>OU343218.1:83508389-83840851 GCA_910596185.1 Chrysanthemum makinoi | reverse complement strand
ATAACAACTAAAATTTTTAAAGATGGAGTCAAGTCTTTTATAGATTTTTCTCGTGTTGGAGCTATTAAAGGGGAAATTTCATGTCCTTGTAATAAATGTGGTAACGATGGGTGGTTTCTTGTCGATGTTGTTCATCACCATATATTGCAACATGGTTTTTGTTGGGTTACACACCTTAGACACTTCATGGGGAGCTTGATAGAACACCACCAATATCTCAACCTACTAGTGTTTTGGAAACTTCCCGGGTTATAGACATTAGAGGCTTTGTTCGGGATGCCGTGGGTGTAAACTCTTTAGATTCAAATAGTGAAGAATCTAGTGAATCAAGGATCGAAGGAAATATTGAAGGAGATATTGAAGAAGATATTGAAGAAGACAATGAAGGAGATAGTGAAGAAGATAATGATGAAGATATTGGTGAAAGCCCTAGTGTGGCTCCAAATTCACAACAAAGAAAACCTGGTGATGAGGACATTTGACATAAAAAGTTGATAGAAGAATGTGAGAAAGAACTTTATCCAGGGTGCAAGTATTCTAACTTTTCATTCACATTGCGGTTATACCACATCAAATGTATGGGCGTAATATCTAGCAAGTCTTTTAGTATGATTTTGGAGCTTATAAAAGATGCATTTCCTCATTTATCATCATTACGATTGCATGCATAAAAAGTTGACTCACGATTTAGGGTTTGGTTATAAAAAAATCCATGTATGTCCTAACGATTGCATGCTTTACTCGTGTGTGCGAAAATCTCAACAATCATGTCATATTTGCAATACTTCTCACTATAAAAGTGATCCGCGTGATGAAAATGGTGAGAATTCGAAATCACATAAATAAAATAATCCTGCAAAAGTTTTTTGCTACTTTCCCTTAATTCCAAGATTGAAAAGGTTATACATGTCCGAGGAAACAACAAAGGGTATGAGGTGGCATGATGTAGGATTAACAAAAGATGGAAAGTTAAGGCACCCAGCAAATGGTCTTACTTGGAAGGAATTCGATGCTCGGTATCAAAAGTTTGCCTCCGACCCTCGTAGTGTAAGGCTTGTCCATGGTAGTGATGGATTTAATCCATTTCGTATGATGAGTACAAAGTGTAGTATGTGGCCAGTGGTTTTAATTCCTTATAATTTATCTCCTTGGATATGCATGAAACAACAATATTTGATTCTTTTCATCGATTATTCCGGGAGGGAAAGGTCCCGGAAACGATATAGACGTCTATTTGGAACCTTTAATTAAAGAATTGAAATTGTTATGGAAGGTGCAGTGCTTACGATGCTTTCTCAAACAACATTCAGTTACGAGCTGCTCTTTTGTGGACTGTGAATGATTTTCCCGTTTACGCCAACTTATCCGGATGGAGCACAAAGGGTCCCGTGGCATGTCCGGTTCGCACAAGTTCTACTCGTTCAACTTGGTTAAAGAATGGGAGAAAGTTTTGTTATATGGGACATCGTAGATGGCTCGAGCCAAATCACAATTATCGATTTCAAATGGATTGTTTTGATTGTACAATCGAGACCGAGGGCCCCCCAAGTGTATTAACAGGATATGATATTCTCAAGCAGTTAAGAGGTACAAAATTCAAATATGGCAAGTATGATAAATCTTCTAAGAAAATGACAAAAGATGATATCGAGTGTTCAAATGACAAGTCTAGTGCATTTAGAGATAAAGATGATTTTATAGAAGAAATGTTGATGGTGAACAATAGTTATGGAAAAAAAGGAGCATATTTTTTAATTTGCCTATTGGGAATACAATTTACTAAGGCATAACTTAGATGTGATGCAAATTGAGAAAAATATATGCGATAATCTACTTGGGACTTTAATGAATTGGGATGGAAAAAGTAAAGACAATGAAAATAGTCGCAAGGATCTTAAGGAAATAGGAATAAGGCATGAACTTCATGTTATAAGTTTGCCTAACAAAAAGCCTTCCTTACCCCCGACATGTTACTCTATGTCCCATGTAGAAAAGACTAGCTTTCTACAAGTCTTAAAAAATCTTAAAGTTCCTGATGTATGCATCAATATTTCAAGGGTGTAAGCTTGAAGAGCATAAAATTTTTCAACCTTAGAGCCGATGGCCACATTTTAATGCAATATATTTTGCCGATTGCTTTGAGAGCTTCAATAATTTCAAGATCACAATCTCGAGTAGTTAAAGCGGTGTCTGATTTTTGCTCCTTTTTTTGAAGGTTTGTGTGGAAAAATTCTCGATCTTAGTGAATTAGAAAAACTGGAGCATCAAGTTGTGCAAACGTTATGTGAATTCAAGCAACTATTTCTCCTAGCTTTTTCACGATCATGGTTCATGATAACATCAAATAGTCCTGACTTTAAAGGTCAATTTCCCTTGATAATGCTCGTATTTTATATCATTTATGTGGATTTACGTTTGTATTCCTTTATATTTCACTTTCAGGTAAATTACGAGCATTGGAGCTTATGAGACGCGGATTTGGAGATTTCCTAACGATTTATGATAGTATGCCAACTGTGAAGAAGCTACGGCGTAACTCTTTCTCTAACATTACGCCGTAGCTAGTGTTTTGACTCAGAAGACCAACTTAACATCAATTACGGCGTAACTCCCAACTAAGGTTACGCCGTATCATCTAGGTCAAGAAATGTTTTGCGCCTCCATCAACTACGCCGTAACTCCTCACATGCATTACACAATAGTCCTCGCAAAAGTAACATGTATTGAAGATACGGCGTAACATTTCCCAAGTGTTACACCTTAACCTACTTAACGAGAGCATTATTTGAAGAATTATTGAAGTTACGGCGTAACTCTCAACTCAAGTTACGCCGTAACTAGGATCATGCCTATAAATACCAGCCCTAATTTCTGCATTTCACATCATTCACTCACAACTCAAAGTCAGAGAACGTGAAGAGGGGTCCAAAGTCAGATCATACGGAGCCATCTCCAAGGGAGGAATCACTCCACATCGATAAGCATTAGCGATCATTTTATCTTTTACTTTCGATTCATGTCTTTCATTATGTTAAACATCGAATTCTTTGTTTCTTTAATATGATCGGCTAAGCACCTTTGGTGCTAGCCTAGTTATAATTCCTTGAATGTTTTGTTTATGTTTTCATGCTTCCGTATAATTGTTTCTAGTGTATGCATGCATAGTTCGTTGGTAGTTACCCTAACTTCAGTAATTTTGAAATGCGGTCGTATCTAGTTGCTTAGGAGAATTGACCAACTGACCCTAAGTAGTTAGGTAGAGTTGGGAAGGGTAATAATTGACCAACTGACGACCCTTCCTCGCTTGTGCGAACTGACCAAATGATCACCGGTCATCCGGATAAACTTAAGAAGTTAGGGATGAATGTCTAAGATGCTAGCACCCAAGCACTCATTATTTCAAATCTTGCATGTAGGGTACTTAATGACTTGGCTTAGGCGACTAAAAACCACTCGACTATAAGGGGTAGAATCTTGACCTCGGGTAGGAGCCTTTGTTGATAGGTTAGGACGAATTGACCAAATGTTGTCCTAGCGACTTAAACCCCCGTTGAAATCATTGGAAGTAATAAAATATGAACATTACACGATAGGATGAGTAATTAGGTTAGCACACTTTCCCTCTATTGATCACAACCTCTCTTTATTTTATGCATTTATTTCTTATTTATTAGTTAATTAATCATTTCTACTACAACCATTTTAAAACAGTGACATCTAGGCTTAATTATAATCCGCTCACATAGCTCTTGGGACGACCTCGGTTTTACCGATTACTACACTACACACGACCGGGTATACTGCTCGTGAGTGCATAAGGTGGACCATAGGTAAACGAGACATTATAAATATTAAAACCTGGTCAGAAATCCTGCATCAAGTTTTTGGCGCCGCTGCCGGGGAGTTATATTAGGATTTTTATTAAGTCTTTTATTTTTGTTTTATCTTAAATTTTTGTTTTCTCATGATTTCTTTTAAGTTTCAGGTACCATGGAGGTTGTGGACATTGATAACCTTACTCTCGAGGAATATCTTGCTATGACTCGAGATGAACAAGGGTCGGGGCTCGTTAGGACGGCTATTGGAGTTGAGGTCCGTTTTGAGATCAAAGAACAGTTTATGAGGGAGCTACGTGCTAACCCTTTCTCGGGAAACAGAGACGAAGATGATTACGAACAGGTTGAAAATGCCTTGTACATCGAAGCCTTTCAACACACCTGTGTTTCTCATGACGCGGTTATGCTTCCGAGTATTCCCCATAACACTTACGGGGCAAGCAGAAGATGGATTGATAGATTGCCCACCGGGGCAGTTGATACATGGGCTCTCTAAAGAACATTTCATTTAAAGATATTGTCTCTTCGAAGATCAATCAACTCATGGAGATACATAATTTTAAGCAAGAAGGCGATGAGACGTTGTATTAAGCTTGGGATAGATACAATGATCTTCTTTACAAATGTCCCACTCATGACCTAAACAGCCAGCAAAAGGTAAATATTTTCTACAAAGGTATCAATATTGCTACATGAAAAATGTTGGACTACCAGGGAACAATTCCGGGGATGACCCATATTCTTGCCATTGAAGCCATTCAAAAAATGGCTGATCATTCTCAAAAATGGCATGATGGAGGAAGCCAAAGAAGCCTAGGCGGAAATCTTGATGGTGTTGCCGCCATTACAAACAAGCTTGAAAATCTTGGTCGTGACATGCTTAAGCTCAAGGAAAGTGTTCACGCTATCCAAGTAGGATGTGAAAGCTGTGGTGGAGGACATCTCACCAAAAATTTTTATCTTATTGACGATGATAGTAAAGTTGAAAAAGTGAAATATGGTGAAACAAATAGACCATTTCAAGGAGCGAATGGAAACGGGAATGGTTATCGTGGAGGACCTCCGGCATATTACAACCGTGGGCCTTTCGGGGAAAGAAGATCTAATCTGGAGGATACGATCAGCAAATACCTTGAAGACTCAACTAGGAGACAAAAGGAGCAGGAGGAATGGCTAAAGAACTTCCAAGAAAATACAAACAAGAGCCTTTTTAGTCATGACGAATCGCTAAAAAAATTGGAAACCATGATTGGTAAACTTAGCGATGAAGTACAAAGAAGGAATGAAGCACAAGAAAGCAAACCAATAGTATGCAAAGCTATTTTTTCTGAAAATGATGCGTATAACGATAATTCTAGCATGGTGCAGGAAAATGATGCTGGAAGTGCTGACAGAAGCCAGTTACGTCGTAATCCCACATCCGAATTATGGCTTAAGTGGGATACTTGGTCCGACAGATTTCTTGAATTGGATGAATCAGGAATGCACGTCATTAATACTTGGCCCATCAATCTAAACATGGTCCCAAAATCCCCATCCAAAAAGAAGTACCACTAGTGCAAAAGCTATCCCCGTGGACAATGAAAAATGGTACGACCTTTGAGCTTTGTGTAACCCTCATAATGACATTTGCGATGGAGGAGAAGACAAAGAAAGGGTTAAAAACAACAAGTACATATGGTCTACAACAAACGATGATGAAAGGTTGACGAGATTCTCAATCAAGGACATAGAGGAACCCCCTATTAAGCACTGCTGCAATCCAATAATGATCGTGGAAGATGAATCTACACGAGCATGGCCTACATGCAATCCATTTCGCGAGTATTGTAATGGGGGTGGAAATATGAAGGGTGAAGAATGGACATGCCCCCATGAGCTAGAAAGACACGATGTTAAGTTCGGAAATCTATCTTTTCATAATTAGTATATGATAAGATTCGGGGATGCTATTATTAGTGCAGGTCTACTAAGGAAGCTTAAGCTCGACTACGAAGAACATTGTCTCCAACAGAGAGAGTCCACGGATGAAAAGTCAATCAAAGATGATACCTCCTGCAAGGATGACCCCTCAAGCAACACCAACAACAAGACAGTTCGAAAGCATTGGTGTAAGAAGATAAAGACCATTGGTGAAGTATTTTGGGATTCTTGTAACCCGTTTGATGATGAATGTAATGGAGGAAGTAGCATAGCTAGAGTTGGGGATGACGAACTTTTGTAGACCTCAACCAATGACGATGATAGAACGGAGTTACCTTGGTTAGATGAGTTGGGATTTGACGATTAGGTTAAAATCAAGTATGGAAAAGTGGATGCTTCCACCAAGGAAAATTTTTGGAAGGGGTGCATGAGTGAAGAAGACCCAAGTGAAGAGATTCCCAACGATACTAGTGAAGTGATGAATGAGGATAGCAAAGATGCATGGGGTAATGAAAAAGAAGAGTGCAAGCGTGTGCTTATTGAAGAATTACTAGATGACGAGTGGTTTAAGGGAACTGAGTCTGATGATGATGATATTGAGGGAATTATGGACTACCTTGAACTACAAGGTCAAGACGGGTTCACTGACCCAGATGATGAGGCATACGAACAACGAAGGTGCAAACTTCTTGGTATTCCGTACAAACGGCCGCCACCAATTATAGCTGAACAATTTGAGATTACAAAGTACCACTTGGGGCCGAACGAAAAGTTTTCCAAGATTCGGAAGATTGAGACAAAGGAGTTTCTTCGCACCGCTACTAATGTTGCATGGGTCAGACACAACTTGATGAAAGAGATGGAAGAAGTTGGCCAAGTTCGAAGGCCACAGTAAAGCCCCATGGCTTTGAGTATAACTTAAAGACTTGGTAATAAAGAAGAGTGCTATTTCAAGAGACAACTTGAATTATCCTTTTTATTTCTTTTACTTCATTTTTGTTGGGTTTTGTGGTTTTAACATTTTTGCAGGAATTGGAGATGAATTCACAAGTAATTAAAACGGGGACCTGTTCTGTCCAACAGTTACGGTGTAACTCATCCTCATATGGTTACGCCATAACATATCCTCAGTGGCGATTCTCTCTAGGACATAAACCATTACGGCGTAATCTAGTTCTATGGTTATGCCGTAGCTATTCTCCAGTTGCAAATTGCCAGGTTTTACCACAATTACGGCGTAACTACTCCTTTGGGTTACGTCGTAATTCTCCTGTAGTTCTCATTTTTCCATTATTAATGCAATAACCTTGTATTAGTTTTTAAATGAACTTTGTGGGTATGTTCCTTGTAAGCCCTCACGAGACTACACTCGTCCACTTGGGACACCAAGTGGTTTAAAACGCTTGTTGCATATGCTAAATGCAACCGTGATTCCTACGAAAGTGAGTTTGACTCCTTTTTGTTTTTCTTTTTCTTTTTTAGAATTATGCTTGTTGGTTAGTGTGATTTCATGGATTGAAGTTTGCTCGTGGATGCTTAAGCGAAGGCATGATTATCTTCGTGGGCCTTCTTTCTTTTTAGGAGCAAATTTCAGGGAAGTTCTCGCTCTAATTCTAATTTCTCTTCACCTTTATTTAACGTTTAGTACAAAAGGGACTTTGTACATCTCAAGTGGGGGGACGGGAGTAGAATTATTACTTGAACTTAATTGCCCTCGTTTTTCTAGTTTGTTTTGAAAAATTATGCCATTTTTAAAATTTTGACTTGTTTTTCTTAACATAACTAGATTAGACCTTAGCCGAGCACATTCTAACCCTTGATATTTTATGGTGAGATTAGCCTTATCCGTTTCCACTTATTTACCCAAATCCACAAAAATATGAGTGTGCCGGTAGCTTGTAAACTTTAGAACTTGGCCTTTGCATCATTTCAAGACCATAGACGAGGTATGTTGAGTTCGCTTAATGTATATGGAACAATCAGTTTGAGAAGGCAATATTTTTAGGATTATCACCCAAATAGCTCATCCTTGTGTGTCTATCGATTAGTCACCTCGACTTTTCGACCCTCATGTTAAACCCTTTTGTTGCACTCACCTTTAGTGCAAGATACCCCTAGATACACCCGTCTGAGCCATTCCTTTTCGTTTGTTCACCCAATATATATTGTTTCGTTACACCCATTCTCCTTAGCCTACCGTGTAGTCTTAATTTGTGATCGGGAAGTCATTGTTTGCCTAAGTTCAAGGTTCAAGTAGAAAGGTTCGGGAATCACGCTTTCGTCAAAGACTTATATTTGAAGATCATTGAAGACCCCTCAGATTCTCATTATATGTTCATCTCAAGTGGGGGGAAGTTATGTTTTTAGTTATGAGGAAAAAAAAGATTCAGAAAAAAAAATAGTAGTTTATTAATTATTGTAAAGTGCAATGTTATAAGCACTATGATTGGAGCTCATCAAAGATTAAGCATCGAGGAGGCCACCTCGGTCACATTTGAAGAATTGAGTTGGTAATTATTGCATAACATAGAAGAGCGGGTAATGTGCCCATCACGCGTCCGCTAATGGCACATCTACTTGTCATATCATGATCCGGTTTCTTCACCTTAAAGCTTGAACTTTAGATGAACGGTAGGCGGTGACAACTTGGTTATAGGTTAAGTCTATTTGCTTTGTTACTTTACACCAATTATTTCCCATGTCTTATGTTGGATCGATGTACTCTAACTAAACTAACTTAAATAGCTTGTTTAAGGTTTAACAACCTCGGATAAATCCTAAGTTATTAACAAAGAAACACTGAACAAACTCTATTAAGTATGCGGAATTTACTAAATAAGCTAAGAAGAATATCTTTTATTATTAACACTAAATCTGCTTATTATGCAGATACTTCAACAATACTAATAATATCGAACTTCTCTAAAACTTATAAACTTGTAAACTCTAAGACTCGTACATCTAATGCCAATCTAGGGGTCCTTTTATAGGCTCAAGGATAACCCTAGTCGGTTTACAAATTGTATCCTTGTACGACAAGTAATCTAATATAGAATATTCTAGAGTTACAATACTTTCTATAAACGAATATAGCAGTTCTTTGTTCTTGCAGTACTTTGACTTTCATGTGCAGTACTTTGACTTTATCTTTAGCAGTACTTTGACTCTTTGACTTTTTCCAAGTACTTGTAGTTTCAGATACTTTATCAATCTTCAGTACTTTGTCAATCTTGACACTTTCATATCCTAACAATCCTCCCCTAACTTGAATTCTACTAGCTTGACTTCAAGTTCCTTGGTGAATTTATCTTTATGACTTCATCTTTAGGTGATTGTTTCTTAGTCTTTGGATTGTATCTCAGTAGTGTCTGCGTAGCATCAAAGTATCTCTAGAATTATTCTTTTACAGCATCATCCAGCAAGCTCTATCTTTTCACAACCACAGCATATAACATGACAATTTGTACATTAACTCAGTTTAAGTTGAATACTATTCTCATCACTTCAGTGTGTTAACTCCGTGAGAGTGAATCATTGAAAAATTTAATGGATTTAGATCTCTTTACCAAAGCCATTAACTCTGGAGTAGCAAAATGTTTTGGTGTGTAAGACCATGGTACATTGATAACCATATGATTTTTAGCAAATCATCACTATTATGATTTGAGTTGTCTTTACAAAAGTTGTACCCTTACGGACTAGTTAGTTCTTTTATCTAATGGTGAACTAATTACCAAAAATGGTTTTTCCGACCTTTACCACAAGCCATCTTCTTGTGGGCTAGCCAACTCTTCACATTAACTGATATGGTGAGTTGATTACCATACAACTTATTAGCAAGTTTTCAACTAAAAACGGATTTGAAATATCTTTACCAGAGCCATTTGCTCATGGATTAGCCAATCCTTTTGTAACCATGGTGGATTGATGACCTATTGATGTTTCCATCTCAAAAACCATTTATTTTATTCAACCTTTGTTTCAAAATATTTGTTACTTAACAAAGGTTTCTTTCAAAAATCACTTAACTGGTTAAAAAGCTTAAGCAAGACTTTGATGAAAGTATGTTTGATCAATGATACTTTGAATAAAGTAATGGTTTATCAAAAATAATTTATTCAAATAAGATTCATACCAGTCAGTCATCCTCATCGGCAATAGTAGTCCGTTGATAAATAGATTGATGACCATGCAAGCAATTTCATTATCCTCTTCTACTTCCATTCCATGCTCTAGCATCCTTCTCATAAGCTCAACTGTAAGAGGGTATCTTCTATTTGCAAACATGTGTATCATTGTACCATTTTCCAACTCTAAAACATGAACACAGGACTCTTCAAGAATCTCCAGTGGACAATTTCCCAATTCTCTTGATTCTTCCAAATATCATCAGTGCTCTCTACTTCAGTTTCCCATGCGGTTGTGAGATCTCCAAGTAAAACTAAACCAATCCCTTCTAATGGATTATGTTCAAAGTAAGCTTTCACCACATGATATAAATAGAATAGATCCACTCTATCTATAATGTGCAATAAATCCCATAATCTGTTGAATACTCTGAAACTTTCATCTTCTTTATGAAATATCAAATAATCTCCTTCTTTGGATTTCACAACTTCAAAAGCACTAATCTGAGATCTGTTCATCTTCATGTCAGCATCTTCTTTGGAATATTCAAAATCTACTACTCTGAGATAATTTCTTAGTTCATCCCTAGTCTCAGATCTTAACTCAACTTTTTCTTTCTTTGAGAATTGAACATCTAACCCAGGTTTTCCTTTTTTCTTTTAAATTCTTCTTCCTTTCGCCAGTCAAGTAGCTTCATCTCTAAAATCTTTGAAGCCTTCAACATGTTGCTTATAAGCTTCCTAGCAGACATCATACAATCTTTTTATCTCAAAATAATTAAACCTTTGCAATCCTTTATACCCTTGACTTTTAAGATAAGCCATCATAGCATTTATGTCTTTAGCTTTATTAGGTCTTCTTGGCATAAATCTAATAGGAGTAGGTGACTGTAATGGTTCAGAAGCTTCAATCAATTCTTCTTGTATTTTCCTAGTCGCTTCTTCATTAATTGCCTCTTCATTAGTAACTTCAGCCTTACTTCACATTAAGTTCTTCTTGTACTTTTCTAGTTGCAGCTTCATTCCTAGCAATTTCAATTGCTCTAAGCTCTGCCAAAGTTAACTTTTTCTTCTTAGTTTACCCGAACACCCTTTCCTTTATATTTAGGATCAATTGTAGGTTGAGAAGCTCTTGGTTGTTCCTCTGCAACTTCGGAAATAGTAACACCACCCCTTGGTTGTGATAAATCTTGCAAAATTACAACAATAAACTCATCATCACTTGCAGAATGGATGGGTTTGAGTGTAGCTTCCTCCTCTTGTAAAACAGTTGAGGAACCAACAACTTCTTCATGTACAGTTGTTGAAGGACCAGCTTCCTCTTCAAAGTTCAACAACCTTGGTGTTAACAATTATTGCCTGTAGGATCCTTGTTTTTCAGTACTTTGATCTTCAGTACTTTGATCTTCAGTACCTTGATTTTCAGTACTTTGAACTAGAACTTGAACTTGCTCTTGTTATCTTGAATGTTCTGTTCTTCAGTCTTTTCATGTGCTTCGGTACCTTCAGGTTCATTCTCCTTAACATCTTCTTTCAAATTCTCTTCTTCTAAATTCCTTCAATTGGATGAGAAGATTGTTGGTGGAACCTTTTGGCGTTTGCTTTTCTTAGACTACCTTTGCTCTTTCTTCTTTAATTTGACCCAGATACGATGATGTTGAACCAAAGGCCAAACAAAATTATTTAGCCTTCTAAACTTGAGTTTCAATTTCTTTATCTGCTTGGCTTGTGCCTCAGTAGTCTTTTTCAACTTAACCAACTCCCTTGTCAAAACATAATTATCCAATGTTAATTCTTGAGGGGTATGATATGTGAATCATCTCCTTGAAGTGGTGATGTTCCTCGATTGAGAAGCGAGCAGATCTTTGTGGAGATGGAGAAGGTGAAACGCAACATCTTCTTGAACCAGTACTTGGAAGCGAGTACCTTGTGGAGATCAGATACCTTCTTGAGATCACGACTTGTGGAAGCGATCTTGCAGATGCGGTACTTGCAGTGCGGTACTTGCAGTAGCTTCATCTTCCATCGACTCTAACAGCTGAACAACTTCCATCATAAAAGTAGTTAAGGGAGTATCCCTTCGATGAATTGATCACTCTTCCTAGCCATAAAGGTGAAAATTTTGGCTTGTTGAACCACAACAAGTAAAAGATCTGTTGGCTTAGGAACATCAGAAAGTTGTTTATTGAGGAATACTTGAACAAATCTTGGATACATTAGCCATTTTGAACCATGAGTGATGTGGGAAAGCATTCCATCAAGAATGAGCCTTGAGAATTAAAAAAAACACGATCTGTAGCCAAACCCACAATAGCAGATGCTATATTTGATCCAAACTGATCTCATGAAGTACTTTTTGCACTAATACAGTGAAGCAACACATGTACTAAAAACTTCCATTTAGGGCAAAAGAGTTGTTTCCTAAATGTTTGTTCATTTAAAGACCCTTCATAACCAATATGTCCAAAAGTATCCCAAATCAACTGCTTATCAAACCGAATAGCCCCATCTTCATCATTAAACAACAAGTCTTCTCTAATAGAGGCTTCAGTAATCTTCACAGTTCTTCCAGCAACTATAGCTCTAATATAAAATTCATCATTCTCCATATTCTCCATAGCAGTAGCCCAAAAATCTTGAATCCAAGGCTCAATTATATCCGGCTCCACTAAAAGAGCATAAGCGATTGGCGATCCAAGTAAGATAATCAATAATATCATGAAGGTGTATTAAGCAGGTCTTATCTAAATTAGCCACCATATTGTGCTTTGAAACTGTAAGACGATTCGCCATTGTTGAATATGTGAGCACAATAAGAGATATAATCGAATAATATAGAAGTGATGAGAGAAATATGGAAAATATTCTAAAGTATCAATATGAGAGGAAAAGCGAAGTAGTTATTTATAGGTGAGATTTAAAAATCACGACCATAAATACCAAAGTTACGTTAGAATGAATTACCCTCAATATTACCATTGGAGCGATGCGTTAATAAGACAAACAATTACTTTTCACGTATGCGATACTTTCCCCAAGCGATACTTTCCAGCGTACTTTCATAAATAACAGTACTTTTCCAAATTTCTCTGTATAAGCTAAGTACACATAAATATCCTCCCCTCAAGCAATGCACAGGACTATACTAATACGAAATAGTCCTCCCCTTAAAAGTAGCTTACTAACTAATATACTCCAAAACATCTGACAGAAACTTCTTGTCTCCTGTCATGGTCTGAACAACCACTATCAATAATAAAATGATCTTTAAGCTCCTCTTCTGGGTTGCCCTGTCTAATAAGATAAAAAAGTTAGTTGCATTAAGGAACCCAAGCCATTACTGACTTGTGTTCCCCTTGTGGAGTGACATACTCACATTCTTTGAGTATATAATCTCCACTGTTTTCTAAAGCATGATCCAGTATTATCTTTTGATTTTTAGCATGTGGATTTTCAAAACTTTATGGTTTTTCACCACAACTCTCTTTTACAAGTTCATTCTCTTTTTCTTGTATCACAAAAACATCTGATTCACTTTTTGTTGAAAGTACTGTTTGTCCTTTGATTACTTTCCCTCTTAACCCATTCTGTTTAACATGTGGTTCCTTTGATCTAGATCCCCTATGTGAATTATAATACCTTCTAGGTTGATAGTGATGAGATCTCCTAGGGTTCCTATTCCAATGAGAGTGATCATGCCTTGTTTTGGAATGCGATACTTTGAGAAATCTGGTCGGAATTACTGATACTTTGGAAATACTGTGAGATCTGAAGGTTTTGAAAAAGGTCTTATCGGTGTGGGTATCTATGATCCGGTGAGTAATTTCGTGATTGACCCTAATTGAATTATTCCAGGTTTTTTTTGCTCTCTAGGTTTCCTGTTTGGCGGACCTTTCTTTGGAAATTTGCTAAGGTATTTTGAGTGATATTCACAATCCTTAATTAAATGAGTAGGACTAAAACACACAAAACACAGTTTTTGACCCATACTTCCAAAGTGATTTCTTCTATGTCTATGACCAAAACTATTTTGCCTTCTTGGTGAATGATTTAACCTGTTTTGACCAAAATTATCCCAAAAGGTTTAGCAATCTGTTTTGAAAAGGTTTCACTGAAGGTACTGCTTGTGGAGCAGTACTTTGAGTTGAAGGTACTGCTTTACTTTGAACATTGTTTTTTAGTCTCTTTGGGGTTTTAGGACCTAGATTGACCAAATAGCTTTTTCTAAACTCTAGGTATTACACTCAAAACGAGAAACATCGGGCCTAAGGGGTTGATGACTTCCATGGGATGGGAACGCATGATAACCATTACTAGATGTGGTTCACTAATTGAATCCTCATTACTAGATGTGTCTACATAATTAATGAGTTCATCATCACTAGTGGTTATATCCTCTAGGTCATCATCAACTTGATTCTCTTCTATGTTATCAAAGTCCATTCCAAAACCTAAGCCAGTTTTAATATAAGCTCTTATCTGTTTTTGAACATAAGTAATATGTGATGAGACCGGACTCACCCCAAGCAACAAACTTAGCTAACAAATCATCTCTTTCCTTAGTCAGTTTCTCTATTTCAGAAATTTTACAGTTTAATTTCCATTCACTTAGTTTTAACTGATAATCCTGTTGTGCATATTTTTCAGCCCAAGCTACTTCATTACTTTCATGTGTTAAAATTTTAGCTTCCATGGATTCTAAGGTTATTTGATAACTCACTACCTCAGACCTAGCCCTAACACAATTATCTCTTTCGTAAACATAAGCATTAAGTACTTTTTGATAAAAATCATGACACTTAGAACATACCTCTGAGATATGGGTTGATGCAGCTTCGGTTGACATCTTTAGGTTTTGTTGTAGTAGTAGGGTTTCTTCCTAGTTAGAGTTTCCACACAAGCTCTGATACCACTTGTTGGATCGATGTACTCTAACCAAACTAACTTAAATAGCTTGTTTAAGGTTTAACAACCTCGGATAAATCCTAAGTTATTAACAAAGAAACACTGAACAAACTCTATTAAGTATGCGGAATTTACTTAATAAGCTAAGAAGAATATCTTTTATTATAAACTCTAAATCTGCTTATTATGCAGATACTTCAACAATACTAATAATATCGAACTTCTCTAAAACTTATAAACTTGTAAACTCTAAGACTCGTACATCTAATGCCAATCTATGGGTCCTTTTATAGGCTCAAGGATAACCCTAGTCGGTTTACACATTGTATCCTTGTACGACAAGTAATCTAATATAGAATATTCTAGAGTTACAATACTTTCTATAAACGAATATAACAGTTCTTTGTTCTAGCAGTACTTTGACTTTCATGTGCAGTACTTTGACTTTATCTTTAGCAGTACTTTGACTCTTTGACTTTTCCGTACTTGTAGTTTATGATGCTTTATCAATCTTCAGTATTTTGTCAATCTTCAGCACTTTCATATCCCAACAATAATTGATAAGATCATTTAAAAGCTCAGCTAGGGATCAATAACAAAGACTAATAACATGCACAGCGGAATAAACTAATCAATTATTTGTTATTGAACAAGGTTTTCATTCACTAACACTAACTAATCTTTTGATTATAGGACACGTCTACTAACTAAACTAATAACCTAGGCGTTTACAAGACTATACGCCTAGGACACACACACACCTTTAAGTCGACTACATCTTGGAAGACATAATTGATAAAACCTACACCTATGTCCTCTTTATATACTAGAGGATAAGGACTAATAAATAAAACTTCTTTTTCAAGAAAGTCCTTCCATCTTTTTGTAGGTTTCCTTCTTGTCATATTAAGTCCCTCTTGTTTCATTCTTTTTTTCTTATCAACTCAAACGTATAATTCCCAACAATCTTCCCCTAGCTGATACTGACAAAACCATTCTTGAACGAACTTCCCTAGACGAAGTAGAGAAATTGAGATCAGGGATCTCACCATGAATGAAACAAGTATGTCTTCCTTTGTCTTCCCCTTAATCCATGCCATGCCACTCAAACATGAAACAAGTATGTCTTCCTTTGTCTTCCCCTTAATCCATGCCATGCCACTCAAACATCTCTTCCCCTTTTTGTTATTATCCAAATAGGGAACGTATGCAAATAATGATCTTGACCACCAGAAACCAATATCATACTTCCAATCTAAGACTTCCAATGCCTCAAATCGCCCACCATTACGCATCATAAGAAAAATGGATCCAAAACAAGAGGAAAACTCCAACTAGCGGTAGTAATGATGATCAACAAGAGTAAAATCAAACACTTCCCCTTGAGTGATGCATGTAGATGATTAAACATTTAACAATAAGCTTCCCTTAAAACCCATATGTTAACCATCTTCTTGATTCTTCAAATCGGTAAGCTCCTTGTAATGATCACTTGTGAAGAAAAGCAGTATAACTTAATTTAATGAAGAAGTAGAATTTCCCAAACTTGTGTCTTAAATCTTGTACTATCCACGGAACTCCATACTTATACTGAAACCAAATATAAGTAGACCGAAATCCCTTGACAAGAATCCTCAACTAGTATGAGACACTGAGCACTACAATGTAACTCCTTCAAGTGATAGCCAATGTGTGCATAGAGCATCATAAGAAAAATCACACATTGCTAGATTCATCAAGCTATATGATAAGAACACAAACTAAGTAATTCCACTTCACCTTCAAATAAGTGATAAATAATCCTCTTCGTAATCAATTCTTCAATAAATCTCCAAAACGAGATTTTAAATCCTTTTAAGAACAAATCACCAAACTCCTTGTGTGTGTGAACAATAACCTGTGTGTGTGTCGTCCAAAAACCATAACAATTAATATGCTCAACTTCCCCTTAAATTGAAATCCATATGAAAATTAGTACTTTTAAATTTAGAGCAGCAGTACTTTCAATAATAACAGTACTTTGAGAAGGAGCAGTATTTTCATCAGGAGACAAGCAGTACTTTGAAACTTAGAGCAGTACTTTAATCCAAGAATCACAAGTATTAATCTTTAACGCACAGTACAAACCAGAACAGTATTAACTCATGTAATTATAATAAACCATTATAAGCCTGTTCTCCACTTAATCTCTTGGAAGTAATATACCCACCGTCCAAGTCAACAAGTGAAATCAATAAAAGAACCTGTAACTCACCATCCAATCACCAATCTTGTATTAGCCAATGAGTGGGGACCAATAGTACACATGATCTCTTGATTCCACGTGATCACATAGCGTACCACTATACAACCTTGACGAAATACAGTAATATTCACAAAAGACTACCGATTAAAATATCATGGAATCATAAAAGATATCCCACTCAAGCATATCATGGACCCACGATCACCAATTAAAATACATAGTCCATGTGATCACCCAATTCAAGATACGATTCATCAATTAAAAATAATACCATTAGATCTATTCAAATTCGTTCGACCAATCAATATCAAGTAGATCACATGCGGACCAATCAAAAAGCAAGACTAGTGTAACTATCATATACTGTATCACATCAAATCCCATTCCACTTTGAGAACAATTATATTCAGTTTTTAAGTGAGGTACGAGATTATGCCAAAGAGAATTATCATCGACCAGTAATCTTTTTGTCGCCATATAAGTTAGAGTTTGTTGACTTTGGTAGTTTCCAAAAACATCACATAACGATACCCTTAAAACAATTCGTACCTTCTTTGACAGTAACCTTTTACGAATCAGCTTCATCTTCGACAATAAACCTTGTGAATCCCTATATCAAGAGCTCCCCGCTCTGATACCAATTGATAAGATCGTTTAAAAGCTCAGCTACGGATCAATAGCAAAGACTAATAACATGCACAGCGGAATAAACTAATCAATTCTTTGTTATTGAACAAGGTTTTCATTCACTAACACTAACTAATCTTAGACGTTTATAGGACACGTCTACTAACTAAACTAATAACCTAGGCGTTTACAAGACTATACGCCTAGGACACACACACCCCTTTAAGTCGACTACATCTTGGAAGACATAATTGATAAAACCTACACCTATGTCCTCTTTATATACTAGAGGATAAGGACTAATAAATAAAACTTCCTTTGCAAGCAAGTCCTTCCATCTTTTTGTAGGTTTCCTTCTTGTCATATTAAGTCCCTCTTGTTTCATTCTTTTTGTCTTATCAACTCAAACGTATAATTCCCAACATCTTATCCTTTTAGTCATGAAGCGTGTCTAGGTGATGAAGCAAGCAATCTTTGGTGTCTTGGCATGGATTTGGTCTTGTATCATTCATTTTGTCCACTTTGCCGTGACACGTTAGTAATGACATTTAACCCTTAATCCATGTTGTGTCTACCCATATTGCCTTCAAGAATTTTTTAGTCCTTAACTCTAGTGGTGGAGATTTGTGTAACCGCCAAGCTTATGATAGAATACATGCTATGAATGTGCATTGAGTGATCACCCCAAAATTGATACTTAGACTAGTTGAGAGAATTTGAGTGTTTTGTTCCCATTTCGTGAGGTGTTCGACTTTGATTTATTCTAGCATAAGGGATTTTTAAACTTATATCTTCCAGGTAATGGGGGATATCTTTTTAGAAAATTTTCTACTAAGGTCTACTTGAGGGCAAGTAGAGTTCAAGTGGGGGGATATTTGATAACATCAAATAGTCCTGAATTTTAAGTGTCAATTTCCCCCGAAAGTGCTCGTACTTTATATCATTTATATGGATTTACGCTTGTATTCCTTTATATTTCACTTTCAGATAAATTACGAGCATTGGAGCTTATGAGACGCGGATTTGGAGATTTTCCTAACGATTTATGATAGTATGCCAACTGTGAAGAAGCTACGACGTAACTCTTCCTCTCAAATTATGCCATAGCTAGTGTTTTGACTCAGAAGACCAACTTAACAACAATTACGGCGTAACTCCCAACTAAAGTTACACCGTAATTATCTAGGTCAAGAAATGTTTTACGCCTCTATCAAATACGCCGTAACTCCTTACATGCGGCAAAAGTAACCTGTATTGAAGATACGGCGTAACCTTTCCTAAGTGTTACGCCGTAACCTACTTAATGAGAGCATTATTTGAAGAATTATTGAAGTTACGGTGTAACTCTCTGATGAGTGCTTATTCACTCATCATTTTAGGTCAAAACTGAACTGCGAAACATCTAAAAACACTCCGATATGCATCAAAATACTAAAAATATCTCAAAATTGTGATTTATATGTTTCAGATGCAAAATGTTTAAAATCAGATGAAAAACGAGCAAAGTTTGCACAATTGGTAGTTTCAGTCCCCCGACTTTCAAAAATTGATGAGAAATAGTCCACGACACGATTATTTTAAAGAAAAGTCACCAAAGGTCCTTTTGAAATCATAAATTGTCATAATTAGTCCTTTGGTGAAGAATTTCAAAAGTTTTGAGAAATTTCAGTTTTGATCCTTGGATTTTCAAAATTATCTTGATTAGTCCTTGGGATTTCACAATTTGCAAAAATGGTCATTAACTTATTTGAGATATGCAAGTTTGACCCTTGGACTACAACTTCATAATTTTCAGTCTTGGTCCCTGAATTTTCAATTTGGCAGTTTTGGTCCCTAAGGTATTATTTGGATCCATGCTTAATCCCTAGTCCAAATTAAAACACAAACAAAAACCACCCAGACCCGGTCCAGTCCAATCACTACCCAAACCCTACCCTGTCTCACTCTTTCTTCCCCATTTCCCGCCCAAACAAAGTAATCCCTTCTCCCAAGAACTGCAGACACAATCCTCCCTTTTTACCATTCCCCACTTAACCTACTCCTCTTTTCTCTATTATCAAAACACTCCACCTCCAAACCCTCTATTACCCAGATAACCCCATCTCCCAAACCCACTATCTTACTTTTCCCCCTTTCCATGGATGCCAAGCTGGAAATCCTTGGCTCAAAATACCCCATGGACGGCTGTGATTAAATCCAAAATGGTACCTACTTAATGGATGGCTGGGATCAACTCAAGAAAGCACATGAGGTTGGTTTTTGCTTGGTTGCACTCACAGAAGAAACCCAACACAAGAAGCACATGTGAAGACCTTAAGAGATTGAAGACTCTAGTTGTAGTATAAATAGGACTCTTGTAGCCATTGATAAGGCACCCTTAATTTAGTTTTTAAAATTCAGTCTTCTGTATGTTTCTTTTTTTAAGTGTAATCTGTTTTTTTTAGTTAATGAAAAAAGTTAGTTAAGTTAAATTGTTTTTCTTAATGCTTATTTGACTCTTGCTGTTCTTAAATCTCCAAGTTAGATATGCTAAGTTAAGTTTTTGAAAAAAAAAAAAAGAGAATCAGTCCTAGTTTCAAAATTTGTTTAGCACTTTTACTTCATATAAGGGTGTTTGGGACAGGCTCTAAACTAGTCAAAAGTTTCATTTTAACCCGTTTGACTTTTATAGTCAAACTCATTTTGAGTTCATGAGTCCTTTTTACAAGCTTGCAAGTTGATTGAAAAAGTTGTATAAGTGTTAAGTTTGAAAAGGAAAGTGTTTACTGTTTTTTCTAAACTGCACAGAACAGTAGCATGGGTTGATGTTCATGAGCCTATTTGATAGATGATTTGAAGTCCAGGTTTTGTAAAATGTGTTTTTCTTGCATCTTTATCTAACCATCTCACTTTATCTTCACTTTATTTGGATCTAGGATAGCTTAAGCTTAGTTTAGACTGCACTCAAAAATTTGTCCAATCTCACTTGTTGGCTCTGTCTCAGTAAATAAGCCAAACCACAAGCTGATCTAAGCTCATTTTCAAACTGAAATCAGCATGTTCTTGGCCCCCATTTGATTTCTTTTGAATCTGTACTGTGCTAACTTCAAATCTTAGTAGCTTGTTCCTTCTTGAACTCACTTTTACAGGTTAAAAATAAGCTTGAACAGGCCCTCCTCAGGCTGTTTTGAGACTGCAACCAGTAAGGCAACAGGTCACTTCTGTTTTTTTTTTCTTTCTCCTATCTGTAGCTTAACAGTAGCTTTTTGAGCCTATTTAGGTAATACTAGGTAGCTTTAATTAGGTTTAGTTAGCTCATTAGGTGTCCTTTAGTCCTTATTAGAACAGCTTTTAGTGCTTATTCCACTACTTTTCTAGTTTTAGGATTTCCCGTAGAGTAGCTTTAAGCCAACTGCTTTTTCCCCTTCATTAAGTTAGCTTTTTGATTGTCTTAGCTTATTTCATTTAGTGAACTCAATATTTCTGCCATGGTGTGCTTATTTGATCCTATGATTGCTTAATTTGTGCTCAAAAGGTTAAAGGAGTGTTTGGTTAATTGCTTTTAAAGGGTGTGTGGTTGTACTTTCGCTACTTGTTGGAATAAGCAGTTTCTAACGCTTGTTTCAAGCTTTTCGAAAAAGTCATCTTTATAAAAACCTTCATTTCATTAAGCTTATCAAGTTTCAAAAAGAAAAGAAAAAATAAAGTTTTCAAAAATAAGCAAGAGGTGGGATTCGAACCCCTGACCTCTTGCCTATTAAAGCCTCAACACAACACCACTCAACCAACTGCGCCCTTGGGTCTTGTCTCACAAGTTTTACACAAACTACTCTTTTATAGACTTGAAGTCAGTTTGCTCATAAGCTCTTTCTAGCTTATTTCCGGCTTATTTTACAAAGCAACCACCACTTTTTGCAATTTTCTTAGAACCAGTTTGCTCCAAAGTAGTTTTCTGTAATTTTTCAGAATTTTCAAAAGTAGTTTAGTATTTTTAATCATTTAATTAGTGTTTAATAGATTTTAATTCGTAATAATTAATTTAAAAGTCGAAAAAAATATTCCGCTTTTTCCAAAAATTATTTTTAGTCAAATAGAACGTAGGAAAATTGATTTCACACCCGTAGCCTTAAATTGCAAAACTTTTACGTTTATGGCTCGGGTTGTTTTACCGTTTTTACGTTTTAGCGTTTTAGCACCCTAGGACTTAGTGTAGCTTCGTTTCATCATTCCTTAGGTTTAGTGATAGTTTATTTTTAGTTTCTTAGGGTTCCCTTGCCTTAATTACCTTCCCGTTAATTAAATTGTAGAATACGTAATCAAATCCAAATCATTAAAAAAACCAATTCAAGTTCAAATCTCGAAACTCAACGAATCCTTCCATTCACACCTCGTTGGGACACGACCCGGGGAAATCACTTTCCCGGTATCACTTTTATCACACCCGTGAGGTTTGGCACGTTGACCTTTTTCCTAAAAGGTTAATTTGTCAAATTTTACGGTTAATTTGATATTGTTGATATTTGTGTTTTTCTCACACTCACTTCACAACGAACCAAATTTTGGCGCCGCTGCCGGGGAGGTGTGTTGCGACAATATCGTGAAGTTTTTGCGATTAGTGACTTGAAGAACCTTCCTCGTGAAGTTATTGTTTTTTGAAAAAAAAATTCAAAAATACAAAAATACTCTTCTCATTCCTCTTATCCGTATGATTCTCTTTCTCTTACCCTCTCGTACTGTTTGATTCTACTCTTCTTTAACCTCAAAACCGTTTAATTCTATCTCTTTAACCCTCTATATGTTTAATTCTAATGACGACGATAATCTTCGATGTATGGAAAAGATCAACATCATTGTCACAAGTGCGTGTGAGCGGTGCTGGAAGGCCTAGTTCAAGCTTAATTTTGCAATTTGTGCGAATTATCTATAAAAAATTCTTTTCAAAGTTATTTTGACCACCCGCCACAACCCGAAATACGTTCTAATGTTGACGAACCCGTTCAAACGTCGGAGCTACCTCAGACACCCACCGAGGGTCCCGAGGACACTTTCTTTGAATCTAGAACCCGTAATCTAATTGAACAAATTCAAGCCGATGAAAAAAGGTCTAGAATTAGAATTGATTACGATGAACCCGTTCAAACACCGGAGACCATAACGAAAGTGGTGGAACTTGCTAGCTCTAAGAGCACACCACTTGTCCCAACTCCGAATCTTCGAACGCTTTACCGACGATTTCCTTAGGGTCAGAAATGACATGATTCAAAACTTCTTAATTGAACTTCGTCAAGATTCAACTTCGGAAAATAACCTACCTCCATTTTGTGATGTTGTTGAACCCTCGATTCCTATTTCCGAGCCCGAAATACCTTTGTTTGATCAAAATTATTGCTACGGTTGTGGAGACTTGTTACCACAAGGTTTTCGTTGTTACAAATGTATGTGCGAATGGTGTGGAAACTATCTTGTCAATGGATGTTGTTCGATTTGTGCCGAGAATTCATTCGCTTATGATTCTAACCCAAACTCTTTCAATTATCCTCAAAACAATTTCAACTACCCTCCACAAAATTTATACGAACCAGTAACCGTGATTTTCATCATTTCAATGATCAAACATCGTTTCAAAATTTCTCTCCCCAATACCCTTATTGTGCTAAGTGTGGGGGTCCTCATGATGATTATCAATGTCAATCGTGGAATCATAATTACTGTGGACCCGATCCTTGTTATAACACTTCCAGTTTTGACAATGTCCAACCCCCACAACTTCCCGTCATCGATCAACATCCTTGTATCCTTGAAGAACTTTCCAAGGAACAAGCAGCTCTCAATGAAAGATTTCTAGCCGAGGAGCGAGCAGCTCAAAAGCTTCTCCTATTTAACGAGGCTTGCCGTCTCGATGACGAGGATGAGGAGGATTGGGAGATGATAAAGGACAAGGTGCATACCTCAAGCCCACAAAGTACCGCACATGTCCACTCTCCACCCTTATCTTGCCTATCTACCATAGAACCTTCGGATAACCTTTTAATGGGGGACGAGCATCTTAGCACTATTCTGGAAACGGAACCGTCTTGTGTTGAGAACCTTGTCCCAACCCCAAGTGAGTCCGAGGTTATCTCCAGTAATATGTTTGATGAGCCTCTTGATGATGATTCTTCTCCTCCTCTTGACATCCCAAACGATCATGTCGAGATGTTCTCCGATTCTGACAACGATTGTACTTCGTTTGACGATTCTTTATCTTATGGAGACATCGATTATGTCGAGGACTTTCCTTTTGAGCTAGTTAGCTTAGAGGAGGTGAGAGATTCTGATGATCCGAAATTGAGGACGAGATGCTTCGTGAAAAATTGTTCAATATAAATCTCCTCGTTTCTAAGATCGAATCATTATGTGCTAAACCAGCTTCATCTCCTATCCCCCGTTGTAGGATAGTGACTATATCTTGGAAAAGCCCGAACCATTTTCTAAACTTGAGGCTTTGTCCAATGATTCTCTTCCGGAATTTGAAGTATTCCACTTTGATGACTTTCATAATCGAAAAGAGAGTAGTGGTATTCCCACTTTTCATCTTTCTCTTCCTGAGTATGAGTCATCCACATTTGAATTGCTTCCTCCTTCCGAAAGGAGTAGGCTTTTCCATGAGGAGTTCGCCGGTGAACTCGCTCACATCATTGAGGACGAGCTATTTGAGCAAAATGCTCCGCATCCTCTTCTATCAATGAGTAACTCATCTACCCTTGAGGATTTTACCATGGTTGATACTTGTGTTTCATTCCTCTCCGAGGACAAAGTTTTCAAACCCGGTATCTTACCTTTCAAAGGAGTTCACTCTCGGATATTTCTTAAGTCCAACACGAATGTCGTGACTTCTCTTGTGGTGGATAAGATTTCTGAACATTCCGTTAATGTTCATCAATCTAATCTTTTGCCCACCCGTTGTCAAGAAATTGACACTTTACTTTCTCATCCCGACGATTCTCCATGTCTTAATTCCTACGAGAGTGAAGATACCATCTTTGATCCCGGCATTTCTCATTCTTTTGAGCCGTTTTTATCTCATCGGAGTGGAACTTTCATCACATTCAATGTTTATCCAAACTATTTGAATGAAAGTCCGATGGAGATTTTCTCTTCCACTTTGCTTCCCCACGAACCAATGAATGCGGGGTCGAGTCAAGCTAGTGACTCGAGGAACAAAACGATAGCACACTATATGGTTTTTCACCCATATTTCTGACTTCTTTCTACTTTCTACCACCCTAGTGTGGGGAGTTGCCCCCACGTTGTATATAAAGTTTTCAAAAAAAAAAAAAATCAAATAATGGCCGTAGTATTTCCCTTTTACGTTCTATGTTTCGGCTTAACCGCCGGTACTTTGAATATTGAGGGCAATATTCATTTCTAGTGTGGGGGGGAATTCTCACGAATTTTATCATGTAATTATACCATCTTTTTCCCCCATTTTTTGCCAAAATTTTTTTTATGGTTATCAGTTCGCCATGTCTAATAAACAAAAGGATTGGCTAATCCAGGAGCAAACGGCTCTTGGTAAAGATATCTCAAATCCGTTAACGGCTTGCAATTTGCCCAAAATTGTATGGTGTTCAGCTCACCATATCTTTAATTAGTGAAGAGTTGGCTAGCCCGCAAGTTTATGGCTTGTGGTAAAGGCAGTGGAAAAACCATAATTGGTAATCGACTCAACAAAAGATAATGTTGATAATTTATCTAAGAGTTGGCTAGTCCAGAGCAAACGGCTTCTGGTAAAGACAAATCAAAACCGTTGAAAGCTGGTGGTTTGCTCAAAATCATATGGTTATCAGTGTACCATAGTTCTTACTTGAACTAAAACATTTGGCTACTCCAGAACTAATGGCTTTTGGTAAAGAGACTCAAATCCATTAAGTTTTCTCAAAAGATTGCTAGGGACTAGCAATGTTTTAGTGTGGGGATTTGATGAGTGCTTATTCACTCATCATTTTAGGTCAAAACCGAATCTGCTAAACATCTAAAAACACTCCGATATGCATCAAAATACTAAAAATATCTCAAAATTGTGATTTATATGTTTCAGATGCAAAATGTTTAAAATCAGATGAAAAACGAGCAAAGTTTGCACAATTGGTAGTTTCAAATTCCCGACTTTCAAAAATTCACAGAAATAGTCCCTGAGCACGTATTTTAAAAGAAAAGTCACCAAAGGTCCTTTTGAAATCATAAATTGTCATAATTAGTCCTTTGGTGAAGAATTTCAAAAGTTTTGAGAAATTTCAGTTTTGATCCTTGGATTTTCAAAATTATCTTGATTAGTCCTTGGGATTTCACAATTTGCAAAAATGGTCATTAACTTATTTGAGATATGCAAGTTTGACCCTTGGACTACAACTTCATAATTTTCAGTCTTGGTCCCTGAATTTTCAATTTGGCAGTTTTGGTCCCTAAGGTATTATTTGGATCCATGCTTAATCCCTAGTCCAAATTAAAACACAAACAAAACCACCAGACCGGTCCCAGTCCAATCACTACCCAAACCCTACCTGTCTCACTCTTTCTTCCCCATTTCCCGCCCAAACAAAGTAATCCCCTTCTCCCAAGAACCAGACACAATCCTCCCTTTTTACCATTCCCCACTTAACCTACTCCTCTTTTCTCTATTATCAAAACACTCCACCTCCAAACCCTCTATTACCCAGATAACCCCATCTCCCAAACCCACTATCTTACTTTTCCCCCTTTCCATGGATGCCAAGCTGGAAATCCTTGGCTCAAAATACCCCATGGACGGTCAGTGATTAAATCCAAAATGGTACCTACTTAATGGATGGCTGGGATCAACTCAAGAAAGCACATGAGGTTGGTTTTTGCTTGGTTGCACTCACAGAAGAAACCCAACACAAGAAGCACATGTGAAGACCTTAAGAGATTGAAGACTCTAGTTGTAGTATAAATAGGACTCTTGTAGCCATTGATAAGGCACCCTTAATTTAGTTTTTAAAATTCAGTCTTCTGTATGTTTCTTTTTTTAAGTGTAATCTGTTTTTTTTAGTTAATGAAAAAAGTTAGTTAAGTTAAATTGTTTTTCTTAATGCTTATTTGACTCTTGCTGTTCTTAAATCTCCAAGTTAGATATGCTAAGTTAAGTTTTTGAAAAAAAAAAAAAAGAGAATCAGTCCTAGTTTCAAAATTTGTTTAGCACTTTTACTTCATATAAGGGTGTTTGGGGATGTGCTCTAAACTAGTCAAAAGTTTCATTTTAACCCGTTTGACTTTTATAGTCAAACTCATTTTGAGTTCATGAGTCCTTTTTACAAGCTTGCAAGTTGATTGAAAAAGTTGTATAAGTGTTAAGTTTGAAAAGGAAAGTGTTTATCGCTTTTTCTAAACTGCACAGAACAGTAGCATGGGTTGATGTTCATGAGCCTATTTGATAGATGATTTGAAGTCCAGGTTTTGTAAAATGTGTTTTTCTTGCATCTTTATCTAACCATCTCACTTTATCTTCACTTTATTTGGATCTAGGATAGCTTAAGCTTAGTTTAGACTGCACTCAAAAATTTGTCCAATCTCACTTGTTGGCTCTGTCTCAGTAAATAAGCCAAACCACAAGCTGATCTAAGCTCATTTTCAAACTGAAATCAGCATGTTCTTGGCCCCCATTTGATTTCTTTTGAATCTGTACTGTGCTAACTTCAAATCTTAGTAGCTTGTTCCTTCTTGAACTCACTTTTACAGCTTAAAAATAAGCTTGAACAGGCCCTCCTCAGGCTGTTTTGAGACTGCAACCAGTAAGGCAACAGGTCACTTCTGTTTTTTTTTTCTTTCTCCTATCTGTAGCTTAACAGTAGCTTTTTGAGCCTATTTAGGTAATACTAGGTAGCTTTAATTAGGTTTAGTTAGCTCATTAGGTGTCCTTTAGTCCTTATTAGAACAGCTTTTAGTGCTTATTCCACTACTTTTCTAGTTTTAGGATTTCCCGTAGAGTAGCTTTAAGCCAACTGCTTTTTCCCCTTCATTAAGTTAGCTTTTTGATTGTCTTAGCTTATTTCATTTAGTGAACTCAATATTTCTGCCATGGTGTGCTTATTTGATCCTATGATTGCTTAATTTGTGCTCAAAAGGTTAAAGGAGTGTTTGGTTAATTGCTTTTAAAGGGTGTGTGGTTGTACTTTCGCTTACTGTTGGAATAAGCAGTTTCTAACTGCTTGTTTCAAGCTTTTCAGAAAAGTCATCTTTATAAAAAACCTTCATTTCATTAAGCTTATCAAGTTTCAAAAAGAAAAAGAAAAAAAATAAAGTTTTCAAAAATAAGCAAGAGGTGGGATTCGAACCCCTGACCTCTTGCCTATTAAAGCCTCAACACAACACCACTCAACCAACTGCGCCCTTGGGTCTTGTCTCACAAGTTTTACACAAACTACTCTTTTATAGACTTGAAGTCAGTTTGCTCATAAGCTCTTTCTAGCTTATTTCCGGCTTATTTTACAAAGCAACCACCACTTTTTGCAATTTTCTTAGAACCAGTTTGCTCCAAAGTAGTTTTCTGTAATTTTTCAGAATTTTCAAAAGTAGTTTAGTATTTTTAATCATTTAATTAGTGTTTAATAGATTTTAATTCGTAATAATTAATTTAAAAGTCGAAAAAAATATTCCGCTTTTTCCAAAAATTATTTTTAGTCAAATAGAACGTAGGAAAATTGATTTCACACCCGTAGCCTTAAATTGCAAAACTTTTACGTTTATGGCTCGGGTTGTTTTACCGTTTTTACGTTTTTGCGTTTTAGCACCCTAGGACTTAGTGTAGCTTCGTTTCATCATTCCTTAGGTTTAGTGATAGTTTATTTTTAGTTTCTTAGGGTTCCCTTGCCTTAATTACCTTCCCGTTAATTAAATTGTAGAATACGTAATCAAATCCAAATCATTAAAAAAACCAATTCAAGTTCAAATCTCGAAACTCAACGAATCCTTCCATTCACACCTCGTTGGGACACGACCCGGGGAAATCACTTTCCCGGTATCACTTTTATCACACCCGTGAGGTTTGGCACGTTGACCTTTTTCCTAAAAGGTTAATTTGTCGAATTTTACGGTTAATTTGATATTGTTGATATTTGTGTTTTTCTCACACTCACTTCACAACGAATCACTCTCAACTCAAGTTACGCCGTAACTAGGATCGTGCCTATAAATACCAGCCCTAATTTTTGCATTTCACATTATTCACTCACAACTCAAAGTCAGAAAACGTGAAGAGGGGTCCAAAGGCAGATCATTCGGAGCATACAGAGCCGACTCCAAGGGAGGAATCACTCCATATCGATAAGCATTAGCTATCATTTTATCTTTTACTTTCGATTCATGTCTTTCATTATGTTAAACATCGAATTCTTTGTTTCTTTTAATATGATCGGCTAAGCATCTTTGGTGCTAGCCTAGTTATGATTCCTTGAATGTTTTGTTTATGTTTTCATGCTTTCGTATAATTGTTTCTAGTGTATGCATGCATAGTTCGTTGGAAGTTACCCTAGCTTCGGTATTTTTGAAATGCGGTCGTATCTAGTTGCTTAGCAGAATTGACCAACTGACCCTAAGTAGTTAGGTAAAGTTGGGAAGGGTAAGAATTGACCAACTAACAACCCTTCCTCGCTTGTGCGAACTGACCAAATGATCACCGGTCATCCGGATGAACTTAAGAAGTTAAGGATGAGTGTATAAGATGCTAGCGCCCGGTCACTCATTATTTCGAATCTTGCATGTAGGGTACTTAATGACTAGGCTTATGCGACTAAAAACCACTCGACTATCATGGGTAGAATCTTGACCTCGGGTAGGGGCCTTTGTTGATAGGTTAGGACGAATTGACCAAATGTTGTCCTAGCGACTTAAACCCCCACTTGAATCAATTGGAAGTAATAAAACATGAACATTACACGATAGGATGAGTAATTAGGTTAGCACACTTTCCCTCTATTGATCAAAACCTCTCTTTATTTTACTTATTTATTTCTTGTTTATTAGTTAATTAATCATTTCTACCACAAACCAGTTAAAACAAGTGACATCTAGACTTAATTAGAATCCGCTCACATAGCTCTTGGGACGACCTCAATTTTACCGATTACTACACTACACACGACCGGGTACACTGCCCGTGAGTGCTTAAGGTGGACCATAGGTAAACGAGATATTATAAATATTAAAACCTGGTCAGAAATCCTGCATCAGTTCATTTAAGTGTCCATTTAATATCGGAGGCGAAATTCGATGGACCCGTTCAATATAGATGGATTTATCCAATTGAACGGTAAGGTCTCCATATTTCCCTTTTAGTTAGCGTATATACAATTATTATTTTACCATCGTATCTTTATTTACCATTCATTATATTTGAAAGGTATTTGATGCGATTGAAGTCGTATGTTCGCAATAAAGCTCAACCTGAGGATTCAATTGTATAAGGGTATATTATAGAGGAGTGTCTCACTTTTTGTTCAAGATATTTTGAAGGTGCAGAGACTTTCGTGACTCGTCCTCATAGGAATGATGACAATATCCCTACAAAAGAGATGTACATGCTTAACTTGGGTGGTCGCAAATTAGGAAAAGTTGAGATTGTTGAGTTAGATGGAACTTTGTTTGCCCTCGTTACGTGTTACTTAACCATCCTAAGATTCAATCTTTACGTGTGTAAGTATCTATTATTATATTTGGCATAGATAATAGATTACAAAATATAAGATTCTATTTATTTTTGTAGTCGCTTTTACAATGAACAACTAGCCCTAAGGATTGAACAACTGAACTTGAAGACAATGGAGAAATTGTTTGTTGAGAAATTTTCATGATGGCTTAAACAACATGTTAGAAAACTTGTAGTAATACAAATAATTAAACTTCTAGGTACATAAACTGACATTTGTATATAATATATTTAAGGGCAAATTGCATAAAAAGGTACTCATCTTTTGTCCAATTTCAATTAAAGGTATTACTTTTTTTTCAATTTAAGGTACCAGACTTTTTTTTTGGGCCAATTTAGGTTTTTTTTCTAACTTCCGTTAACCATTTCGTTAGTAAATTACATTTTTGGTCCTTGACTTTGTATAGGCATTTCATGTTTGGTCTATTTTCGTCCGTTTTCATACGCTTGCATACATTTTCGTCTATTTTAATACGTTTTCGTCCGTTTTTACATGTTTTCGTCCGTTTTGCACATTTTCGTCTGTTTTTGCACGTTTTCGTCCATTTTTTGCACGTTTCTGTCTGTTTTTGCACGTTTCTGTCTGTTTTTACATAATTTTGTCCGTTTTTACATGTTTCTGTTTGTTTTAACACGTTTTTGTCCGTTTTTGCATGTTTTCGTCCGTTTTTGCACGTTTGCGTCCGTTTTTGCACGTTTCGGTCTGTTTTGGCACGTTTTCGTCTGTTTTTACATGTTTCCGTCCATTTTTACACGTTTTGCACGTTGTCGTCTGTTTTTACATATTTTTGTCTGTTTTCGGCGTTTCGTCCATTTTTGCACGTTTCCATCATTTTTTCCATGTTTTCGTCTGTTTTTGCACGTCAAAAACAGACAAAACATACGAAAACATGTGAAATCGGACTGAAACGTGTAAAAAGGGACCGAAACGTGAAAAAACGGACGAAAACATGCAAAACGTTTAAAAATGGACCGAAACATGTAAAAACGGACGTAAACGTGCAAAAACGGATGAAAACGTGTAAAAGCAGACCAAAACGTGCAAAAACGGCAAACGACAAAAACGCAAAACGGATGGAAACGTGTAAGCAAGTAAACGTAAAACGGACAAAAACGTAAAAACATATAAACGTTCAAAAACAGACGAAAACAGCGTAAAACATGCAAAAACGAACGAAAACGTGTAAAAACAGATGAAAACGGTTAAAAACGGACAAAAACGTGGAAAAATGGACGAAAGCGTGTAAAAATGGATGGAAACGTGTAATAACGGACAAAAACATGCATTTACGGACCGAAACGTACAAAAACAGATGAAAACGTGTAAAAACGGAAGAAAACGTAAAAAAACGGACGAAAACCTGTAAAACATATGGATTACGTGTAAAAACGGACGAAAACGTGTAAAAATAGACAAAAACGTGCAAAAACAGTCGGAAACATGCAAAAAGGACGAAAACGTGTAAAAACGGACGAAATCATGCAAAAACATATGAAAATGTGCAAAAACGGACGAAAACATTTAAAAACGGATGAAAACGTATGCATGCGTATGAAAACGGACAAAAATATACCAAACATGAAATGCCTATACAAGCTCAAGGACCAACCATGTAATTTACTAACGAAATGGTTAACGGAAGTTAGGAAAAAACCTAAATCGACCCAAAAAAAAAGTCGGGTACCTTAAATTGAGAAAAAAAAAGAATAATACCTTTAATTGAAATTGGACATAAGATGAGTACCTTTTTATGCAATTTGCCTTATATTTAATGGTAAGTTCCTATGTTAGAGACATAAAAGTTCAATGTAGAAGTGTTATCCCTAGCTGTCGGCCCGGACACTTACGCTAAACAATATAAAGGGTTCATTACAAATGGTTTTAAATTCCTTACAAAGAGACGTGAAGAGTTAAGAAAAACCCAAAACTCGGGAATTATGGTGGAAGGTGAAGATAGAAACTATTATGGCCAACTTACTGATATTATCGAGCTAGAGTATTATCTTGAACACAAAGTTGTGCTCGTAGACAATATACATGTTTAACTTTATGCTTTGTTAGATGATATTTGCAAAGCTCGTAGACACTATACATGTTTAATCCATTATACTGAAATATTGCACAACCTGTTCAGATATCTTTACTTATGCTCTGGTGCTTGTCTACTTGGTTCATTTCCATGACCCAGACACACTTTTGGTTTGTGGAAAAATATATATTAAATAATTGAACAAATGCAACAAACTAGGTACCACACCAAAGATTCTGTTTTGGGACAAAGGTGTAACTCTATTATTCGAACTATCTGTTGGTTAGGCATCACTTGCTTAGGACCTATTAAATATATACACCGACCCCTGACTCCGTTCTGACACTGACATCACCATATCAGGCGTATGACATACCTTACCTTCAATAGATGATGTTGCTTACACGCTTAGAAATTTCAAGCTCGCAATCACCAGCATTGAGTGTAGCTGGAGTGTAAGCCCCCTACAGGCCAACTGTATAGATCAGCAGGCGAGGTTAGTCATCAACACGATGACGTCCACATAATGAAAGCATATGAACTAATCAAATCATTAAAACTAGCTACCAGAAGGAAAAATATACCTTTACATATTTTGGATACCTAGCATAAGAGGCATCTATGGTGTCATGTAGATAGAAAGATCATCATATTCATAATTAGAGTATAATTTATGTTTTGTTTGGAGACCTGGGTCCCTTTTTGGCCATATAAATCAGAGTAACTCACAATATTGAGTGTCATAACCCTATATTATGTTTGTGTGGATACTATGTTACTTATAACCCAAATGTACCTAAAATGTATACTTGTGTTAATCACCACGCACATCTCTATATACTTTTGTTCCCTAGCCTTTTTTTCTAACTACAAAATTAGTGGATCCTGATATCCATTATGCATTGTTATATTCATTTTCAATAGTTAAAGGTCATTAATGTGAGACGACAAGATAGATATCCATGGAAAGCTCAGCTTTTTATCTAGTGGAGGCACCTTAGGTCTTTGTAAGTGAATCACCTTAGGTCTCTCTAACATAAACACTGGAAATTTCCTTATGTCTGTAATAAGGAAAAATGCTATATATTTATGTCTTTTATTAGTTTTGAGATTGAATTTGAAACTTTTGAAAACACTTAAGAGAAGATTGTCTGAAAAGCAACACATATAGAAAATTACTATATTTACCACATGTTTATGTATGTATGTATGTATGTATGTATGTATGTATGTATGTATGTATGTATGTATGTATACGTAATGATATGTATCGTAGTTTCAATGATAGTGTGTAACTTGTTATCTGAAAATAGCGCATTCTTAGCGATAATCATACTATCTTCTGCTATTGATCTCATCTGTAGGTTTGGTAGTGTGTTGATCTATTTTAATCAGTTATTGTGGTAATGCAGCCACAATATCGCATACCCTGTGCAGATACTTCTACTTATATTGACACGAATTACCAGTACTTTTTTTTTGACACAAAAGACAAAACTAAAAGAAATATAATGACGTATACTTTCTTAATATTCTACAGAAATTGAAGAACAAAAGATCACCAGGTTATGTCGAGATCTTTGAGATTGTACATCAAGCAACGGACGGATCTTATGTTGAAGATGCATCAAGAGATCTCGTGGTATATATTTATTTCGCTGATTGAATTTTAATTCTTACTAAAAGTACATGTATCAAACTCTTTCTTTATCTTTACATAATCTTTCAGGTTAAAGCAAACAAAGAAGTCTCAAGAAAGATCTCGGAGTTACGTTGCCCAAAAGAAGAGATTGATAATAAAAAGCGAGCTGCCAATGATAGAGAAGTATCGATAGATCTCAAGGGTCCGGAAGGGGAGGCTCTTGGCTATGGGGCAGGGGTAACAAAATCCCAAGTTACATGTTTTAGTAATGAATTAAGGAAAATGAGAAGGGAAGATTTTATGAATTCAAACTATGTTCACAAGCTTTTAGTTCAAACTAAATCACAAACCTCAATAATAGAATCTCAAAATAGAACAATAGAGTCTTTGAATAAGACGGTCGAAAGTTTGAATAAAACAGTAGAATCTCATAATGAAAAAATGGCTCTTCAAAATCATAAAGTTGAGGACCTACAAAACACGGTTGGAGGATTTAGATAAGAACTTAAAATTTTTCAGACTATGTTCCAACGCGCATACGGTTCATCCGACATGTTTTTCTCGACCCAGACTGGTTCTCATGAAGATCACACAGGTTACTAGCACTTGATTATATTATTTCGTAATTTTAGTATAGATTAGTCTCATTTTTAATGATATGTTATTTCTACGTATTTCACAGGTTATGGCAAGAAGAACATGCATAGTTCATGGAAGAATTAATTGTAAGTATTTTCATAAAAGCTACTTGGGGGTGTATGACCAAGGATGGCCCTTTTATGTATCTTGATATGCCTCTGAATCTTCCCTTCATCGGTGTTGCCTTTTTCTTTTTATGTTGCAACAGATTGAATTTACAGGTAGCATGAACACACTCCCCTGCACATATCATATTACTAGCTTATACGGCCTCAATTGCAACTACGTGAAACTAAAAATAATGCAAAAATATAACATTGGAACAATATTGATTAAGAAAAACTCTTCTACATATCATACACATGTTACAATAATTGTGACACTTAACAAAAAGTCTAGTACTGAATTAGATCAGATGGGAAATGGTTTCTGCAAATCGTTTCCATCATTTACCCAGGCAGAGCAAGACCTATATATTCACACTGTTACCTTTACAATTTTGGTTAATGTTGATCTTTTTTCTTTGTAATCTCTCAGGTTATCATATCTTTGCATGAGAATATCGATGTATGTTATATGTTCCTTTTTTTCTCTTTATCCCTGTTAATAGCTTACCATGTTCTTGCTCAAGGTTGTGGTGTTATACATTTGCCTTATCGAAGTAGTCTTTGTGTCAATTCTGGCCACTCAAATCATAAGGTAGCCAAGGTTGTTACATTTGCCTTATTTTTACCTCAAAAGCTTAAAACTTTTGACATCTGTCTTGTTTCTGGTGGACAATTCCTTGTATTTCATTCAAAGGTCAGGTTTACTTTTTAAACCGTAATTTTGTTATAGCATAGTTAGTATATAGTTTTCTTGCAATGTTCAATCACATTGGGACAATTTTCTGTAGTTTCAAAATGCGTCCTTTCAAAAACTTGCCTAAAAGGTTTGTCTTGTGTGCAATTTTATGTGCCTTATTTGAGACTTGCGGTGTAGTTGATAGGCATGACCGTGATCTGATCCAAACTCTATGATCATACACATCTTTTACTGAATGCTGATTATGATATAAAATTAAGATCATGTACTTAAGTAGTTTAATTTGAAGTTTTGATTTCACTATCTACATCTAGCCCTATAGATGTATCTCTTGAAGTAATTTCAAATGAACCTACCTCTGTTTAGTATGCTACAAATTTGACTTTTTAGGCTAGACGGGCTAATACGACTTGTTTTGGTTTTCAATGTACTTATCTGAGACAGGTATGCATTTAGAAATGTTTTCTACAAATCTTAATGAAGTTGTTGATTCTTCTTTTTTTCAATGTACTCATCAGCTAGAAAAATTCCACGAAACGTTTCTCATCCTTATGTTATCATTCTCTAGATTTTTTTGACTTGATTACCTCTTATTGGAAGTATAGTTTACCTCTGGAATTGATTTTCAAGATTCATAAGAAGTTTTAGCTGTATTTCCTCAGTTAACATCTCCTTTTATTAGATCCCTTCTGACTTCAAGTATTAATCCTTTCTTTTGTGTTGAAATTCACAGGGTATTAGAGAAACCAGAAACTTTCGTGTTATCAATCCTCTTTCGTGTTATCAATCCTCTTAGAGTAATTTCATAATCCTTTCCTTTGGATAATTGATATCAGTGACTCTGGTCCTTCATTCTTCTTTTCCACAAGACAGCCTAATAGTCTTTTGGATAATTGATAGCTCTTTAAGCCTATATAGAAATTGCTTTGCTTTAACAAAATTATGGTTAAATGATTAAACATAAGTAATTTGATTTAAAAGTATTTTGGTTCGTTAGTTTAACAACCATTTTGTTCACTAGTCTGATGATTTTTATATATATAACTCCACTGGTCTAACTTAGTGTCATTTATCCTGTGTCATCCCTCTCTAAGATTACAATTCAAATAAGTAGTGTATAGACAAGTTTTAAATTCATGTCAAGGTCAGAACTATGGTTATATTCATATATCTAGTTATATGAGCATATGTGCACAATGAAAATACCAAAGATATCGCTTTCTGAGTCCCCATTAGCCATATACTCGTAGATGATTCCCTTAATCCCTTTTGGTTGCCTTCATTACAGTACCCAACGAATGCAGTTTATGTTTTTATGATGAATGTTCAGTAGAAGATAGATTAGCGGATAACATAGTAAGCCAGAGATATGTATGCAAATATGTAACCGCAGATGTAGCATTAAAGTGCCTATTGGTATAGTTTTATAGTTGTCTTTCTCGTTAAGTTTGTGGCTGTGTTATCTTCATGTAGATTCAAAACTTGCGCCACGAGAATGGAGGAAATATTTCTTGCTCATTAAGAGAAATCCTTGTTCTAGAATTTGTTTCTTGAGCCACGGGGCAACTTGTTTTAGAAATATTGTTTCTTGCTCATTAAGAGAAATCCTTCATGAAATATTGTTTCATGGTTCCAGTATTTGCAACTTGTTTTAGAATTTATAACTTGTTCCTGAAAAAAACATACTTGATGTACCAAATATTTTATTTTTTATGTAATATTTAATGTTTTTGATTCCTGAAATTGTTAAAAGTTTATATATATATATATATATATATATATATATATAGAGTAGGGATCTAGTGAGAAGTAAATTAAAATTAGAAGTGGTGAGAAGTGACCAAAACCACGCATTTGAGATGCAATGACTTGCGTTAGATGCATTTCTATTCATATGAATGCAACATCTTGAGTTTCGAAAGTTAATTTGATGTATAGATGGTGCAAATTGATTTTCATGATTTCAGCACGTGCAGAGGAACAAAAAACAAGAGAAATCATGACATGCATCTAATATAATGATATGCATCGATTAAAGCTAGAAAACACATTATTGTGTGTTATAATGCATCTAAGATTATAGGGATGCATCTAATTTAGGTCGGTGCATCTTGGATTTGCGGTTATAGTTCTTCTTATTTTAAGTAATCTTCTTATTTGATCCTAACTCTCTCTCTCTCTCTCTCTCTATATATATATATATATATATATATATATATATATATATATATATATAGAGATATATATATATATATATAGAGAGAGAGAGAGAGATTTGATCATTTAAAAAGTTGATCTCAAGAGAAAAGTGAGAGAAGTGATCTCAACCGTTAGATCTCCCTCATTTCCCCTCCTCTTTTTCGTACCAAACTACAAGGACCCGATTGCAACTTTTTAAATTCTCCAAGGTTTATTTTGTAATATCTCCAAGGATCATATATAATGCCTAAATTTTTTCATTTTTTTTCTTTTTCGGTGGTTCATCTCTCTCAGCTCGTTCCACAATCAACACGCTCTTCCCTGTGATTATTGCTTATAATCTCCACACGATCAAAACAACAAACACGATCTATTATCAGATTCATTAATCATCTCGTTCTAATGTCTCATATCGCCGATCAAAGTAAGTTTTAAAACATGTTTTGATTATAATTTTGTTACTCTTTTTATCAATGATCGGATATAAAGCTTAGGGTGTTGGTTACAGATTTATTTGCACATATTAGTGTTTGTTATGAGATAGTTTTTTTGTTTTATGAAATTTGCTTTAGTAATCATCATCTTTGCATATAATTGTACCAATTTTAAGAGTTTATTGACATGATTCATTGTATATAATAGTTAATTGAAACGAAGTTGAGAAATAAATATGTTTACAAAAACTGCACCCCAGGTGTTTGATAAAATGTCTAAATGAGATTTTATAACTGAGATGCACTAATTTTACACTGTGATAATCTAATTTTTGTGAAATGATTTTAGTTACACTGTGATGCCCTAACTAATTTAGGAAAGAGGATTTTAGATTTGTATGAAAACAGTCACAAAGACAATTGTATCGACTTCAGGTTTGTTGCTCTTTACGCATATCACCACGTCACTATAACATGTGCTATTACACATATATTTGTTTGTTATTATGACGACTAGCTCTGAAAATGATAGTTGGTTACATGGTTTCATGTTGTATTTTTTTGCAACAGTTAAAAGTTCCATGTGTAGAATATAAGATCATAGCCTTCTCGTATATGTTACGGTTTAAATCAATTGTTAGAAGATATTGCTACATGCACCTTATCTGTTGTTTATAGTTCTATATTATAATCTAATGCTTAAGTTTGTTTTAATTTATGTTTTCGAGCTTCAACAGTGCCTAAAAATATCAATTAGTCACTAGAAAAATTATTCATTGAAACTTTATATATTATGGGTGTTGGCGATTCAATCAGATAAGGTGTTTGGCTAAATTGAAGAGAGTCATGCAGACACTCTTTTTTGTTTAGGAAATGCATTGAACCAAGGGACTGCTAGGGTTAATTATGTTATTTTGCTATTAGTTTGATTGTTAATCTTATAAGTTTTTGAATTTTTTTTGCCTTACATAAAAATAATTTGGTTTTGTTTTAGGTGGTGCCGTTGGATTCAGGTTGGAGACCATTCCAAAACTCACAGATATTCGTGTAAGGAATAGTAGAATGACTCTTATGCATTATCAATGTAAGTTGCTCATTTCTTTTGATTTCATCTATATTATTGTCCTAGGTCATCAACATAACACTTTGATATCTGGAGCAGCATATGATTTCTTGCTTTCGCCTTTTTTACATGATAGTCGTTGCTTGATGCCAATAGGTTCTTGCTGACAAATTACCTGAAGTCGTTGATTATAAGACCCAAGCTATAAATGGTCCAACACATTTTCCAGAGATCAACAAAAGCGAAGAAGGTAGATTAAGCTTTTGTAATTTTTATTTTCCTTATCCATGATGCTATATGCTAGCTTAGTAATTAGTTATGTTACAAGTTTCGATCCACAAATGATATTTACCTTACTAATTTCCAATAGGTTTGGACTTTGATAAAACTTACAATGAAAAGTGATAAAACTTGCAACGAACTGATCATGATACATATAGTTGCATGCCCTGTTGTTGCCTTTTGTATTAAAGCTTATCAGAAGTCAAATCAGGCCACATCAGGTAGAGCTTCATTTGATTTATGTCTAAAATTCATTCACTTGACCAAACGGATGCACTAAAGAGACTCAAACAGATGCACCAAAATTCATCAAACGATGCAGAAAGTTGAGTCATATTTATCATGTTTCCTTTTTGTGTATAATTGCCGTATTTTATGGATGTTTCTATAAATGCATATAGCTTACTGATCTTGTACTTGTATGTTTGACAAGAACTGAGTGGATGCTAAAGTGCATGACCTAATACAGAACAACATGGAACGTTCATGCATAAAAGTTATCCCACTTATGAAACTAGCGCAAAGGAATTGGTATCGAATAAGTGTACCATGAAAAGTATATCATATCATTTACATCTTGTGTTGTAAACTTCCTGTAGTAAATAAGATATACAATTTTTATAGATCCTGTATATATTAGTATCACGTTTAGAAATATGAATTGACTTCATCTTCAAGATTTTATTATAATAAAGTTCCATATTCTATATTTGTGTGTTTTAATATAAATTTGTTTCTTTATCACATTCATTGATTTGGAATGTTGTTATCAGTGGATGATGTAGAGTCTTTCTTTGAAGGCTCGTCAAATTTAATCTTTAATTGGCCGTTAACCGTGTTTGTCTTATCATTGTTTGGAGCCGCCTTTTCGTCAATTTCATGAACCTAAAAGTATTGAACTTGCTTTGATTCTATGATACAAACGAATGCACTAAATACATCAAACGGATGCCTAAAGTTCCTCAAATAGATGCACTAAAGTAGGGGTGCTCATCGGTCGAAAACCGGACCGGACCGAGACCGAATCCGGCAAAAACCCTAGACCGAGACCGAGATCGAATGTTGGTCGGTCCGGTCCGGTCCGGTCCGGTCTCGGTCGGTCGGTCGGTCCGGTCCAACAAGGCTAAATTTCGGGTTTGTGGTCCGGACCGGACCGGACCGAGACCGAATCCGGCAAAAACCCTAGACCGAGACCGGACCGCCGGTCCATCGGTCCGGTCGGTTTTGTCGGTCGGTCCGGTCCATCCGGTCCGTTTGCTCACCCTTACACTAAAGTGCCTCAAATAGATGCACTAAAATTAGATGAGAATGAACATATCCATTAATGTAATTGATAAACAAATGCATTTACTAAATGTAATAGTGGTGAAGGGCTAAAGCTGTATATTAACAAAAAAAATTCTTGTGCGGTTGAGAGTAAAAAATATAAACCTACAAATATAGTTGAACAAAAAGATAGCAATAAACATACAAAGAACTAGTCATGTTATGAACAAATTAATATTATTATAAACTTAACTTGTATGTACAAAAGATGCATTTTGCATTGATGAGTGATGCTACAATCAGAATACAATGTCTCATAATATATAGTAAGCTAAACAAAAACTGATAAATAAGATTTTTACAAGCTAAGCAATGAATATTTTCAAATTCTTCAGAGAATCCTCTCAAATATTCTACCTTTCGATGCCCATAAAGTTGCCATCTTGTAACAAATCATCATCAAACTTCAACCAATAACCTATGTCATCTTCTCGTCTGACAAAATCATCTTCGTTACTAAAATTATCCATTCCAGGAAGTTGCATATGGGTCAGGTCAAATGTGTATTTGCTAAACATAACCTGAATTAGTTGAACAATCATCATGAGTTGAACAATCATTATGTAATATTCCATACAGATGCCTTATTTTTTTAATACATATGCTCTAAAATGTACATAAATTAGTATATTGCCAAACACAGCTTAATAATCCTCATGCAATATTCCATACATATGCCTTATTTTTCTAATACAGATGAACTAAAATGTACATAAATTATTATATTGCCAAAGACCCCCAATGTTTACTTCATTCTTTGAATAATCCTTATGCAATATTACATACACACGCCTTTTTTTTTAAATACAGTGGCACTAAAATGTACACATATTAGTATATTTTCCAAACACCCCCAATGTATATTAAATGAATTCAATATTTTCGAATATACAAAAACATCAAATGATTTTGAATAATCCTTATACAATATTAGTATATTGCCAAACATAAAAAATATCAAATGAGTTTAATAATCCTTATGCTATATTTCATACGGATACATTATTTTTTTAATGCAGATACACTAAAATATACACAATTATACTAACACTAATTCATATACTAGTTAGTTAATATGGAATAAGAAAAACTAATAAGAATATAAATTTCATAAAAATATTATGTTTTAATTTTTACTTACCGCCATCAAGATTCTTGGCCCTCCGACAATTAAAGAGCTTTTGTACTTTTGCATCGGTTTTTTCATTGTTTCCAACAAATACGTACACCAATCCATTTTCATGATGTCTTATTCATTCTTGTTGCACGACAGAAACTTCTGGATGACGGTACCTAGTTTTGGACACTCACGGATGATTGAGAAAAACACTACAAGTAAGTTATGTTTTAACTCTCTTCCATTATGATGTTCTTACAAGAGTTTTTGCACCACACTTTTTATGTATAACATATCATTTGGATATTTATATTTACTCATAATTATTATAATAAGTATTATAATATAGATGCACTAAAATATTGCATACAGATGCATTAATCTTACACACATATTCCCTAATACTTGACCCGTTAATCACTAACATATAACCTTCCACAAACACATGATGCACCAGCCACTAACAGGTAACCTGATGCACCAACTGCATCATTTAATGCATCAAACATACATATGCACATACAAATATTTTTGAAAAATATAACTAACTTACGCATAACCTATTCATAATTATTATAATAAGAGATGTCTTAAGGTGTGTTGTGATTCACTAATCATACAAACAGATGTCCTACACATATATTCTCTAATACTTGATGCACCAACCACTAACATACATGTAACATGATGCACCTAATGCATCACTATGTCAAATTTATTGCAATAAACATGCATACGCACATGAAAAACTTTTTGAAATACAAAACTAGGTTACACATAACCTAATCGAACTTTATATGGCATAAATAAACACCGACGCGTAGGTGCATTAATCTTACACACATATTCTTAAAGATCTGATGCACCAACCCTGAACATGTAACCTTACACAATATTTGATGCACCAACCACTAACATGTAACCTAATGCACCAACCACTAACATGTAACCTGCTGCACCTATTGCATCACAATTTAAAATCTACTGCATCAAACATACATATGGACATACATTTAACCTGATGCACTAACAACAAACATAGATGCACTCAAATGTGTTATAATTCAATAATAATACATTATCGTGCCCTAACATTTAACCTTATGCACTAAGCATAATAAAAGATGCCCTAAGATGCAATTTGATGCACTGATCTTACACACATTTAACCTGATGCAACAATCATAAACGCAAATGCACTAATACAAGCTGATGCCCTAAGATTATGTAATCTGATGTTGCAAATATACACACTGATGCCCTAAGATGTCATATAACTCAATAGTAAACACATATGATGCAAATTAGTGCATCACGCTTATAAATTTTATTCAAACATTTTATCAAACACTTGGTGAACAATTTTAATAAACACATTCTTGATGCATTTTTGTCAAATTTGTTTCATATGTGGTAGAAAAACATGATAATATTATGATAAACTTTCAAGAAAACTTCAAAAATCATTACATAATTGATTTTAACCTGATCAATTGACAAAATTACTGCACTTATAAGTAATTGTATGTTAATCAATGAACCAGAAATATCAAGTTAAACACATGAATGAGAAGATCAATTCGTGAAGAAAACTAACCAGGAATATGTTGTGGTGGAGTTACAATATTGATGTCGTTGTGGTGCGGTGTTGATTGCGCGGCGGTGCAGTAGTTGCACGATGGAAGACGGTAGAGATGGTGGTGGTGGTGACGGTGAGTGTGTGTTTGAAAAAGTTAGAATATATTACTCCCTCCGTTCCCTAAATAAGTGTTTATTATTAACTTTTAAAGTCTTTTTTTTAAACTTTGACTTTAAATTATTTTATTTGTGTTATGTAATACTTGATGCAAAATATATAAATAAATTGGGTTTATATGTATTTTCATTGGTACAATTTTCATCAAGTATTACATAACATAAATGAAATAATTTAAGGTCAAAGTTGAAAAAAAACTTTAAACGTCAACGGCGAATATTTATTTAAGGACGGAGGGAGTACTAAACTTGAGATGTTTTTTGAAAAGTAGCGATAGGAGTATGGGTGAGTATCGGGTCAAACCCGGACCAGACCGGCCTTTAGTCCAATAAAATAATATACAACTGTAACAAATGGCATTTAGTCCAATGAAACAATGATAAAACTGTAACAAGTGGCCTAACACAGTAGCAAAACAAATAGCCTAATAGTAGCATATGACCCATTTGGCCTAACACAATATGATGCAAAACCTTTGGACCAAAATGACTAACATAGTAGCTACAACAAATGGCTGCAACAACAAATAATGCCTGACATAGTAGCTAAAAGACGTTTGGACCAAAAAAGCATTAGCCACAATGCAGAATTGCAGACCAAACATGCAACTTCATAAATGTTATACAAAGAAGAATGTCACATTCTCATAGTAGCAAAAGGAGAAAAAATAAAATAACTAAAACCAAACAAGAATGTCAAAGTAGCACTTAAATGACTAACACAGTAGCAAAATAAACAAAAGTCATCAAAAAACCACTTGAATGACTAACAATAGCAAATGAACTATTTGGCCTAACACAGTAGCAAAATAAACAAGTCATTTAAAAACTACTTAAATGACTAACAGTAGCATTTAAAAACCAAAAGAAGTTGAGTCACAGAAGGCTAAGTAAGTAAGTAGCGTTTAAAAACCAAAAGAAGTTGAGTCACAATACACAAAAAGCACATGTTATCCAAAACAAGGAATACACGTGAAACTAATTAACTGTTACTGTCATATATTAACTCATCAAACATTGCGTTGGCAAGACTATCTCTTTGATTGCTCCATTCAATTGAAATATCAACAATGCTAATAACATTATCATGCTCGTTTCTATTGTGTTTTATTAATTATAACTTTTATTAAATAGTGTATTAATCGTATGTGTTGAATAGTATTTTTTTTAGTTGTATTTATGCTTCAAATAGTTTATACATTATGTTTTATTAGTTATAACTTTTATTAAATGTATGTTTTAGCTATGACATTAATTTCAAATGTTGATCAATCAATATGTGTAGGTATTTCTGCATAAATTAATTGTACATATACCTTAAGTAGTTGTATTTGCTTAAAATCTATATGTGAAAGTCTTAAAAAATTAGATTAGAGATGGTGCTAAATGCTTTATAAGTAACTAGCAGGGTACATGTGCGTTGCGACGGCGGGTATCCTGAAATTAAATTTTTTAGCGTACAATATATTTATTATATTTTTACCGTGACAATAAGTTTATAGAAAAAGAGATTTTTAGTTGTAATATCTTTAAGCAATAGCCTAGTATTTCATATAAAAGTATTAGTGCACCCACGTATAATCGCAACTAAAACAAATATTGATAACTCAAAAAATCATTTTCCTGATACCCAGTGCAACTCGCAGTACTCGGCCCAATATAATTTTTTTTAACAAACATTAGCATAGACCCATTATTGCAAATAACCCTAAATGATACTAATACTAATGTTGCCATATTTTCTTATTCACCAGCAACCTCTTATCTCTTTTATCTCATCTCAATCTTATAAACTCACAAAAGTTACCATCTCATCTTCACTAAATTTTAAAACAGAAAATCCCACCACCAAAATCCCCGAGTTCTCTAATCCAAACGAAAAATACAAACTTGTCACTGGTGATTCTCGTTTCTTGTCTTCATACAAAATACAAACACAATAAGCACCCTTCTATTTCTTATTTTTGACCCACGAAAAGGAAAAACAACGATTCATTTGAAACTTGTTTGTGACTCGCAAACCAGGTAGGTGGTTTCGAAATTTGTTTTTTCCAAGATCAATGAAGGGTTTGTTGGATCTTTAAGGATCTATGAGTATTTCGAAAACCAAAACTGAGATTTTGTTCTTGTTCTTGTATTTATTATTTTTTTTTTTGTTTATATTTTTTGAGAAAGACGTGGGTTTTGTTGTGGTTTGTTGTTGGTTGAAGTTGTAACTATATAGTTGTTGTTGATGAGATGATGGGTTGTATCATTTAGAATAAACAAAAGTAAATGAAGAATATGTTGTGGCATCCATACACAGCTACGAATCATAAAAGTTGGTTTACTGCAAAGAAAAGAGTGGAGTTGGAGTATTTTTTTTGTACATTTATGTGTACATTGTGCTTAATGATTTGTATTTATTGGTGAAGGGGTATATTAATTGTAAGTAAGAAATATAGTGTTTTAAGATGAGAATTATTTGTACTTAACGTACTTGTAAATAATGATTTTTCATTTGTATTTGCTTAAAACCTATATTAGGAAATCTTAAAAATTTAATAAGAGGGAAGTGCTTAAATGCATTATAGTAAGTAGTACATATATTATTATTATTATTATTATTATTATTATTATTATTATTATTATTATTATTATTATTATTATTATTTTATTTATTTATTTATTTTTTTAATTATAAACATCACTTTATTAGAAACTTATAGGATTTACAAGAAATTAGTGGGGAGCCGCGATACTAGCTGAGCCCTCACTCCTCTAGCTATAGCAAAGCTAATCCTACTAAATATATGAATAGCAGCACGTGCCCCAATGTCTTGAGTCACGGAGAACTTTCGGATTCGCTTCAGCAAGGTCACCGCATCCTTCTCAAGTTCCCCAAAAGAAGAGAATGAGAAGGGGAGAAACCCATATCCAATATTCGCGCACTTAGCCTCATATTTGGCGCGTTTACGTTGTGCGACCTCAATCACCGCACTACCCGGCACAAAATCAACCATACCAGTTTGCGTCAAGGGCGATGACCCTGTCAAATCGACACAACATCAAGTCCTCCATCCCACGAGTATAGCAAAACATCAGCTGGCCTTAAGGGTCTGTCCCTTTCTCCACTAAGGCCAATATCAACTTCTTTACGAGCCGAGATCCCCGACCGAGAACATATATCAACAAGGGTATCGCGCACCACGTTATGTTGATGTTTAATACCAATAATACTGGTATGTGCTAAAACACATACCTTTTCTTTATCAAAATAGACCCAAAATAACCAAGAAAGAGCCGTTTATTGCTGATATTTGTGGTTTTCTTGAGTTTGTGCTTGTGCAGGTACGGATATGCAAAAACACGCAAAAGGAACCAAATCGACGTAACCGAGCACGAGAGATTAAGAGAGTTTTAGTGAGCCGAAGGTCGGGATTGTTCATTTTGGAAGATTTTATTCTCTAAAGATGATTTTTGAAGTTTCAGTCAAGTTTGAAGAAATGTCAAGATTAGTCCTGCACTTTCAGATTTGGCAAACCGATCCCCAAGTTTCGAATTTACAAATTTCACCCTTGGATTATTTGAGATTGACAAGATTGATCCTTGAGAGAGATTGTCAGAATTACACTTTTGGTCCCTTGGAAATCCGAATATACAAGATTGGTCCTTTAAAGTTAGCTTGGGTTCATATGCAATCCTAGTCCAATATATCTAAGTCCAAATCCAATATAACTCTTGGCCCAAAATGAAAGAACTAGTTTATCCGAGCCCAAAATCCAAATCACTACACCCGTTTAATAATTCTAACCCGAAAACCCCCCAAACCCGTTATTACTTACCCCGGTCAACACCCACCCATGGTCAAAAACCCAAACAAATATAAAAAAACAGAACCCGCGCTATTCTTCCCCAAACTTACCCAGAGATAAACCCTAGATTTACCCCGCGTTATTATTAAGCCAAATTAACCACAATTAAGGGTACTCTCGTACTTTCCCTGACATTCTCTGACACATGGAATGCCAAGTCACCCATCCGTGTGCTATAGGCCACGTGTTGCTTTTCCATTGGTCGAAACAGGTCATCAAAGAGTGATCCAAAGGTTGTTATCAAGTGGGATGCGTGGAATTTGATCTAAGGGTGTAAACGAGCTCAAAAGAAGCACAAGTGATGAATTCGAGAACCTTCCAAGACCTTAGCTCAGTTATAAATAGGACCTTATTTTCATTCACAATGTATCTCTCATTCATCTTTTAATTTTTCCTTCTCTCTAGTTTCAAGAATATAGTTTATTGTAATTTCCATTTTAAAGTTTTTAAGTCTTTTGTAATTCGATTTTGTACTCAATTTTTCTCATATTAATAGAATTTGGAATTTCATTTTCAAGTGTTTTGTTTAAGTTTTTATGATCTATATCTGCTTAAACTTTGTCTAGTGCTTATTTTAGTATAATCAATCTATTTTTAGCTTATTTCTTCAAAATCTCAAAAATACAAAAAAAATCAAATTAAATCATTGAAAAATAAAAAATCACATTAGATCTGTTTTATGGATTAATCCATAATGGTCTACTGTTTGAATAGGTTCATGTAAGCTTAAGTGAGCTTATTGTGAGCTTATTTTTCTTTCCAAATCTCAAATCACAAAAATTCGTTAAGATCATTGCTCAGCTTCTTTAATCTGCTACTGGTGTGGATCCGGATTGGTATGATCAAGAGTCGTTATTGGGTTGAAATTAAGCCGAATGGAAGTAGGATAGGGGTTAATTAGGATAGAGGTTCTTTGCTTCATTATTGCAAGCCATAGTGGCTAGGAGCATTGTAAGTTCATAATTCTGTTTTGTTCATTAGATCTACTGTTTGATTCTGATTTTAGTTATAATTTGTGATAGTTAATCTTAGTTTAATGTTTGTTTAGTATTATCTAGTCTAAATCGCTTTTAGTCCTTAAACTGTTTAAACTAGTGCTTGGATTTGCTCAATAAACTGTGATAGAGGTTAGTTATAGAGATAGAAGTAGTTGATACATGTTTCAAGAGGTATTTGATAGTGATTCAAGGTTTTGGTATAGCAACATACTTATTAGTCAAAAATCTCTTGTAATCGGTCTAATTTCTAAATCTAAAATCGCTAGTATAAATTTGCAAATTAGCTTAAAACAAGTAGATCTAGCTAAATGTCATCATCATTAGCTTAATATCATTGAAATCAGTTCATTATATTGGATCAAATCTGAGTTTAGTCAAAGTTACATATCTGATTTTCAAAAGTCAAAATCAAAACTCGTTAAAATGGTTTTTCACCAAACTTGTGAAGCACATTTCGATTCATTTCTCGAGTTTCAGTTGTTTCAAACCTTGGATAAGTGATTTTCAACGGTCTAGTTGTGATAACCGCTTTTGTCCAATTTGATAAAGTCATTTTAAGCTTCAAATAAGCTATTCAATTAGCTACTTTCTTCCTGTTCACACTCGTTATACTTGAGTGTGAAACAGTAAATTGCACAGATTGGTCTCATTTCTAAGAGTTAGAACTTGTAACTTGGCTTAATTGTAGCTGGCCGATGTCCTTTAAGGTCGCATTATTGGTTTTACACAAGCTCCTCTCGATAAGCTTGTGCATAAGCTCAAACATAGGACCTGATTCATCTTTTGCTTATTTAAGCAGTTGCTTAATTCATTAATCTGAGCTTAGAGCTTTTTAGGATTAGTTGTAGTTAGCTGCTATTAGCTTATTATAGTAGACTTTAGCTTCTGTCACTGTTTGGTAGGCTAATTAGCTTGTTTGCTTATATTTGGTAGCTTATTCTAGTAGCAGTTACACTATAGCCTTCAATTTTCACACATAAGCTGCTCATTTCTCATTTTTCATAGATTCATATTATCATTTTAGAATTTTCCTGAGAATTTCATAATTTTTGGTCATCATTAGCTATTTTTCTCAATTTTAAATAGATTTTAATCACTTTTTAATAGCTTTTCTTGCAAATAATTGAGAAAAAGTTCCAAAAAATAATTTTTCAATTTTCTTAGTTTAAGATAAATATAAAAAGCATAAAAAATATTTTTCCTTATTTTTCCACTTTTATTTGGTATTTTTTACAAAATTAAATTAGATTAAAATAGTTTTAAATTTGTAGAAAATAGAAAATTAATCTGAAAAATACCAAAATAGTTTTGAAAAGTCTCTTATGATATTCTAGATTTTATAAAAATAGTTTCATATTTTTCTCCTTAAATTTTATAATTTTTAGTATTTTAATTTAGTTTAAAAGGTTAAAAAATTAGTTTTTAATTAGAAATAAATCAAGAAAAATCCTAAAAAATAGTTTTAATTCTAAAATAGTTTTCTAATATCATTTCTAGAGTAAAAGTAAATTTAGGCATTTTTAGGGTATAATTTAGACGTAGTTGCATTTTAGTTACGTTTTATTAATTACTTTTTAGTTTTAATTGCACTTAGGATTTCCCGTAATTTAGATTTCCTTAATTACTTTCCCCATCCCCGTAGTTAATAAAATCAAATCATTAATCCAAAACATCGAGCATTAAATTCCAAACCAAGAACGACGTTGGCAATTCACGTTGGGAAACGATTCGGACTAATCCGTATTAACACACGCATCACACACGGATTTGGTTTATTAGTCTTTTTCCTAAGAGAATTTGAATCTATCTTCGTGATTATTTTTGATATCGATATTGAGGTTTTATCCACACACATAACCCTTAAGCCTTCATTATCAAAAGATCAGTGTCCGAGCCGTTTTAAGTTTCTTACGGCTAGTCATTCACAAGTGGCTAGTTTGTGTGAGTAAACTTGACGTTGCTTTGGATTCTGAAATCAAATTTTGGCCGCCGGGAGGTTGTGTCACGCACAATATCGCTTTGAGGTTTGACGATTAGTGACTCGAGATCCTTCATTTGTGAAGTTACTATTTTTCTATAAATTAAAAAAGTAAAAAATATTTTCCTTTTTCTTTTGTATATATATATATCAGATTAAAAATACAAAAAGATTTTCTCTTGTGTTTTTGCTAATAAATAGAAGACACCAACTATATAACATTCTCAACGGAGGTGTTATCATTAATAAGTTCCCGAACTAAAGATCAAAAACTTGCCTTTGTGTCGTGTGGATTTATTTATTTCTATCGGACAAACAAACCGAGTGGTGGGTATAAGGACGGCCCGACATTAAATTGCGGTGTAAAGAAGCGGGTTTTAATAAGCTTCGCTACGACCTAAAAGCTTCTCCGCCGCTTGTGCGCTTGTCTTATAGAGGTGATTTATTCACTTGGGATTATTGGTTAAGTTCACCGTGTTTTCAATACCGCTCGCTTTAATTGCCCCGTTTTAAAAGTGCATGTGCACTCGTTCTAATAACTACTGACCATACGCTGGCCGCTACAATTCCGAGAAGGCGAAATAGACGTGCTCCCTTAGTCGAACCCGAGATTCGAACTAATCAAACCCCGCCCATCATCGAAATGGCGGAGGACAACCGATCTATGCTAGAGCAACTCCAAGCACCCACCGAGGGTTATGGAGAAGCCATCGTCCGTCCCGGCAATCGCTGCGATAACTCGAGCTTAAACACGGATTGATAAATTTGGTTTCACAAGCCAATTTTACGGATTCGAGAGACGATCCTCACTCATATCCGACGATTCAACAAGCTCACGCTACGATCAAGTACCGTAACGCTCCGAAGAGGCTATCAAGCTACTCCTCTTCCCATTTTCACTCGAGGGGCCGCCCGATTTGGCTCAAAACTACCCCTCGATCGATAACCACATGGGAGAATTTAGTATCAAAATTCGCGGAACTAATTCTTCCCACCGTCTAAAACAACAAGCCTTAAAAATGAAATAACGAAATTCACACAAAGATTTGATGAATCATTTAGTGAGGCATGGGACCGATTCAAAGATTTGCTTAGGCAATGTCCCCATCATGGTTTTTCTGAGTTGCACCAACTTGATACGCTTTATAACGGTTTGAATGAGAATGATCAAGACTCTCTCAATGCCGCCGCTGGTGGTAATTTGTTGACCCGATCAACGAGAGATGCCTTGTCCATTATTGAGAACAAATCTAAAGTTCGTACATCATGTAGCAAATCGGTTCGCCCGAGTGAATGATACACCATCATCTTCGCCTCACGGAAATACGCCTAGCAACCGATGCTAAGATTGATAAGCTTACGGATATGATCCGTGCTCGTTAAGATTAATTCTTCTCCACCCGCTCCAGTCAAAGCGGTGGAAACGACTTGTACTACTTGTGGTGGCCCGCATGCCTACTACAATTGTACCGCCACCGATGGACATCCTTTCAATGCTAATGCCGTAACCGGAGGTAACCAATACCGTTCTCAAGTTGAACCTAACCCTCGTGTTAGTAATCAAATGGTACCTCCGGGATTTTCTCCATCGAACAATCAGAATCGTTTTAATCAAAATCAAGTTCGTGGACCAAATGTTCAAAACCAATTCAAAGCTCCACCAAATCAATACCCAAATCAAGGAGCTAACTACAATCAAGTATATCACAACCCGAGCTATCAAGCTTCACCTTTGCCTCCAAATGACTTCACAACTTATGTTCAAAACACCAATTCTACCATCCACACTATGCAAAATCAGATTACGAGTTTGAGGAACGAGTTTCAATCTTCGTTAACTAGACAGAGCAATGAGTTTAGGAATGAGATTCGACTTCAGAACAACAAATTGGAAACTTCACAGAATAAACTCAAGACATGTTGAATGTCGTGGTTGTGTAAGGTCAGCAACCCTCATCTTCGGTTCTCTTCCAAGTGATACCATTCCCAACCCGAAGGGTGAGTTGAAAGCCATAACCACACAGAGTGGTAAGGCTATTGATGGACCCTCATCTCCTACTCCGCTGATAAGGGAGGAGGAACAAGAAACCGAGGTTATTGAAGAAAATGTGCAACCCGCACCCATACCACCTCCGGCCGTTCGACTCGATTCCGAACCGGATGTTCCAAGACTACTCTTAAATCTTCACTTCCTTATCCTTCAAGACTTCATAATCAAAAGCTTCGTGATAAAACCAAAACCAAATGGAGAAATTCGTGAAATCGTTCAATCCTTAAATTTTAACATCGCACCGATGCTTTACTCCTCATGCCGAAATTTGCTGCTATGATCAAGAATTTAGTGAGTAACAAGGAAAAGTTGGCAGAAATAGCAAAAACACCGTTGAATGAGAATTGCTCGGCAATGCTCCTCAAGAAACTTCCCGAAAAGTTAGGAGACCCCGGCAAATTTCTTATCCCTTGTGAGTTTCCAAGAATAGTGAAATGCTCCGCCTTGGCCGATCTTGGTGCGAGTATTAACTTAATGCCTCTTTCGATTTATAACAAACTTTCTCTCCCGGAACTCACACCTACTAAGATGACTCTTGAACTCGCAGACCGTTCAACCTCTATTCCGAGAGGAATCGCCGAGGACGTCTATGTGAAAGTAGGACCACTGCATTTTCCCGCCGACTTCGTTGTCGTTGACTTTGATGCTCGACCCCGAAAATACCTCTTATTCTTGGGAGGCCTTTCCTAAGAACGGGTCGTGCGATGATTGACGTTTATGAAGGAGAAATCACTTTACGATCCAACAAGGAAACCGTCTCATTTAATATTAACCATCCTTCGAGATACTCCTCCAACTATGATGATGCTTCTATTAATCGAATCGACGTTCTCGATATTGCTACGGAGGAGTATGCTCAAGAAGTTCTTGATTTTATGGGTGGCAATCCCACCATTCCTTCTGAAAATGTTGAACCATCTTCTGAGCCTATTATTGCCGACTCTTCCCCATCTCTCACTCCGTTTGAGGGAAGTGACTTCCTTTTGGAAGAGATCGATGAGTTTCTTGCTACTGACGAATCAATTCCACCGGGAATTGATGATGGTGTTTATGATTCGGAGGGAGATATCCGTTATCTTGAGCAATTATTGAATGAAGATCCCTTACCATCACTCCCTCCGAAAGAGATTACGATTGAAGAAATCAAAGAAGTACAAACGCTAACTTAAAACCTCCAGAGCCTGAGCTCAAGGATTTACCTCCTCATCTTGAATACGCTTTTCTTGAAGAACCGAACAAATTTCCCGTCATCATTGCTAAAAACTTAAAAGATGAGGAGAAAACCGCACTTTTGGATATTCTTCAAAACATAAGAGCCATCGCTGGCAAATTTCGATATCAAAGGAATTAATCCTCGTTTTTGTACTCATAAGATCTTAATGGAAGATGATTGTAAACCCGTTATTCAACAACAACGTAGGGTTAACCCAAAAATTCATGACGTTATCAAAAAGGAAGTTCTTAAACTCCTTGACGCCGGAATCATTTACCCAATCTCCGATAGCTCATGGGTTAGCCCTATCCATTGTGTTCCCAAGAAAGGTGGAATGACCGTCATTGCCAATGAAGATAACGAATTGATTTCCACACGCCTCGTCACCGGATGGAGAGTGTGTATTGACTACCGGAAGTTGAATGATGCTACAAGGAAGGATCATTTCCCGCTACCTTTTATGGATCAGATGCTCGAACGCTTAGCGGGGAATGAGTTCTATTGCTTTCTCGATGGTTTTTCCGGTTACTTTCAAATTCCGATTGATCCGCAGGATCAAGAGAAAACGACTTTCACGCGTGCTTATGGAACGTTTGCTTACCGACGAATGCCATTTGGTCTATGCAATGCTCCGAACGCTTCAAAGGTGCATGATGGCTATTTTTCATGACATGATCAAAATTCTATGGAAGTTTTTATGGACGATTTCTCAGTTTATGGAGATTCTTTCACTTCTTGCCTCTCTCATCTAGACCACATGCTCAAAAGGTGTGAAGACACCAATTTGGTCTTGAATTGGGAGAAGTGCCATTTCATGGTTCGAGAGGGCATTGTCCTCGGCCATAAGATTTCAAAATCGGGGATTGAGGTCGACCGAGCTAAAGTCGACGTTATAGCTAAACTCCCTCATCCCACTACCGCCAAAGGTATTCGGAGTTTTTTGGGTCATGCCGGTTTCTATCGCCGTTTCATCCAAGATTTCTCTAAGATAGCCCGCCCTCTAACCCATCTCCTTGAAAAGGATGCTCCGTTTATCTTCACCAACGAATGCATTGAAGCATTTAATTTTCTCAAAAAGAAATTAACTGAGGCACCGATCTTAGTTGCCCCGACCGATTTGCCCTTTGAACTCATGTGTGATGCAAGTGATTACGCAATTGGGGCAGCCTTGGGGCAACGTAAGTCGAAACATTTTCAACCCATACACTATGCGAGTAAGACATTGTCCGAGGCCCAACACAATTATACGACTACTGAAAAGGAATTATTGGCCGTTGTTTATGCTTTTGAGAAATTCTGACCCTACCTTGTCTTATCGAAGACCATAGTGTATACCGACCATTCTGCCCTAAAGTATCTTTTGGCAAAGCAAGATGCTAAGCCACGCCTACTTGGTGGGTTCTCCTCCTTCAAGAGTTTGATGTTACTATTCTTGACAAAAAGGAGCGGAGAACCCTCGATCACCTTTCTAGACTTGAGAATCCCCATCAAAGTGTGCTCGAGAAAAGGAGATTACGGAAACATTTCCTCTTGAGACACTTGGGATGATTACTAAGAAAGACCCAAACACCCCATGGTTTGCCGATTTTGCAAATTACCATGCGGGAAATTTCATCATGAAAGGGATGTCGTCCCAACAAAAGAAAAAGTTTTTCAAAGATGTTAAGCATTATTTCGACGCCCTACTTGTTTAAGATTTGTGCGGATCAAGTAATACGGCGGTGTGTTCATGGCCAAGAGGCTATTGATATTCTCAATGCTTGCCATAACGGACCTATCGGTGGACATCATGGTGCAAGCTACACCGCTAAGAAGATTTTTGATTCCAGATTCTATTGGCCTACCATATATCGAGATGCTCATGATTTAGTCAAATCTTGTGATTCTTGCCAACGCCAAGGAAAATTTCACGAAGGATGAAATGCCACAAAATGCTATTCAAGTATGTGAGATTTTTGACGTATGGGGCATCGATTTTATGGGACCATTTCCATCCTCTAAAGGAAATAAGTATATCCTCGTGGCCGTCGACTACTTGTCCAAATGGGTTGAAGCGGCGCCCCCACCAATGACGCTCGAGTGGTTGTTAAGTTCTTGAAGAATTTGTTTTCCGATTCGAGCACCTCGTTATCATCGATGATCGCGTACCCATTTCGTAATGAACAATTTGCTAAAGTTATGGCTAAATATGGAGTTACCCATCGCTCTTTCACACAGATCACCCGCAAAACGAGCGGACAAGTTGAGGTCTTGAATCGTGGTTTGAAAAGGATTTTAGAGAGAACCGTAGGAGAAAATCGAGCTTCATGGGCCGATAAGTTAGATGATGCATTATGGGCTTTCCGCATCGCATACAAGACACCCATCGGGTGCACCCCATTTAAGTTGGTGTATGGAAAATCTTGTCACTTGCCCATCGAGCTCGAACATAAGGCATTCTGGGCCTTGAAACATGCTAATTTTGATCTTAAGACCGCTGGTGATCACCGAAAAGTTCAATTGAATGAATTAAACGAGCTTAGGGATCATGCCTACGAGAATTCTTTGATTTTCAAAGAGAAGACTAAGAGGATTCATGATGCTAAAATCAAAACCGCGTTTTCAACGTTGGTGATCAAGTTCTCCTCTTTAACTCTCGCTTGAAGATATTCTCGGGCAAACTCAAAACCCGTTGGTCAGGACCATTCACCATCGCTCAAGTTTTCCCGTATGGAACGGTGGAGCTTTCTCATCCCGATGGCCCTAATTTCAAGGTGAATGGTCATCGTGTGAAACATTATTTTGGAGGGGACATTCCATCTATGGTTGTCCCGGATCTCCAAACTTTCTTCCCCATGAACACATGAATTCAGGGATCGAGTCAAGCTAGCGACTTAATCAAAAACATGCGCTTCGTGGGAGGTACCCCATGCTTATCCATCTATCTTCTTTCTATTTTCTAATAAGTGACGCCAAGGGTCGCCTCTTTGATTTCGTGTTTGGTTGTTTGTGATGTTTTGTTTAGGATGTTCCCGATATGAAGACTCTCGTGCTCGAAGTTTGTCATTTTCTACTCGAGTTTCATGATCGATGCTGATGGAAATCCGATATCCTAATCTTATCGACTAACGTTTATCTTTTAGCATACTTAATAAACGGCTTTTAGATTTTCGTTGATACCCTTGCTTTTAAACATTGAGGACAATGTTCCGTTCTAGTCTGGGGTAGGGTAATCTTCGATTTGATTTGACCGACTTGCTTATTTCGTTTGTTTCTCTCGCAACCCGCTTTTTCCTTAGAAAATGAAAAATTGTGCAAAAATGAGCAAAATTTAAAAAATTTTGTAAGCCTTTGTTAAGTCTTTTTGATTGAAAAGTTTTGCTAGTCTCTTAGATCAGAAGCTATAAAATACGAATTCTAGCTCACAAGGCCAAGATTTTGCAAGTTTCCCTGAGTGATTTTAAATATGCATAACTTTATTTCATTAGACGAAGCATTTGCTAAGTTAATATATGTTTTGACACCTTGATTGACTTTCATTTGGTGAGAGTAGGAATAGAATTGACTTGACCGGCTGTTGAGCCCTAGCTTGTTCCCTTAACCATAGATAATCTAAAATTATCGGCTAAGCATCTGCGGATCTCATTATTTGGGATTTTAAATTTGCAGAGATCGAGAAATGATAGAGTTACTTATGAGTTTAGATGCTAAACGTGGAGTAGTTGGTTCTCTTTAGAGCCCATCGAAGGTACTTATGGCTTTTGTTCCCACAAAATTGTTTCACCCCATATCTGTCATAATAATTAGAGATGTCGAGTTTTTGGCGATAGTTAGTTCTTTATCTTCTTAAAAGAATCTTTGTTTTAAAAATGGGGTACACATCAAGGATCCGTAATAAGTAATAAGTAATAAGTGATATGTGAAATGTAATAAGTAAAGTTGTGAGTCATGTGTCGAGATCGGACCCTTGGATCTTTAGCCAGGATTGAGTGAGGTCTTAGCCTAGCCAACCGGGATCCTCATTTCATGAAGCCTATAGTCTTGGAATTACCCCGTGAAGCTCCGTGGTTCACAGCTCATATAAGTAAAGGTATAAGTGCAATGTAAAAAAAAAATTGTTGAAAAATGAAAATGAAAAATCAAGTATAAGTGAATAAAATTTCCTTGATGTGGACCTCATTTTTACGACAATGGTTCTCGAAAGAAGACGGATAACTAATTATCGACTTAGCTTTGTATCTTTATCGGAATAAAAGTTATCGAAACGAGAATTTGAAGAAATTCATTTCTCATAAAAATAAAAAAATCTAGAGGAAAATAGGAAAATGGGAACAAAAGGTATTTACACAAGTAACTTCCATGGGTAGTGTTAGCATCTAGAGTCATACTTAACAATGATTTCGGTTTTACGCTTAGTTTGGGACTTGTGAAAAATCAGGAACGATGTATTCTATCCGTATGGTCACTTCATGCTGTGTTGTGTTTTCTACTCTGTGATCCTAACATCTCGTTTGAAAAATGTTGGAGTTATTGATCGACATGAAAGTTCAACAAACCGTCATTCATAATCGGAATGTGCTTAACCGTAATATCTACTTGAGAATTGAAAGGTAAACGGGGCGTTTTTAGAATTAAGGCTTTCTTAATCTCTTTTGAGGAACATTGACTACTTCTTCTAAAATTGGTTTGTCTGAACTGTTTGAAGTTTCTTACGGTTAGTCATTCACAAGTGGCTAGCTTGTGTGAGATAACTTGATGGTTTGGGCATATCAATGGTTTAGTAGAAAGAGATTGAAATCCTTGGTTTTAGAAGCGTGAGTTGATTGCATTGCGTGAGGACACGACAATAGTCTCGTCTGGGGTATTTTGGTATGTGCTAAAACACATACCTTTTCTTTATCAAAATAGACCCAAAATAACCAAGAAAGAGCCGTTTATTGCTGATATTTGTGGTTTTCTTGAGTTTGTGCTTGTGCAGGTACGGATATGCAAAACACGCAAAAGGAACCAAATCGACGTAAATCCGAGCACGAGAGATCAAGAGAGTTTTAGCCGAGCCGAAGGTCGGATTGTGCATTTTGAAAGATTTTATTCTCTAAAGATGATTTTTGAAGTTTCAGTCAAGTTTGAAGAAATGTCAAGATTAGTCCCCGTGCACTTTCAAGATTTGGCAAAATTGATCCCTGAAGTTTCAGAATTTACAAATTTCACCCTTGGATTATTTGAGATTGACAAGATTGATCCTTGAGAGAGATTTTCAGAATTACACTTTTGGTCCTTGAAACCGAATATACAAGATTGGTCCTTTAAAGTTAGCTTGGGTTCATATGCAATCCTAGTCCAATATATCTAAGTCCAAATCCAATATAACTCTTGGCCCAAAATGAAAGAACTAGTTTATCCGAGCCCAAAATCCAAATCACTACACCCGTTTAATAATTCTAACCCGAAAACCCCCCAAACCCGTTATTACTTACCCTACCAACGCCCACCCATGGTCAAAAAACCCAAACAAATATAAAAAACGTAACCCGCTTATTCTTCCCCAAACTTACCCAGAGATAAACCCTAGATTTACCCCGCGTTATAATTGAGCCAAATTAACCACAATTAAGGGTACTCTCGTTGATGAGTGTGTAAATACTCATCATTTTTGTACAAAATAAACTGCAAAATCATCTGAAAATACTCAGAAACACATCAAAATGATCAAAATATCACAAATCAGTGTTTTATGTGTTTTAAATGCAAAAATATCAAAATCGATGAAAACATATCAAATTTGCAAAAATTGCGCTTTAGTCCCCTGTGTTTCAAAAATTGTCAAAAATAGTCCCTGAGCCAAAATTTCAAAAGAAAAGTCACCAAAGGTCTTTTTAAAATCATAAATTGTCATATTTAGTCCTTTGATGAAAAATCTAAAAGTTTTGAGAAAATTACAGTTTAGTCCCTGAAAATCCAAATTGGTCAAATTTAGTCCTTGGGAATTTCAAAAATGTCAAAATTAACCCTTGGACTATTAAAATTGGCAAAACAAATCCTTTGACTACTTTTCATAAATTACATGTTTGGCCCCTTGGTTTTGAAGAATTGCACATTTGGTCCTTTTGTTAATATTTCCACTTAACCAATCGGACCTAATTAAAACCCCAAGCCCAAACAATACACCCTTAGCCCAAAATCCTTACCCGTTTACCCAACCCGACAACCCAAACCCAACTTTTAAAATAAACATACCCGCCCCCTTTCCCTGCCATTCCCCGACCACAGTGTCTGCTACCCCCCTCCTCCAGCCACCTACAACCCACTCTACTCCACCATTTGTCTCCCCCCTCCTCACCAACCTTACAATCACATTTAATGCTTCCCTTTTCCCTGTCTCTAATATCAAACCAGCTTTTCCGCCAAAACCAATGAAGGGCCAAGATGACCCTAAAGTCATCCAATGGTCAGAAACACAAAGTGGGATTTGCTCTGGACTATGAGAGAGAAGCTCTTGGATATAAAGAAAGAGGAGAGAAGCGAAAGAGTAGTAGATTTTAGTTTTAATTTTTCCTAATGTCGTTTTCTTTAAAAATGTTTTAGTTTAGATAAAAATGTTGTAATTTCGCTTAATTTGTATCTCTTTTAAGTTAAAATAACATTGTATGGTACTTTTGAGTATAAATTTTAAGTTTTAATCAAATTTCAAGTTTGTTGGTTACTGTGGAAATTTCCAAGTTTCAAATTCAATATTCAAGGTTTTAATAAGCTCCTGTTATAATCAAGTAAGCTTATTTAAGCTTACTTTTTAGCTTTTATAAGTGATTTCATTTTCAAGTAACTTTGAATGAAAGTCAACCAAAGTCAACTGTTATGCTCATTGGGTATGGTGATGGATTTGGTGGATGCAGAGGATGAATATGGTGTGAAATAGATAGGATAGAATAGGATTTGGGGTCTGGTTTGGCCTGTAACATCATTTGGATTCATGTGAGTTAGTCTCTCTTTTTCAATATTTCAAGTTTATTTGCGCTTTGCTTAAACCTCAGATCGTGGTCATAAACCGCTAATACTTGTTTAAATTATAGTACTTAGGCCAGTTGAACTTAGATTTATCAAGAAAATTTATTGGTTCTAGATTTACTCTTTTTATCTTCTACAAAGCTTGTAATCTAGAGTGTTTGGAATTGCTGCATTTATGCTTTAGAGGCCTACTCAAGAGTTGCCTTTTGTTGTTTCAAGTTTGCTAAGTCCAATGGAGTCCTTATCCTGCCTAGTTCTTGCACCCAATTAAGCTAAAAGTCAAAATTTCATTTTATTTGATCTTACCCAATCGTTGGAGCTTTTGCAAGTCAAACTCTTATTTTGTGTTCCAAATTCATAAATCTTGCTTTCTTTAGTTTCATTTTATCATATTTTATCATTTCCAGTCCACAAATCAAGATCAAAAGTCAGAATAGTCAACTTTCCGCTTTAGCTTTAAAAGTCAAAAGTGCAAGTTTAGCTTTTAAACCCAAATGGAAAGATTTTTCATGCATTCAGTTCTAGGTCAAATCTTATGAAACTTATTGTTTTAGAAAGCCCTACTGATCTATTTTCTTATGTACATTTTATCATATTTTTGTGATTTTTCTACAAGCTTCAAAAGAGCTTGTCTTTAGGTCTTAGTTGCCCTCAGGTAACCGAGATGGCGATGCCGACCTGACTCTCAAGACATTAGCTTTGTGCGTAGCTTGTATCAAGCTCAACAAAGCTCACTGTGGTCTCTTTCTTTGGTTTAAAAACTCTCAACCGTGTCTAGTATAAGTTGCAAGTTTTAGTTTTTGGTTGCTAGCTTATTTGAGTGCTTATATGGGCTTAAGGTAGCACCCTCTCACTGTTTTGCATACATAAGCTCATCTTATCAAATCCTTTGAGCTTGTGATTTAAAAGTGTAGGATAGTTGTTTTAAGTTTCATTTTGGTTCTTTTAGTATTTCAGAGCTTGCTTTTGGTTTGGTGCTTATTGGTCTCCATTTAGCTTATTCAAGAGCTTATTGATAAGCACTTTGGACATCAGTTTCAAATTCTTCCACATAGCACCCTGTTTTTCTAATTTTCCTAGCTTTCTATTATTATTTTAGACTTTTCCTGAATTTTTCAGATTTTTCCTAGCTTGTTTGGTATTTTTCTTGATTTTAATTAGTTTTAAGTATTTTAATTAGCTTTAAATACAAAAAATTCTAAAAGGTTAAAAATAATTTTTCATTTTTATTAAGTTTAGATAAATATAAAAAGTAAAAAAAGTAATTTTCCATATTTTTCATAGTTCATTTTGTAATTTTTAGTGATTTAATTAGTTTTTAATAGTTTAAAATTCCTATAAAATAGAAAAATAATCAGAAAAATACAAAAATAGTTTTGAAAATTCTATTTTGATATTTTAGACTTTTCTAATTCATAATTTTATTTTTCTAGCCTAAATTCCTATTTTCTTGTATTTTAGGTAATTATTTTATAGTTAAAAATAGTTTTTAATTAGATAATTAGTTTTAAAAATAATTTTCTTTTTCTATAAATTTTCTTTTATCATTAGGATTGTAAAAATGTATTTTTCATATTTTTAGGATCTATATTGTATAAGTTTTACTTTTTATTTTGTCCGTTTACGTAGTTTTTTTTATTTAAACGTAAGTTTTTAGTTTTAATTTTTAAACGTTCATCACTTTAAATATAGTGATAGCGTTTATTTAATAGATTTTATCTTTTCAATCTCCTTTAATTTGCATTTAAGCCGTTATTATTTGTTGGCTTTTCCTTAGTTATAATATCATCCAAATTCTCCTTTTCCGCTCAAATCTCCCATCACTATACGCTTGATAATCCATTGCATAGCTCGCTGGGACATAACGACCCGGGGAGACCCTATACTCTCCTGGATTTCATTGTATTGGTTTTGAGCAGCTTTAAGTCTCATATAAATTATTCACAAGTGGCAGGCTTGCGTGATTAGACTTGACTGTTTGGAACTAATCAAATTTTGGCCGCCGGAGTCGCGGCTTATCTTACGCCTAGCGATTAGTGATTTGGATTTTCACTCTTTGTTCATACCATCCATCTGTATATGTTTATATTTTCTTATCCAAAACACAAAAATATTCTTCTCATTCCTCTTATTCGCTGATTCTATTTCTCTTACCCTTTGCCGCTTAATTCTATTCTTCTTAATCCTCTCAACCATTTGATTCTCTTCTTAATCCTCTATATGTTTAATTCTTATGTCGACATTCACAACTTCATCGTCGAAATGTGTGTGAGCGTGTGGAGGTCCTAGTTCAAGCTTAATTTTGCAATTCGTCGAATTATCCATCAAAAATGCTTTTCAAAGTTATTTCACCAACCGCCACAACCTCAAATACATTCTAATCTTGACAAACCGTTCCAAACGCTCTGAGCTACCCCAAGCACCCATCGAGGATTACGAAGACAACCTCTTTGAATCTAGAGCCCGTAATCTAATCGAACAAATTTATGTTGATGAAAAAAGGTCAAAAATTAGAATTGATTACGATGAACCCGTTCAAACACCGGTGACTAGCAAGAATGACTTGCCTAATCTTCACGCTTTCTCAAGAACCCAACCGAGACCATAACGGAAGTGGTGGAAATTGCTAGCTCTCAGAGCACACCACTTGTCCCACCTCCCGATTTTTCGAATGTTCTTGAGACTTGATCACCATGTTGGTTTTGTTGATTCATTGAATAAACCGATTCCTCTTCATAACTCTCAAATGCAATCGTTTATTCCTTGTGTCGGTTGTGGTGAGCCTCTCTATGGTTCACCACATGCCGTTGGTGTACTTGTGTGCAATGCGGTAATGATATTCATAACGGGAGTTGTTTGTTTTGTGGTTCGAGGAATTCATTTGATTATGATCCTAATCTGAACTCATTTAACGACTCCTCAAACTTTTCCAATTACCCACCACGTTCACTTATCTTCATATAACCAACAGCTTTACAAGTAGAATTTTGTGGAGGTCCTCACCAAGGATCTGAGTGTCAATCCGGAAACACGCTTGTCTATGAACAGCTTTCCAAAGGATGCTCGAGTTTTGGTTATGACCAATATCCATATAGTTCACTGCCCGCACTCAACAGCTTTATCTGTTGTGAATGTAAGCCGCGGAGGTCCCCATTTCGGCTCTGATTGTCAAACAGGGAATCCATTTCCTTGTAACAATCATGACTCTTACATGTTTGAAAATTTCCAACCTCCACAAGACTATACGGTTCAAACTCCACCTGAGCCGTTGTCTCAAGAAATCTCCCAAGATCTTGAAACCGCAATGAAAACACTTGAGGATATGATGAGTAATTTTAAGAATCAAGTGAGTGGTGAAAAGACCATAGGAGAATTGTTAGTCAAGAGCGCTGAGGCCCGCCAATCGAGGGAAGAACTATTAGCCCTAGAGCATGCTCTAAGCATGCCCAATTTCTTAAGGCAGCTCTATATGATGATGACGAGGAGGGTTTTTATCCTTTTAAAAATAATATTTCTCAACCTCCTCGGCCATTGATATCCCAGCTTGAGATTCCATCTCAAACAATCTGCTATCACACCGATATTCCCACTCACTCTCTCAACATGGGGACGCAGCATCTTGACACTGTTCTGAAAGGAATCGGACGACTTCATAAAGTCTAGTGTTGAGAACCTTGTCCCAATCCCAGAGAGTCACAGGAATTCGATCATATGTGTGATTCTTCTTTCCCTCTTGAGTGTTCAAATGATCATTTGGAAACTTTCTCCGATTTTAGCGATGATTGTGCTTCCCATGGAGACATTGAGTATGTCGAGGCATCACTCCCACGCCCGATCCCCTTCTTGAGGAGTTCTCCCGTTGAACTCACCACATCAATCCACTCTTTGATTTTGAAGCCGATCCGGGAGAGACGAAAGTCTCATTGATAATGATCGCTCACTCACTTCTTATCCCAACAAATTCAATAGAGAATGTTGATCCCTTTGTTCCTGAAACATTCAAAGCTACTTTCACCAATCCTCTATTTGAATTGACTCGAATTACTTTAATTTCTGAGAATCCACTCTTTGATACTCGATTGAGGATAGTGATGGGTCTACAAAGGAACAAGAGTTCACAAATTCACATCATGTGAATGATTCTCTTCATGAGGAGTTCGCCGGTGAACTCACTCATATCATGACTCCGCCAGAGTATGATTGCTTGGATGGAAAAAATCATGATCGGGGGGAAAAGTTCTCAATCATGAGAGTTTGTATTTCTATGACAAATTTTCCAACCCTCCCTCCCGAGATGCCTTCCAACCCAAAGAGCTCAACCAACAAAATCCAAACGAGTGCAATCGACTTGATCTTGAGGAAGAAGATCTTATCATGATCGCCATCATGATTTTCCTTCTTTCTTCACCTACCGGTGACTTCTCTTTCTTCACTGCTCGAGTGAGGACACTATCTTTGACCTGCATTTCCATGTACCATTTTGGAGCCGGTCCCAGCCTCAGATATATCTCATCGGTGTGGAAATTTCACGCACTTCAATGTTTATCCAAACATCTTGAATGAAAGTCCGATGGAGATTGTTTCTTCCACTTTGCTTCCCCATGAACAAATTAATTCGGTCGAAAGCTAGCGACTTCTGAATCAAAAACGATAGCATGCCATATGGGTTTTCACCCATATTTCTGACTTCTTTCTATTTTCTACCACCCTAGTGTGGGGGTTGCCCACATGTTTAAAAAAAAAAAAAAAAAAAATCTTCTTTCTAAATAATGGCCGTAGTATTTCCCTTTTACGTTCTTTGTTTCGCCATAACCGCCGGTACTTTGAATATTGAGGGCAATATTCATCTCTAGTGTGGGGATTCTCACCAATTTTATCATATAATTATACCAATTCCCGCTTTTTGGCCAAAAATTTTTTGGAGTAAGTGTTCTACACTTACTCATTTCGTTATCAATCCGCCATGTCAGAAGACTAAAGGATTGGCTAATCCAGGAGCAAACGGCTCTTGGTAAAGATTTCTCAAATCCGCTTATATGGCTTGCAATTTGCCCAAAATTGTATGGTATTCACCACCATATCCTAAAAGTGAAGAGTTGGCTAGCCCAAGGTTATGGTTGTGGTAAAGGCAAAGTGGAAAACCATAATTACTAATCGACTCACCAAAGATAATATTGATAATTTATCTAAGAGTTGGCTAGTCCGTATGGGTACGGCTTCGGTAAAGACAAATCAAATCCGTTGGAAGTCGGTGGTTTGCTCAAAATCACGTGGTTATCGATGTACCATGGTTCTTACTTGAACTGAAACATTTGGCTACTCCAGAAGTAATGGCTTTTGGTAAAGAGTTTAAAATCCATTATGTTTTCTCAAATCATTGCTAGGGACTAGCAATATCTCAATGTGGGGGATTGATGAGTGTCTAAATACTCATCATTTTATACCTTTTAAACTCCGCAAAATCATCCTAAAACACTCAAACACATCAAAATGATCAAAATACCACAAATCAGTGTTTTATGAGTTTTAAATGCAAAATATCAAAATCGGATGAAAACGATCAAATTTGCAAAAATTGCGCTCCCCAAGTTTCAAAAAAAATTGTCAAAAACAGTCCCTGAGCACATAATTTCAAAAGTAAAGTCACCAAAGGTCCTTTTAAAATCAAAAGTTGTCAAATTTAGTCCTTTGGTGAAAAATATGAAAAGTTTGAGAAAATTACAAAAATGGTCCTCCAAGTTTGAAATTTGGCAGAAATGGCTCCTGGAAAATGACAAAGTGGCAAGTTAGGTCCTTATACTTTTGAAGATTGTCAATTATGGTCCTTGGAGGAACTTTGTTTAATATGGCAGTTTTGGTCCTCAAGTTTGGAGAATTACACAAAAGGTCCCTATGTATTAAACTAAGTCTTATATCATTTTGGACCTTGAACCTTGGACCCTATCATAATCCTTTGACCCTTGGACCACCTTGACCTTGAACCCCCCTTTGATATCTAATACCCAGTCACTCTATGGTCAACAAACAACAAACCCACCCTTTTTCTTCTTCTCTTCACCTACTTCCCCTGATTCACTCACAACACCTCACCCTTTTCCCACCTTTGTCCCCCCACCTCAACAACAATACAAGATACATTTAATGATCCCACACCTTACATACTCAACCCACAACTGTTAATCATCCATTTCCCGCCAAACTGATTTAACGGCCAAGATTGAAGGAGTGGTGCCCAAGTTGATTTCTATGGCTAGGATTAAAACAAACAAGCACAAGTGCCAGCCAGATGCTCACTGTCTCAGGAGAGAAACACATCCTCAAGCACTTGAAGACCTAGTTTTTCTAGTATATATAGATAGCTTGTAAGCCTTTCAAAGGCATTAGGATTTTTTAGGTTTTAGTAGTTTTTATAGTTTAGTTTCTGTTTTTTAAGATGTATGTCTTTTAAATTAATGAAAAACTTCTTTTGTGCTTATCAGTTTTAAGTTCCCTACTTATATGCAAATAAGCACTTTGATGCTTATTTGCTTATTGTGCTTTTATTTTCTGTCAAAAGTTCTATTTTAAGCTAAGTAGTTATTACAAAAGAAAAACCCAAGTTTAGTATTCAAAAAAATCAGTTTTCAAAGTTAATACACCCATTAAGGGGTGTTTGGTTTAAGCTTAATTGTTGTCAAAAAACCGTTTTTTACCCACTTTGACTCTCAAAGTCAAAGTGAGTTGAGGTTTTAGTAAGTTTCAAAAAAGTCTTAAACTGTTTTTACAAGAAGTGTACAAGTTTTGGTTTATAAAAAGTCACAAAATCATGTTTCTGTCTACTGTTCCAAACAGCAGCTGTACCAGCTGTTTGAGCAGCTTTTTCCAGCTTATTTTGTGATCTAAATCTTCTCCAAAGTGCTTATCTCACATCTCCACATACCCCTCTCAACATTTCAATAGCTTATTTGTACTTGGTTTAGCTTTAGGTTACTTAAAATTGCTCTCAAAATCTGTCAAAAAAACCACTTCAGGACCCATTATCAAGAAGCATGCAAATTCCACTTTGTACCTTATTTTTGTGCTTTTTAGTTCTCCCTTTAGCTTATTTAGGTTTACCTTAGTGCTTATTAGGTGGCATAGATTAGGTGTACCAATTTTTAGCTTATGTTATGCTTATTTAGTGCTTATTTAGCTTGTTAGAAAAGCTCATCATTTCCTTGCATGCTCATTTTTTTAGCTTAAGACTTCCCTCAAACTGCTTATTGCTTCCCTCTTTTTGTGCTTACCTGTTGAACTCTAGCTTATCATGATTACTTTTTACATATTTTAGCTTATTCCTAAGTCTACTGCTTATCTTAGTTTTCATTTAGCTTAAATCTTTCAAAAAGGGTGTTTGGTTAGCTTCTGTCCCAACTGATTGGAGATAAGCAGTTCACACTGCTTATTCCAAGGTTTTGTCAAAAATTGTTTTTACAAAAAAGTCTTATTTTGGTGTTATAAAAAAGTTGCAAAAAGAAAAATTTGAAAAAAAAATAGTTTGCAAAAAGGTGCAGGGGTGGGATTCGACCCCCTGACCTCTTGCTCAAACACACAACACCACACACTCAAACCAACTGCCCTAGGGTCTTTGATCAGTCATAACTTGCACTTTCTTTTATTTAAGTACACAAAACAGTTTTAAGCTTGTTTGCTTATTTGCTTTTTATTAGCTTATTTCCTCAAGTAGTGTACCAGTTTTTTTATTTTTCTCTAATCAAGTATAACTTAAAGTATTTTCTGTAAAAGTTTGAGATTTTTCTCATAAGTTTTAGTATTTTTTAACATTTAATTAGTGTTTTATCTTATTTAAATCATAATAAAAAATATAAAAGTCAAAAAAATATAATTCTTTTTTCTAAAATTTTCTTTTGTCATATATTTTGTAAAAATACTGTTTTTACACTTGTAGGCCTTTTATTTCATATATTTTACTTTTTATCTTGCGCTTCAGCGTAATTTTTATACATATCGCTCGTTTTTATTTTAAGTTACGTTTTTAAATAATTTGAGTCTACGTTTTAGTTAATATAGTTTATTTGAGTCATTTTATTTTATAAATTTCATAAACGTTCATCATTGTAAATATAGTGATAGCGTTTATTTAATATCTTTTATCTTTTTAATTTTCTTAATTTGTATTTAAGTCGCTTTTATGTATTATCTTTTTCTGTAGTATAATTTCCATCAATACCTTTTCTCGATCACTTTTATTAGTGATCATTCTATCGTCTCTAATTGGTTTTGACACACCATTGAGTCTCCGTGGGACTTAACGACCCGGGAATCCATTGTATTCTCTGATCTTCATTTGTATTTAAATCGAGTCGTTTAAGTCCTGCTTAGACTTGACGGTTTTGCTTAATCACTCGTGACTTTCTCGACATTCTCGACACATGGAATGCCAAGTCACCCATCCGTGTGCTATAGGCCACGTGTTGCTTTTCCATTGGTCGAAACAGGTCATCAAAGAGTGATCCAAGGGTTGTTATCAAGTGGGATGCGTGGAATTTGATCTAAGGGTGTAAACGAGCTCAAAAGAAGCACAAGTGATGAATTCGAGAACCTTCCAAGACCTTAGCTCGCTTATAAATAGGACCTTATTTTCATTCACAATGTATCTCTCATTCATCTTTTAATTTTTCCTTCTCTCTAGTTTCAGTAATATAGTTTATTGTAATTTCCATTTTTAAAGTTTTTAAGTCTTTTGTAATTCGATTTTGTACTCAATTTTTCTCATATTAATAGAATTTGGAATTTCATTTTCAAGTGTTTTTGTTTAAGTTTTTATGATCTATATCTGCTTATAAACTTTGTCTAGTGCTTATTTTAGTATAATCAATCTATTTTTAGCTTATTTCTTCAAAATCTCAAAAATACAAAAAAATCAAATTAAATCATTGAAAAATAAAAAATCACATTAGATCTGTTTTATGGATTAATCCATAATGGTCTCTTGTTGAATAGGTTCATGTAAGCTTAAGTGAGCTTATTGTGAGCTTATTTTTCTTTCCAAATCTCAAATCACAAAAAATTCAGCTTAAGATCGGGCTTGCGCTTTTGTCAACTGCTTTCACTGGTGTTGGATCCGGATTGGTATGATCGCGAATTTGTGTTATGGGTTGAAATTGCCGAATGGAAGTAGGTTAGGGGTTAATTAGGATAGAGGTTCTTTGCTTCATTATTGCAAGCCATAGTGGCTAGGAGCATTGTAAGTTCATAATTGCTTTTGTTCATTAGATCTACCGCTTGATTCTCGATTTTAGTTATAATTTGTGATAGTTAATCTTAGTTTAATGTTTGTTTAGTATTATCTAGTCTAAATCGCTTTTAGTCCTTAAATCTGTGTTTAAACTAGTGCTTGGATTTGCTCAATAAACTGTGATAGAGGTTAGTTATAGAGATAGAAGTAGTTGATGCATGTTTCAAGAGGTATTTGATAGTGATTCAAGGTTTTGGTATAGCAAATATACTTATTAGTCAAAAATCTCTTTGTAACCGGTCTAATTTCTAAATGTTAAAATCAGCTAGTATAAATTTGCAAATTAGCTTAAAACAAGTAGATCTAGCTAAATGTCATCATCATTAGCTTAATATCATTGAAATCAGTTCATTATATTGGATCAAATCGAAGTTTAGTCAAAGTTACATATCCGATTTTCAAAAGTCAAAATTGCCAAAACTGTAAAATGGTTTTTCACCAAACTTGTGAAGCACATTTTCTGATTCATTTCGAAGTTTTGTTTCAAACCTTGGATAAGTGATTTTCAACCGTCTAGTTGTGATAACGCTTTTGTCCAATTTGATAAAGTCATTTTAAGCTTCAAATAAGCTATTCAATTAGCTATTTCTCTCGTTCACACTCGCTTATCTTGAGTGTGAAATGTAAATTGCACCGTATTGGTCTCATTTCTAAGAGTTAGAACTTGTAACTTGGCTTAATTGTAGCGGGCCGTGTCCTTTAAGGTCGCATTATTGGTTTTACACAAGCTCCTCGATAAGCTTGTGCATAAGCTCAAACATAGGACCGATTCACTGCTTTGGTTATTTAGGCAATTTGCTTAATTCATTAACTGAGCTTAGAGCTTTTTAGGATTAGTTGTAGTTAGCTACTATTAGCTTATTATAGTAGACTTTAGCTTCATCCTGTTGGTAGGCTAATTAGCTTGTTTGCTTATATTTGGTAGCTTATTCTAGTAGCGCTTACACTATAGCCTTCAATTTTCATACATAAGCTGCTTATTTCTCATTTTTCATAGATTCATATTATCATTTTAGAATTTTCCTGAGAATTTCATAATTTTTGGTCATCATTAGCTATTTTTCTCAATTTTAAATAGATTTTAATCAATTTTTAAATAGCTTTATTTGCAAATAATTGAGAAAAAGTTCCAAAAAATAATTTTTCAATTTTCTTAGTTTAAGATAAATATAAAAAGCATAAAAAATATTTTTCCTTATTTTTCCACTTTTATTTGGTATTTTTTACAAAATTAAATTAGATTAAAATAGTTTTAAATTTGTAGAAAATAGAAAATTAATCTGAAAAATACCAAAATAGTTTTGAAAAGTCTCTTATGATATTCTAGATTTTATAAAAATAGTTTCATATTTTTCTCCTTAAATTTTATAATTTTTAGTATTTTAATTTAGTTTAAATAGTTAAAAATTAGTTTTAATTAGAAATAAATCAAGAAAAATCCTAAAAAATAGTTTTAATTCTAAAATAGTTTTCTAATATCATTTCTAGAGTAAAAGTAAATTTAGGCATTTTTAGGGTATAATTTAGACGTAGTTGCATTTTAGTTACGTTTTATTAATTACTTTTTAGTTTTAATCGCACTTAGGATTTCCCGTAATTTAGATTTCCTTAATTACTTTCCCCATCCCCGTAGTTAATAAAATCAAATCATTAATCCAAAACATCGAGCATTAAATTCCAAACCAAGAACGACGCTATAATTCACGCCTCGTTGGGAAAACGATTCGGGTTGACTAATCCGTACACACGATCACACACGGGATTTGGTTTATTATTCTTTTTCCTAAGAGAATTTGAATCTATCTTCGTGATTATTTTTGATATCGATATTGAGGTTTTATCCACACATAACCCTTAAGCCTTCATTATCAAAAGATCAGTGTCCGAGCCGTTTTAAGTTTCTTACGACTAGTCATTCACAAGTGGCTAGTTTGTGTGAGTAATCTTGACGTTGCTTTGGATTCTGAAATCAAATTTTAGGGCCACGCATGTGAGGAGGTTGTGTCACGACAATATCGTTTGAGGTTTGACGATTAGTGACTCGAGATCCTTCATTTGTGAAGTTACTATTTTTCTATAAATTAAAAAAAGTAAAAAAAATATTTTCCTTTTTCTTTTGTATATATATATATATCATTAAAAATACAAAAAATTTTCTCTTGTGTTTTTGCTAATAAATAGAAGACACCAACTATATAACATTCTCAACGGAGGTGTTATCATTAATAAGTTCCCGAACTAAAGATCAAAAAACTTGCCTTTGTGTCGCAGGATTTATTTATTTCTATCGGACAAACAAACCGTGGGTGGGTATAAGGACGGCCCGACATTAAATTGCGGCCGTAAAGAAGCGGGTTTTAATAAGCTTCGCCTGACCTAAAAGCTTCTCTCATTGTGCGCTTGTCTTATAGAGGTGATTTATTCACTTGGGATTATTGGTTAAGTTCATGCGGTTTTCGGTACCGCTCGCTTTAATTGCCCTGGTCTTTGAAAGTGCATGCGCACTCGTTCTAATAACTACAGACCGATACGCGAAGCCGTTACAGGTAATAAACACACAAATTTATGTGGCATTACTTTCTTCAGTTTGCAATTTAAATATTCTTTTCTACTTATATGTCTAAGTATTTGGCAAACTATGATTATTTTATCAGCTTACTTATGTTCCGGCTTATATTTCAAAAGCCCTAATTTTCCGGCTTATTTTGAAACTTGTGGGCTTATATAAGTTTATTATAATATAATAAACTTATATAAGCTCATAGTCTCAAAATAAGTTGGAAAATTAAGGCTATAAGCTCATAAGCTCATATATAAACTTAAACATAACACCCCCTTAACAATGTGCGTGTAGATCATTAGAATATGACAATATGTTTTGTTGCGGCTAAAGGGGCTTTTAGTAAAGGGAAAATGATAAATTTAGGCATCAAACTTGCCACGTTTTTCTTTTCTGGGCATTGAACTTTTTTTTCCTATTGTAGCACTGAACTTGCCTAAATTTCCTTTTGTGACACTGATGAACACTAAACCCATAATTAACCTCCTTAATCAAAATTAAAGCTTTAAACTCCGCTTTATGTATTTTGGGTGTGTTTTGAACAAAAGGTGTATCCTAGGGGGATTTTTGAGAATTTTACAAACACTAATAACTCCCCCCCAATCAAAACCCAAAACCATTGCTGCAAAATTTATCCCCAATTCGTTTGAAAATCAAGAACCCTAATTATGACTAGTTCATCTTCAAAGACAATCACGTGTAGTTGGAGGTAAGATTGAACATTTCGTAAGTGTGAACGACAACTGAGAGTCCAAACATCAACCACAAGGACTAATCATGGAAAGAGGTTTGTAAAATGTGCTCAATGTCGCCTATGAATTTCTCGATGTAGACCTTCCTAGTGAATACTACAAGGACTTGGTATATGGGTTCTTTCAAAGGCAGAGAGGTGTTGAAAGTGCACCAATGATTGAAGCTCTAGCTTTGGATAAGGCAAGGTTTGAAGAGGACTTGAAGGCTACAAAGACAAGATTGGAAGAGGAGGTGAAGGCTGGAAAGTCAAAACTTGAATTGTATGATAGGTTGTTTATGATGATGTTAGGAGTGTTATGTTTCATTTGTGTTTGGTTTGGTATGAAACTATCCAACCATTTAGTTCTTCTTGAGTAGTTAATGTAGTATTTTGAATTGTTAAAACTTAACTTTGGAAAATGAATGTCAATGTTTTAGTTTTGTACATGTGTTGAATTGTTAAGTGTTAGTATGGTATGCAAAAGTTAGATAGTCATATTACATAGGACTGCAACCATAGTCATAGGATTAAACAGGAGTGCATTACATATGATTATTATATGGCATACTAAACCCATACCAAGAACCTTACTAAAGCCATAAAATCACCTACAAGTTCCAAACTACTTATTTCCTAGACCTTGTCCTCTTCCCCTTCCCTTCCCTCAGCTTCTTTGTTGATGTGCTTGGCAACCCGCCTTTGATGCCCATCTCAAAGACATGTTGCCTTGTTTGGCAAACCCAACACTTTTGGCCTTGCATCAAAAGCAAGCTTGGCAAGTCTTGCCAGCTAGGGCACCTCCTCATCAACATTTTCTTCATCTTGCCTTGAGTGGAACCAACTTTCCATTCAAGTGAAGTGGCTCTTCAATGTGCCGCAATGGTGGAAAGTAACCTCCCATGAGGATCCTTCGTAACCACCTTGTTCTCAGACTCTCCTCCGGTGCTTGAAATGGTTATTATCTCGAAATTAAAAAATGTTAGTAAATGAATAAAGGAAATGTGCATTAAAGTTGTTAGAATTCCTGGTTTATGGTTAGTATTTATGGAAATGGTTATAATCAAGTTGTTAGAGACCCGTGGTTGGCTTGACATTATCCTCTTGCCTGAACTCATGTTAATAGGAATTTTGTTTAGATAGACAGATATGAGTAGAAGATGTGTGGTATATGGTATTGGTTCATTGGATTTTATAAGGGCAAATTGTGTTGAAAACAGTTGGGTTGGGATTGTCATTAAATTTACAATGATCGCAAATAGCCTATGTCTCATTGATCGCAAATAGTATAAGTTCATTGATCGCATAAAAGCAAGCTTGATCATAAATAATGATGTCAACTTGACCACATAGCCTATGTCCAATCAATGCTTTATCAATGTGTATATAGGTTGCATAAAGAAACACTGCAAATAGGATGCCTATGTCTCATTGACTTTCTTCATATATATGTTTGCATAAAGGATAAGTGCATTTATCGCAAAACAAGAATGCCTATAAACCATGGTAAAAACATCGCATATATCATTATTGGAAACTAATAACAAAACATAGTTACAAACTGCAGATTTCATTAAACTTAGTAGTTTAACAATGACCATCTTTTATCTGCCCTCAAAGGATGTACAAAATGGGCTTGTGCTCAGATGGTCATTACATAAACTTGTAACAATAGTGGCAGCTATCTGTTTCTACCCATATTACATACCAAAATGACCATCGCTAGTGCCCTAAAAGATTTACAAAATGGGCCATTGGTTGATGGTCATGACCTATTCACATTAGTTATCTAGACATATTACATACCCAAATTAAGTTATCATAGTTTACATTAGTTGCCCACAAAAGATATACAAAAAGGGCACATGGAGTTCCTTGTTGTTCAAATCATCTATGTCCAAAGGACTCTTTAGTGCCGCCCGCCATCCAACTGCTTTTGCCAACTTCAATTTCGTGATTCTTTCATCGACCTTCTTACTTTCAGCTTAGTCATCCTTTGCAAAATTGTTGCCGAGGTTGTTCTTGTACTTGTTCCCTAACTTGATCTTGAGTCCGATCTATTTCAGCTTGCATGTGTTCAACTTGAGTAGCAGCCATTTCAATTTCTGCTTGAACTTCAGTCGTTCTTCATTGTGAGCTTGAGGGTTTTCAAATGCATCTTCATGGTCAACTTGTGGTCTTCAACCGTGCATCTTCGTGTTGAGCAGACTGCTTCAAATTTTGTTGTTGATCATGTTGGTCACCAAACCATCTTGCATGTTTCCGATGCATCCTCTTTTCAACACCTTCCTATTTGTCCCACTTGACCCACTCAAAGATGCTTGGCCTAAATACAACAAATGGTTAAAACCAAAAGTATGAAACAATGTATGTAGTTGAAATAAAAGTAAGATAATACCTTTGACCCACTTGAGCTACCATTCTTGACCCACCGCCCACTAGACCCACAAGCCTTTTATTTGACCCACTAGTCTCATTTGACCCAACATTTTTCCTCTTGACCTGCAGACATTCCCAGTCTCTTTTGACCTGACACAATATTTTCTTTGCATCCTTTTTTGTTGTGACCGTGTTTGTGGCATATAGAACATGACATCTCAACACCTACCTTAGATACCTTAGTTGAGCTACCACCTTCACCCTTTGATCTGATCCTTTTCTTCTTGGCCTACTATTTTTTTTGGTTTGGGAGGCAATACAACAGAGTACATACTTGGTGCCGTAAATCAATACCATCAACTGGTTTCAAGAAATGGTTATAGGTGTCATAGTATTTGTCTGCTTTAAACCAATCGTGCACATAGCTCGTGTACCTTATTTATGTATAGAATTACCTTTGTTGCATGTACACAAGGTATACCTGATAACTGCCACATTCGACATGTGCAAGTCCTACTTGCTTCACTAACTGCGGAATGCCTCACCCCCGATCTGACCTCAAACACATTCCCACCAAAGAGGGATAATATGCCAAAACCTACAATAAAACAAGTTTATAAGTGTCAATTCAAACAATTTCATAACTGATATAACTTTAATTTGTAAATGATACTTACCTTTGTTGGTCTTTTAACCATTCCAACCTCTTCAATGTTCGCATAAACCCTGTGGTTCCATTTCTTCTGATTTCCTCATTTTGTGCATCCTCTCAAGAACTATGACTCTCAATGCTTCTAGCATAGTTAGCAGTGGCTTGTCCCTAACACTTAGAATGACATGTTAAAGCATTTCATCAATCCATTCTCCACCGCTTCACATCCTCTATTAACTTCAAAGAATGCTCTTGACCATGTTTTTGGGTTCTTGTCCATAAGCCACTGATGAGCCTTTGGGTTAGCCCTTTAATCTTCTCCATGATCTTGTTAAACAACTCGGATAGGAAGCCTTAGATGTCAACCAAAACAACTGCCTAAATTCCTCACCATCAATACTTTCCTAACCCTTCATATATATGTCCGCACATTGCCTGGTTCCTGATATGGCATGACAGTTTCACAGCCTAATAAGACCCTAAATAGAAGCATACCTAGTTAGAATATATGTAAGACTAAGACATTAACATCATAGTATGGATAGAAGCATACCTTATGTTGATCAGACATAAGAGTTAGACCTTGTCCTTTTGTGCAATCCAAGTCTCCTTCTAGTAACTCCAAAACCAGCTCCGCTATCCTTGTTTTCAACATTAACCACCGCCAAGCAACCGGGTAAATGTGGTTATTTCCGCCTCTTCCAATAGCAGTAAGGATTTCACCATGTTTGGTTTTTCAAAAACAACCATCTAAGGCAATTATTCTCCTACACCCAAAATTCTTCCAACCATCTACTAGTCCAAGAAAGCGCACATAAAACCTATCAAAGTATGTTTTGTTATCGATTTACAAATACTCCTAATTGGACAGGGACCTGTGGATTTGAATCTAAAATTTCCCTTCCATATGATCTCAGCAAGGCATAATGCTCTCCAAGTGATTTCTCATACTTTGTCAAGGCAAATGTCTTTGCATTTCTACACCGACGGGGGATACCATACACTTATACTTTTTCATCACTAGGCCAGCTATAGCTTTCAACCTAATTTCAGGTTCTTAATCTTATTACCAAATTGTGTCCCTAGCCACTTATAGTTTACTAATGAACCAAATTGGAAGTTCCTAACACATGTGTGTTCATTTACTAAAGATCAGATTGAAAGGTTTTCTTTATTCATCCACCTAGCATAACATCTCCATGGACAGTAGGTAATTCATCTAACTAGCACTAGGATATTTATTTATCTTCCTCTGCTTACCTTTGTCAGATCACTCAACTTTGGTGGTCTCGTCCACATTTTGCCACAACCTTCGATCAAGTACTCCTCTCATACCACAAGGAAAAGCCATTTGCCAAAGCATAGTAGGTTAAACACTCTTTAAACTTTACAATACTTGCATACTTTTCAACTCCGCATTACAAATACAACAAAAATATTATGACCAAAATTCATAAACAATATATGTACTTCAAATATAAAAGTAAGATAATACCTTTGATGCCTCACCTAGTGACTAGTTTCATCATAGATTGGATAATTGTCAACAAAGATTCTCCACACAAATAAAGGATCTTCATCTCAACTCTCAGATGTATCGTGAACCTTTCATCAATGTGTTCATGAACATATCATGTTCGAGCGTAGTCTCACTTCTAAGGTTATTAGGAGGTACAGTGTTTGATGGAGTTGGTTCCATGATTTTGGCATTGACTCAATTATCCTGAATCTATTGGCTTTAACCTTTTCCTAAGTTCTATAACCTCCTCTTCACTGTGACTTAGATAGTCAATCGATTTATCTCAACCATATCCATCCATTGTCACTATCAAACTGACCATCTTGTTCATCTCTCTAACCTTCCTTTGCTCTTATCCACACCTATAGGCGCATTATTCACCATCCGCACTAGTCTCAGAAATCCTCACCATCTTCCCTAGGCCTCCACAATGTAACTTGTACTACATCATCTTGTAATTCCACTTCATGTGCACAGCTTGAATCTGCATCAATGTTCTCAACTACACTAGCCTTCCCTTTGCCCTTATTCACACCTGATCTAGACCTAATATCATCACCATCTAGACTAGTCTTCAAATCCTCACCATCTACACTAGTCCTAGTATTCTGACCATTTACACTAGTCCTAGAGTTATCACCCTCTGATTCATTAACCTTCCTAGTTTGATCTACCTCCATCTCAGCCCAATTAACCATCTCATCTATTGAGAAGTCATTGCAATACTCTTTTGGGGAGACCCTTTGCTTTAGCAAATGCATCATCCATAAAAGTGGTATCCTGCTGGCCTAAATACTCGGACATGATTCATATCATTGTGATCAAGATACAGCTCAACCCTACCAAACAATTGAGCAACATCAAACATGTGTTCTATTTCCTTATCATTAGTTACTCTAACTAATCCTTTGTCTAACTCATTATGAGGCACCTTATAATACAAACCTTGAAAGTAATTACCAACCTTTTCTTCCGTGAATTCAGAAATCTAAGATAGGGCATCCTTGAGCACACATGCTAAGAATCACCTCATCCGCGTAGTGTAGGGGCAAATGCCTAAAATATCCGTCATTGTGTACATCAAATTGGTGCAAATTGCACTGCATCATTCTAGCAATGTAATTGAGCAAAAAAAAAATTAGGGTTTTCACCATGCTAAAACTTTGATCAAAACAGATACAAATCAAAGAAATCATACAATTGTTTACCTCAAACAACGAAACAATCATCAATTATGGCAATGCACACCGAACAACTTTTTGTGTGTGTGAAATTAGGGCTTCTGATGTTTACCGTTATGAGGAAAACGGGTTTGGGTGGGGGATGTTATTAAGGTTTGTAAATTAGTTTAGAACACACCCTTAAGGATACACCTTTTGTTCAAAACACACCCAAAATACATAAACCGAGTTAAAACGCTTTAATTTTGATTAAGGAGGTTAATTATGGGTTTAGTGTTCATCAGTGTCACAAAAGGAAATTTAGGCAAGTTCAGTGCTACAATAGGGAAAAAAAAAGTTCAATGCCCAGAAAAGGAAAACGTGGCAAGTTTGATGCCTAAATTTATCATTTTCCCTTTAGTAAACAAGAGTTATAGTGGGACTCCTATGAGATGATGCGTAAGAAACTCGTTACAGAATTCCGAGACTCTATTGAATCAACAAAGAAGAAACCTGGGTCTGGCCAAGACTAAGAGCACAAAATCCTTGAGCAAAGAAAGAAAATCTAAGAAAAAAAATCAAAGTTCGCAACGACAAAAAGATTCATTGATAATTTTTAAGTAGGATATACATATTTCGTTTCAATGAAATGATATAATTAGTTTATCACTTAAGGGGGCTTATATAAGAACGCATTGATAATTTTTAAGTCGATCCGTTTTCAAATCCCCCTCTTCAGTCTTTTTCTTTTTTTTGAGTTCTTAGCTCCCAAATGCTTTAGAGCACTAGGTGTCAAAACGAGCCTAAGGCTCGTCGTCGTGCCACATCAGCATCCCATTTTTCCACAACTAACCACAACAAACCCTCTCCTCACTCATAACAAACCTCAACCTCTTCATTCACCACTACCTCTACTTTTTATTTTTTTCTTTTTCAATTTTTCATCTAAACTAAATTTATTTATTAAATAAAAATACAAAACAATATATTTAAAAAAAAAAGTTAAAAAAAAAATTGAATGTAAAACTTTACATGTGCTTCTTCTTCATCCTTGATTACACACACTAACAAACACACACAACAATACAAACACACACTAATAACACAAATCAAATAACACAAATAAACGTTACTCACTTTTGGTCAGAAAACTTTACTCGTCGTCACCACGATTTGGTTGCCAACAACGAGCCTCGACGAGACACCCCGGTGTCACAACGAGCGTTGACGAGATGCCAGAGTGGACAACGAAGGCTTCAACGAAGTGGACACCGGGTGCTCTTAGAGCATCTTTCAAATCTTCATATTGTTCACATTTATCGAAAAATTTATCCATTAGTTTCTTCAGTTCATCATCTCGAGCATTATTATAAGTGAACGGTTTGATAGGAATACCATTCTCCGGTTGCAATCTGTAAAAGCTAGGTCTATCATCAATAATCACCACATTCTTCAAATTGCGTCCTAAGTCAGATAAATCCTTAGCCAACTTCCCATCTAGCATTTTACAAGAACTTCTATATAATCTGTGCGAAATCAAACGCTTTGGATCCAATATATCCAAAGTCGCTGAAGCACATGCTTCTGCTCCAGCAGTAAAAATCACAATCTCGAAATTGTTATGGTTTAAATAGTTAAGAAATTCATCAACATATGGACGTTTGGTTACATATCTAACTTTTTGATCAAACTTGACTAAGAAATCATACGTTGGAGGAGGCAGTGGTGAGGGGGGACACCATACAGAATAGATTAGGGTATCATCAAGGTCTAGAAAAACGTCTTTTGATTCGGGGAAGTTGGTGGAGGGAGTCTGCAGGGTGGTGGTTCGTGAGCTGAGTTACCAGCTAACCGAGGTGACCGTCTTAGTGGCATAGGGGATGGGAAGCGGGTTCGGAAAGTTGTGGACATGATGTTATGTGTTTAGATCGATAAAAGTATTTGGTATATTGATTTTGATCTATAATGATGACTAAGGTTGCAACATAACATATTTATAGGCTAAATAGATAATACTTGGGTCGCAAGTTAGTTAATTAGTGTTTAACACATACACGGACTGTGCCCTTTTTCATCTTTTAGTCTCTAATATAACTGACTTTTGGATATTATACGTTTTGTGTTGATATGTATTGATAGAAAACTTTGAATTGCAAATCAATGGTTTAAAGTTACAAATTAACGACCCTTCTTTTCATTAAAAATACATGTCAGTTTTTAATGCAATAAAATTACTTGAATATAGAATTTACGAAACTAGAGATCCTAGCAAAGCAAGTAACTAGTGGCGGATGAAATCATTTGTAAAGATTACAAGAATTGGATGATGCATTGTTGGGTTGGGGCAATGTGATCATTCTATCCAATCAAGCTCGGCCATTTTATTTATAAGATCCTATTAAAAGAATAAAGAATAACTTGGCAGGTAAAGCAAGTAATAAGTTTTCAATTTTTGAAGACCCTGATTTTTCTAGAGTATTGCATATATACAAAAGTTACTCACATTTTTTTAGTTTGTCATTTTTAAATATTTGATTATGTAAGACCCAATAACTGATAAATGTTAAATAAATGTTATTTTAGCATAAAAGATAAGCAAGTATTTAAACTCTTATTAGAAGACTATTATCCACCCACTTTTTTACAGTTATTAAATCGACCTTTAGTTTTCGACATGTATCGATTGAAAATAAAATATCATACCTGATTTAGAAATAACAATCAAAGATTTCGCATAAAAAAAGCGACAAAGAAAATTTTCATATAAACAATTTTTGGCAAATAACTATGATGAAAATGCCCTATTCTATAGCTTTGCTTTAGGTATCCGTAAATGTTAGAGCCACGGACTTAATCTCATAGTTTATCACTAAGTTTCTTTGAGCTGAAGATAACTATCACGTCGAAGAGCTTCTTTGAGTCACTACTCCCACTGAAAAGGTCCACCCGCCATTTCGCAATGGAGTTCCATAAGTCTCTTGCGATTTTGCAATCTAAAAAGAGGGGTGTTAATTTCTGCCTTTTGCCAAAATTGTCTCGTATGGTACATCCGTACATTGTGCAGAATGGAGACCCATACCCTCTTCTGTAAGTAGACATGCGGGCAGTTGACTCCATGGGTGAATGTTGATCTTCCTCGGTAGCAATGTATTCCATCTTACGTCATCACTTATCGAGTTAGCTAGATGACTGTATGAAAACTCTTGATTCATCAAGGAGGCATCCCTTTTATCCTAAGTCCCTTTTTAAAAGAGACATTAATGTGGGTTATATGAAGAGTGCACACACATTGTGATACTTTGGAATTTGGACCACCTCTAATTTTAAGGCTCAAATACACACTCGCGGACCTTGTTCCTACACCCCCTTCATAAAACTTTCATAACACTATATCAATGAATAAGTAATACGTTAATAAACGTATGACATAATTTTCACTGACCAATATTAAGCCCATTTGCGTGAAATTCAGATAAACGAAAGTTCCAGGCTCTAATCCAAGTCCTGAGCCAAGTAGAACCAGTAGATCTTTCTGACCTAGAGTCCCTTTATTCTCTTGACGATGAGCCAGGAGACTCAGTTTTGTGCACGGTCGCCTACTCAGATTTTTCATCCGACGATGAGTCTGACCCAGATTCATTTGACGATGATTCTGACTTCGGCATTCACATGGTAAACCCAATCCCTCATGTCTTACTAGTGCAAGAAGATACTCCATTACCACTAGCCAAAGTTCATCTTCTTACAGATGTATACGCAAAACCTATCCCAGTTATTGCATTCTTTGATATCGGTTCCTCAGTTTTCATTTTAAATCCTTCAATCCTTCCAGATCACTATTGGAAACCTCATCACCAGAATTTCATGGCTGCTAATGGGGAAAAATTTGTCATTGACAAGATAAGTGTCCCTATTAATATTCGGCTATTTCCAAAGTGTGTCATCAGAAAGAGGCTCTTAGGATCAAGCTCCCATGGAAAAGACCTCTTGATTGGTTTTGATGTCCTCCATAAGCTACCAAGCTTACGATGGACAGGTGAAGGTCTTCATTACAAAAGCTTTTTCAACCTATGGACGGACATGCATCGCCTTTTTGTCGCAACTATTTCTCCTTATGTGTTCAACATCGCCAGTATCAAGCAGAGACTCATCGAAACCTCGTGTGCCTCACCCCATACAGAATTCCTCACCAAACACCCTTCACCATTATGGTTAAACCCTTCATATTTTGTCTCACTCCCATTTAAACAAAATGAAGACCTTAACCCTACCAAAGCTAGCAGCTTACCTTTAAAGAATGCAACCAACTGGTTGCCCAAAATATCATTGAACCCACTACCTCATCATGGGCATGCGAAGCATTCTACGTCAACAAAAGAAGTGAGCAAGTTCGTGGGAAATTAAGATTAGTCATTAATTATCAGCCATTGAACCATTTTTTTAGCTGATGATAAATTCCCACTCCCACAAAAGAAGTCTTTTTTCCAGTACTTGGCTAACGCCAAAGTTCTCTCAAAGTTTGACCTCAAGTCTGGGTTCTGGCAACTAGGTATTAAGCCAGAAAATAGGCCAAAAATAGGGTTTTGCATACCAGATCATCATTATCAGTGGAAAGTAATGTCGTTTGGATTTAAGAACGCTCCATCAGCTTTTCAAAAAGCAATGATAACCATCTTTGAGCCGATTCTAGCCAATACACCGGTTTACATTGATGATATTCTTCTGTTTTCCCCAGACGGAAAATCTCATGCAGAGTTTCTTTCAAAGTTCTATTCCTTGGTCACAAAGTATGGGATTATGTTGTCCGAAAAGAAGATGGAAGTTGGGGTAACTACAATCCATTTCCTTGGCATGGAGATCTCTGATGGGAAATACCAGCCCCAACCACATGTTGCTCAAGAATTACTGAAATTCCCTGATGAATTATCTTCACAAAAGATGATTCAACAGTTCCTTGGGTTAGTCAACTATATGGCTGATTTCCTGCCAAAACTGTCAAATCACACTTCCCTGTTGTTACCCATCTAAAAAAGAATCCCCTGCAGTGGACGCATAATCAAACAGAGGCAGTGATAGCAATCAAGCAACTAGCTAAAAAGATGCCTCCACTAAAGATTCCTGTCTCCTCAAAAAAAAGAATCCTTCACACAGATGCAAGTGATGAGTGTTGGGGAGTTGTCCTATTTGTTCAAGATAGCAATGATAAGAGGCACGCGTGTGGATATAATAGTGGCACGTTTAAAGCGTGAGAGCAACATTATCACTCCACTTTCAAAGAAATCCTTGCAGTCAAACGAGGAATTGAGAAGTTCCAGTTCCATTTGATAGGGCACAAATTCCAAGTGGAGATGGACATGTCTTCCTTTCCAAGAATGCTACAATTTAAAAAGAAGATGTTGCCTAATGCACAGCTTTTGAGATGGTCAAACTGGTTCTCACAGTGGAAATTCACAGTAAAACACATCAAAGGAACAGAAAATATCCTTGCAGATTTTCTCTCTCGACCAAAGGCCTATAAATCAGAAGACAAGAACCCAAAGGATGCACTCAAAACCCAAAAACACACTCCCAACTTCCCCCTAATGGTTCTCTCATCCACCCCCTAAAGTGGAGAAGGGTCTTCTTCAACTCCCCAACCACCAACCTCTTCAACTCCGCAACCACCAACCCCTATTCTTGATCTACCAGAGGAAATAGTTGAAACCATTGCAAATTTAACATTTGAGAAAAGAGCCAACCTGTGTTACAAAACATTCCTCGTTGTCCTCATAAAAAATTATGGGTTGTTCATGAAAGGCCTTAAATTCCACCCAGACTACCATCTGTCTCAATTTAATTGTCCATATTTCCTTTTTAAGATGTCTTAAAAAAATTATTCACTTTTTATTTTTAGTAAGAAAAATAAAATTTAGTGGAGGAATATTCTATATGATTGGTTGAGAATTGTAATGGTCCCACTTTTATTAAACTTTATGTTTTTGTCTTCTGACAATAATTTGAGACGGAGAGAGTACATTGTAAGCATACGAGATTAACGCATAGATCAAGTGTTGTAAGGTTCAAGCACGCAGAAAAAAGGGTCTACGAAAAGTAACACTAACAAAAAAACAAGTACATAACATACATGTATCTCACCTTAATTCTGACATAACCCCGCCACAACCATACAAGCGAGTCTCTCTTATTGATTTTGTCTTTGAGGATTACTATTATACTAAGGATATCTTTATAAGCCTCAAATGGTTGAGAAATCCATAAGCACGGGAGCGATGACTTGTTGATCATGGCAACAAAGTCAGGTACACATTTAATAAGTGGTAAAGCTGCGTTTGCACATATTTTTTTAAAATAGTCACTTATGCACAATCAGGATAACTGTCAAGAGAAGCTATCTGTTGACCTATACAGTCTCATTGCCATCTAACATTTGTGAAAGCATTATTATGTATGTACATAAGTGAAAACTAGAAACTGTGAAGGTGTGAGACCCTAAGCCCAAGAAAACTGAGATCGTGAGATCGTGAGCCTGCTCCATATGTATACTAGGGCTTAGTTCTCTGCTAATAAATATGTCTTGGTTACTGCAAATGACTAAGCATATATAACAGCATCAACTCCTCAGTGCAGTGGTCATAGATTATCTGTAGACCAACCTGTGTTACCTCATTACAATCTAAGCTACAGTTACCCTTTAAACAAAGAGATGATTTACATCGAAAGAACAAAAACAACATTTATTAATATGCATATGTGAAATCACTCTTAAGATTAGGGAATCTGTCATTCCATATCCTATCAACCATAGAATTCAGTTACAGATGCTAAAACTTGCCAACACAATGCAAGAATAATGTAAACTAACAATTGTTTCATCTTCCTGGTTATCAATTCCATTATTTGTTTACTTCAGAATTATAAGCCCTCCGAATTCTCAAAATAAAAAGAGTATAATATATATAGTTATACATATCTTTATGCTACTTTTAAGCATTAAAAGGACTCGGTAATAATAAGGGATCATTTTCACAAAATTGACTAGATATCTACATAGCCGACAAGCGGTAATATGAGTCGTGTACCAGAAAATAATCACCGAAGCTTTTGTTGTTGTGAACGGGTCTTATAAGTGTCTTCAATGTATCTCGTAATCAATGAAATGCCGTAATGTGAGGCACTTGATGCAGCATAATATGATGTCACACTGAGTTGAGTGAAGTTTGGTAGGCCATATCCTGTAATTAAAAACTATGTCAGCCAACTTGATCTTACATACATCTTTCGATTTGTACCTCAAAAAGAAAACAGTGAACACAGGGGGAATACAATAACACATGCAATTCACCTACCCAAATGACTCTTAAGACTTATAATCGAGTCATTCATGACTTTCGTATGTTGTAGTTGTAATGAGAACTAACTAATGATACTAGACCCTCATTCCATCTTTAAATAGATAATCAAATAAGTGTATTTTCAATCATCTAACTATTATTCTAGGAAAATACAAACTCGATATAGACACCTAAGCAACCAATAAAACTAATAAAAAATATTGGGGTAAATGAGGATGTTACCTACGGAAAAAATTTATTATAATCAGTTTACAACCTTGTACAGACTTATGAGTGTAACTTCTGCTCGAAATAGATGGAAGTTATTACTCCTAGACATACCTTGACAGTTATTGTACCAAACTATATCTACAAGTTTAGATCACACTTTAACCTTGAATTTCAAAATAAAACTGATAACTGTGTTAAAGTAACAACATAGAATGACTAAGATCAGTACCAGCATTAACCCAGTAATCAGAATATTATCCTAAACGAATACTAACATTTTTTATTTTTATTTTTAATATATATTGTTTTGGTAATCATGGTTTCCGACCTTTTGGCCGACTAATCCATGGGGTTTGAACCCACCCTCAAACCAGGTAAAGCCATCCATGGGGTTTGAACCCACCCTCAAACCAGGTAAAGCCATCCCTTTTCAGGAGGTTAGTGTGGCCACTTCAAGGTTGTTTGCACCTAGCAGGAATTGAACTTGAGACTTCACACACTTTAGAGTGATCGTCACAAGCCCTTTTGCCACTAGGCCACCCTTGAGTGGTTAAATCTAATCTACTATTTCATATAATATTACTATCCTCATCCATCTCCCCTATATTCGTAAAAAAGTAACCTTAAACTTGTGAAGTGTTGGGGGACTATTATAAGTGGGCATTGGCCGCCTTTTAGCAATGTTCATTTAAAAAGTTTACACCTTGCCGGGCATTGTCAACTAGGAATGAGCATATGGATTGAAGAACCGAGAACCGAGCCGGAACCAAGAACCGCAGTTCCGGTTCTGGTTCTTGGGATTGGGCACTTTTTGGTTCTCGGTTCTGTTCCGAACTGAACCGGCAGTTCTCGGTATCGGAACCGAAAAACCAGCCAACTTCTTTATAAAAAAGAGGTGTAAATTTAATAGGCTATTCAATCCTTCCCATACGCATATAAGATACACTGTCCAAAATTCTCACCCCCTAATGTGTCCATTCCATAAAAACTCATCAAAAACGATAAATCCTAATCTTAAATCCATTGAAACATCCCGAAATCAATAATGAATCTAAATATAATAACAGCCAAATAGCAATTCACATTCAAGACTCACATAAAGTATAAACTACCATCACATCATCAAAAACAATGAAAGTAAGTTTCTTTATCATTAATATATGCTTACAACATGACCATGATTGATTATGATGTGCGTATAACATGCTATGATTGTATGTGTTATGTGTCCATAAGTAGTTATTACATTTAATGATTATAGTTTTAATTGAGCAACTTATTATTGATGGTTATGACTGATTATAGTTTTAGGTGGTAAAACGACACCGAAGACATCAAAATCTCCAAAGGGCAAGAAATTCCGGTTCCAATCCGGAAATACCCAGAGAACCAAACCTGAACCGAAAACACAAATCGGTCCAGTTCTCGATAATTGGTTCTCGGTTCTTTTGGTTCCGGTTCTGGAACCAAGCTCATCCCCAACCTCTTCCTAATGTCAGTTTTCCTTTCAATCATGCCCATCTCCATTGACATTTCTCATGTACTCAGATCACAAATGTAATCACTCAGACAGCATTTTGGTACATATTACATTTGTGATGCATAAGGCATCGACTTGCAGACACAAGAGAAAACACACTAAGAAAAGAAAACCATATTGCATACCTCCCAATGCAGCACTGCCAGCAGAAAACATTAGCAAGGGAGGAATCTGCCAGAAAGCAAAATTTATGAGAATGCTAACATAAAGTTGACAGATAAGACGTTTCCATATAGAAACTGAACAGAAAGAAATAAAAGACACCAATTCTAGTTGTATAAAGTACCCCTATAATGAACGGAAGCCACTTTGGTCCTTTGACATGTTTCTGGAGATATGGCATTCCCGTATTCAAGCCGTAAAAGGCACCAAGCATTCCACCTAAACCACAGCCAGCCTGTTGGATGAATTTGACAGATGCATTTGTTAGTTGCAGAAAAGCGCCCTGCGAAACCGAAATCTTGTGTACAAGTCATAGAAGGCAGAACTGTCATATATCTCCAGTAGCACATCGAAGACTGGAGATTCACTTGCTCTTAGACTTAGGATTGTACTGACTAATGAAGAATATTTGTTTCAACAGAAACATGTAGTCGCTCCATATATATCTCGCTCTATTATAATCTTAAAAGCTAATACTGGTAACTGAAACTTTTATAACTTAAAAGCTAATGAAGTATATAATCACATTCAAGTTCAAGGTTACTGAGCAACAGAAAAAGATGCATCCCTTTCTAGTTATTTTCTCTTGCTCTTTAGAACTCACTCAGACCCCTGAGCATTTCTCTATGGTTTTTGTCGCACTACCCAGGCCCGGCACCAATCCGTCAAAATGTACAAATCAGGATAAATCTGATTGTGCAAATACAATAATAATATATATTGCAAACAAATGGGTGTGTAAAAGCTAACATTCGTCAATTCTCAGAAACACTGAGGATACATAGGGTACATCTAAAAGTCTAAAAGGGACCACATAGCAGAAATGTATTATATTGTGGTGCTTACAATTTATAAAAGAAACATAAGTTTAAGCTTAAGTCTATCAGGATGCTGCTTTTATAATTTAATTACTGTGTTTGTATTTTTGTTAGTATAAAACATTGCATCTGGGAGAATCTGTCAGATTGCCTCACCTCCTTATTCTTTAGAATGCATTAGCAAGATCTATTCTAAACTTTTGACTTAATTTCTGATCTTATATTCATATCTCCAATTTTTAGAAAAAGAGCACAATTCACCCTTTAATATCAAAAACCAGCATTGCATATTCAAAGTCAACAATTAGGGTATGCAAAGAAGACCACGGTCTCTCTCTAGCTTCCAGTCTATATAACACATAGTTAGCAGAGGTCAGTCTGTCTGGCGTTCCCTCTGCTGACTATGTGTTATATAGACTGGAAGCTAGAGAGAGACTAAGGTATAGTGCCGCTACCAGGGGAGTGTAAGTAGGATGGAATTGAGAGCTGTGAAAGATGAAGCTTCATGGTCCATTCTTTACATTCCCATAGGAGCTAATGGTTGGTCTCATTCAAGGAGTGCGTTCCCAATTGTGTGAAGCCATTTTAGAGATGGAAATGTAGCACAATTGGCATAGCCCTTGTTTGGAGAGGTTTGGGTTCCTGATGATGCCTCTCATCTTCTCTACTTTAACTCAGGATGATGGCTGAGTGGTTTTAGTAGGTTGATGAAGAGGAAATGTAATCAGATGGTATGGTGCAAAACATAGGTTGAATTGGTACTTGGCTTCGGAGATGGTTTCTGCTGCCTTGTAATTTGATGTTTCTGATATAGCTTGATGATAAATGTTTTAACAGTTTTTCATATGTTTTAGATTGTTTGTATTTTAGAGTTTTGGGCTTGTCCATTTCTCTTAATCTCATTGATGTAAGTACCTTTTGTTTTATTAATATAATTCACCTTTTGCACCAAAAAAAAAAACAAGTAGGGTTGGATCAGTTGGAAAACCCCTTGCCTCTCAACCGAGAGGTCAGGGGTTCGATCCTCACTCCTACAAAGGGGAGGTCCTTTCTACCTTTGGTAGAACTGAAGCGACCTCTACCTTAGGTAGGGGTAAGGCTGTCTACATCTTAACCTCCCACCCGGAAACGGTATTGGGCACCCATAACCCGTGGAAGACGGCATTGGGAGTTACTTTACTTTACTTTACCTTTTGCACCAAAAAAAAAGAAGACCACGGTCACCACACCATAAAGCACTTGATACTGAGATTCAACAAGGGGTAAGCACCACCGATCCCTAGCGTCACCACGAAAAGCCATTTCTGATTATGATGGCAAAGGTAGAATTTAGAGTAGGAAAGATTGTAAGCTGTAACTGCTTGATGATCCTACGTCTGTGTTTAAAGTACTATGCTTTCGTCTTGCCAAACACTACAGCGATCATGAATTTAGTTTAATGTATGATGTATGCCCAAAGTGACATTCAGTCATAAGAGTAGCACCAAACCTCAGGGTGACAGAGATCAACTAAACCATGCTCAGAAGTGTTATTAGCACCAAACCTCAGGGTGACTTAGAAAGATCTTGCAGTCTACACCCTAAACCAATGTGGGAAAGAAGGTCATGACATCTCTCACGTATTATTCCTGGGATCTTAGTAAACCCTACACAAAAAACCGAATAGAATGCTAATTTCATTATTCCTAAGCAATGTACGAGCCCATACCACTACATCTCAAACAGTCACCGCTTGTGCAGTTCTTTTTCCTAATCTAGAGGTACTACAAGTCTAAAATAGAGAAATAGCCCTCTAAATTAACTGAAAGATGGCATAAATAATTAACACGTATTACTTAGATAATATGCTCCCGTAACCTTCTATCAATTGAATTCTTTTGCCAAATTCCTACGGTTTAAAGTTTGTTAGGATACTGCACATTGCAATTCAGACTTCCAAAAACAAATTCACATCAATCTATATATCAAACCCTAAACACAGAGAGAGGGCTTAGATTAGCTTACTTACGGCCTATCTGAAATTTTAAAAGCCGGTAAGCTCTCTCATAACAGCTTATGAGCTTATCGACTTGAGCTTACTGCTTATATTCTGGGTAAAGGGTTAAACAATTACATAAGGTTACTGCTTATAACCTCTAATTACATAAGGTTTAAAAAATTAAGCTTATCGGCTTTTCCATATTTAAATAAGCTCGAAAACCAAGAAACTAAAGCTAATCCACATCTCAATTTTTAAGAAAGAACACAATTCCCACTTCAATATCAAATCCAGTATCCCATACCCAAAGTCTGCAATTAGCGTATACAAACAAGACCACACCACAAATCACTTGATACATAGATTCACAAAAGAGTAAGCACCACCGCTTCCGAAACATCAAAATTCCAGAAAACTACTTTGAGTATGATGGTGATGGTGATTGCTGTTAGAATTTCTAGAACATTTTAAGTTATAACTTCTTGATGATGCTACGGCTGTGTATCAAGTACAACGCTCGCGTCTTTATGGCAAATTATACTATGATTAATAAACAATGCAATGGTCATGAATTTGATATTTTAATGTATAAAGTTTGCCTCAAGTGACATTCTGTCATAAGAGAAGCACCGAATCTCAGTGTGAAAAACCAACCTATTAAGCAATTAGCTAAACCATGTTCAGAAGTTATTATCATCCACTATCTATGACTTAGAAGGATCTTGAATTCGACACCCTAAGCCAATGTGGGAAAGAAAGTCATGACATTACTCCTGGAATATCTTACTAAAACCGACGGAAACAACCCGAAACAGGATGCTAAAATCATTATTTCTAGGCGATGTAGCAGTCCATATGACTACAACTTAAATGGTCACTACTCTTGTACAACTATTATTTCCTAATCCAGAGGTACAACAATAGAGAAATAACATCCATATCAACTAAAAAATAGCAGAAACAATTAACACTCTATCAATGATTTACAACGAGCCTGTATTTCGCATGAAGGACTGATGTATAAAGCAAGTCACAAACTCCCCCACTCAGGTAAAATGCTTGCGTAAGATTCTGTTATTTGTCCTTTACAATCAAATACTTTTGCCATATTTCCTATGAATATTAGTTTGTGAGGGTACTACACACTGCAACTCGACTTCCAAACACAAATTCAGGTCAATCTATTTATCAAAAGCCCTAAAACACACAGGAGAGTTCGGGTTAACTTATTTTCTTAGCTTAAGGGCCCTCTTAAAAATGGATATCTATATAAGCTCACTTTTTAACAGCTTGTGAGCTTATCGACTTGAGAGGTTATTGCTTATAAGCTCATAACCTCTAACTAGCAAGCTCATAAGCTTTAAAAAATGAGCTTATCGGTTATTCAAGCTAATCCAAACGCCTCCTCAACAAACCAATAGGCATCAAAATAAGGTTCCACTTTGGAAGCTACGCACGGTTTTATTTAGTTATAATTCGAAAGCGACTATTTCGGGACAAACAAACTAATAAATAAATAGGAAGAAAAATATTAAAAAGCAAAAGTGATATAATTACCACAGCAGTAGCATCATGTAAAACAGGAGTAATAGTCCATTCACCTTTATCCTGCGCTTTCCAAAATCATATCAAACAAACAATACATCAAATTTTATTTAAAATGAATAAAAATAATAAAACTAACCGAATCAGAGTCTAGTAAGGAGAGGCAACGAGGACATCGGGGAGTGCCGAGACCAGGTTTAATTGTAGGTTCGTGGTAAAGGTTTCCTGTTCGTAGTTTTTGTTCGTATACTTCTCGAGTGCCCATTTGATTTGATTGAATTCAAAGGAAGAAAGATGTGTGACTGATTGATTTGGTTTTACAAGGGTCACTCTGTAGATGCTTGTTTCAGGGGTTTGGGTCGGTTTCTGTGGGCTACGAAATTTTTTTAAATTGGCCTAATAACTTGGTCCAATAGTCAATTTTGTATTGTCACATGGACAATATTTTGGAAAATACAGTTCTTAAAATTTTTAAAAATAAGTAATTATAAATATTATTAAAACATGATGGATACGACTTTGTGTGTTTTTGGCGGGTCTTACGTTTGGTTAATAGGCCTATCACAGCACCGATCGCTACCGGATGATCCCCGATCTCAAACACACACAGTCAATGAAACCCTAAAAATTAGGTTGTTCAAATCGGTATCCCATCACACACTTACCCCGATTTTGGTTTGTGTCGGGTGATTTCAGAAAGCGAAAGTTAGGGTTTCAAAGCAAAAGTCGTACCAATATCTTTTTGATGGGTGTGTGCAAGTTTGGGGCTATTGATTTATATGGGGTTTAGTAGTCGATTGGCTACTGATTCACGATTCCGGTGGTGAGAATTGTTGTTATTCAAATTATTGGTTGAATTTGCCATAGATTGTGTGTGAACATGGTGAGTTAGGACTAATACATATATAAAAGTTGTGTTTTGAAATTAGTCTTTTTGCATGATTTGGGGGCTTTGCTAATTTAGGACTTCTTTATAATTTTTTATGTATCAAATATACTTATGGTATGATATGTTGCTGCTTATTTTAATAGGCTTTGATAAAAGGAGGGGTTGTGTACATGTTGGCGGGGCAACGTCTTAAGTTTGCAGCCACTGAACACGTAATTTCTGTTTTCAATTCCTAAACTATTCGACGCTCATTCTTACATCTGTCTATTTGATGTTGTTGCTATTGTGTTTGAACGTCTTATGGTATTGTGTATAGTAATCAAACAACTGCATATGATGAGTGTCAACAGGTTCGATTAAAGTGAAGATCGCTAATCATACAAAACGACGTCGTATCCATCGTGTTTTAATAATATTTATAATTTTTTATGCATCAAATATACTTATGGTATGATATGTTGTTGATGATTTTAATAGGCTTTGATAAAGGCAGGGGTTGTATACATGTTGGCGAGGCAACGTCTTAAGTTTGCAGCCACTACACACGTAATTTCTGTTTTCAATTCCTAAACTATCCGACGTTCATTATTAAAGTTGTCTATTTGATGTTGTTGCTACTGTGATTCAACGTCTTATGGTATTGTGTATAGTAGTCGAACAACTGCATGTGATGAGTGTCAACAGGTTCGATTAAAGTGAAGATCTGATAAGGATTTAAAACGTACGCTTTTAGGGGGTCATTTAAGCCCTATTTCGACACATTTTATATCTTTTCTTGCTTAATTTCGTTCTTTTTACTTTTTATGTCTTTTGGAAGCAAAATCGCGGAATGAAGCACATTCGGACGAAAAGGAGCAAATACATGAAGAAAATGGCAAAGTCAAGATCGAAACCACTCAAGGTGGTCGTGAGAACTGACGGCGTCCCCATCCAAAGCGACGCCCCTCTATGAAGACTTTATCTAAATATGCACGCTGACGGCTCCGATGAAAATTCGGTCATATAACCTTTGTGGCATCACACTTTAAATATGAAGGGCGCCACTCACAGTTTTCTAGGGCGGCCGGATCTAGAATCGAGAATGACGTCTCAACTAAAGACCGACGACGCCACAACTCTAAGGTGGCGCCTTCTTCATGACTTGGCCCGCATGAAACCCTAATGGCGGCACCGCGTCCCATGCAAAATTGGCAGCCGCGATTGTAAATCTATATATGGAATTGATTTTTACGTATTTTAGAGGTAAAATTTTGGAGAGCAAACCCTAACTCAGTTGTAGTCCGACTTGGACAGTATTCTAGGGTCCCATACCCTATTTTATACATCAAGATAAGTTTGTTAATCCAAATTATCATTATGCCTACCCCATATTCGATTGATTGTGTGTATGCGTGCTTGTCTATCATGTCTAGCTAAATTACTTATGTGTTTGCTTAGATCTATGAAACCTAGTTATTGATTGTTATTAGGTTGTTTCTTGTCTTAATTGAAATTGACTTACGAGTGCAACTAGGCTTTTCGTTGTATTTAATGCTTGAGTATGCTTTATGATGATATGGTTCGTGGATGAAATAGCTTAGGCTTGCCGACTCCATGAGTCATATACGAGAGATAACCTCAAAGAACTAGGGACCAAGCATACCTACGACACTTTAGGAATACAAGCGTTAAGATAAAGGGGCATTGACAACTTTCAATACAATGATAAATAACTAGGGAGTAATAGTATCTAAAGTGAACACATCTTTAATCATCATGACACTTTCGATTAGACAGCTACCGTAGTAATTAGATAATTAGATCGGTAGAAGTATCACCCCCAAACCAGTTGTCCCGATATTTTACCTTAGCTTTCTTAAAAACCATAAAAAATAATAAAAAAAATCATCCTCGACCCGCCTTCCGTCATATATTTCTTACTAGCATTCTATTCCTAGAAACGATATCAATCCCAGAGGCTTACAGTACTACACAAACGATTAGGTTCACAGCACTAGAGGTTAGCTTGCCTTTCATAGAAAATGAGTTTCCTTGACCCGAACGGCAGCCTTAAAGCGGCGCATCGAAATAGAATAGCTAGTTAGATCTATCTTGTTTAGGTTCCTTGCTTGATTCCAGCCAGTAAGATTTTTCTCATTTTCATTAGCTTTCTTGTAGTCTATCCCCTAGCCTTGTTTTGTTGCATTAACCTATCACATTTCATCATGGAAGGTGATAACAACCACCAAATCAACCACTTCCGAAAACACAACCATTGACCAACATTCCTCCAACCACTCATTACGCCTGATCACTAGTAAAGTCAATTAGCTTCACGACTTGCGTAGGGTATTTGAGAGAACAATTAGGGACGTTGTTGAAAAAGCGGTTAGCGCCTCGATTGTTGGCTCCATGATTGGCAATAGTTCAGGTGATGACTTAGTAAATGAAAGTGAGAATGAGGAGACTAGTGCCTATTTTAATAGTTATCCCACTAAGGAAGAAGCTGCATACCACAAATACATAATCGACAATCCTCGATCACCCATCATTAGAATATGCCCAAAGATTAGGAGAGGAAATCCTTGGAACATCAAGATCCCTTGTATGATTGGATATAGGAATGTCAAGCACGCTTACATTGATACGGACTCTCCCGTCAATGTGATGTCATCAGCTGTTTACAATGACATAATGAATGCGCGACTTAAGATTACGAGGGACCCTAAGTATCCTGGTGGGGTTTGCAATTTTGTGGGAAGGGTCAAGGATGTACACGTCTTTGTAGGAAACTTCACCTGCCTAGTTGATTTTATGGTCCTAGAAGATATAGGATGTGTCATCGACTATAGCTTGTCCCAAGTTGTGTTAGGAAAACCGTTTGTTGAAAAATCTAAACTAAGCTATAACAAGTCCAAGGGAACGGTTAGATTTGCAGAAGGGGACGATGAAATTACATATAGGATGCCTTGGAAGATGAACGGATATGGCCCTCTATCCCATTATGAACGAGATAACATTAGAGCCTTTGAGGAAAAGAGCAAAGAGGATATTGAAAAAGGCTTGAACTTTATGTGGGAGAAAAGGAGGCTCTACTATAAGGATTGTTTGACCCTAGGACCTAGATATAGAGTAGATGTGAATTTTGTCAATATGATAGAATTTTCATTGAGGATGAAAAATGAGACGACGTAGGAGCATGACTTCGAGTCTAGCTACAAGACTCATAAATAAAGAAAAGCGCTTCGTGGGAGGCAACCTATGCTTAATTGTTTGCTTGTTTTGTTTTTTAATTTTTGTGTGTCTTATAGCTTTTTCATTGTTGTTTATTCTCATGTTAGACTTTGTGAAAATGCTTTATTTTGTCTTTAACCTTGTCTTAATTACATATAAAGGTATTTTACAAAAAGATAATTGTAGGGAAGATCACATACGTTTCTAAGAACATGAACTAGAGAATTGCAATTAGTGAAATTGATATATATGTGTGTTTCTTAGAGTCAAATGCTTGTATCGAGTCATAATTGATGTTTTGCAGGAATTTTTCCAGGTTTTAATGATGTAATTTTTGAAATTTTTCTAGAAATGAGCAACTGTCGGGCAACGGATCAATTAAAGCACGGCGACGTCCAGACTAAGAAAGCCTCTTTAGTTTTAGTTTTTACATTTCAACTTATAAATTTTGGAAATTCCTGTGTCTTAATTTTCTAGCTGCAAACTTCCATTCCACAAGCATTATATCTTACTTGCTTTCTAGTGTAGTTGTGTGTCATATATAGTTTTACCGATGATTTTACGCGAAGGTTTTGTTTGTTTTCTTATAAGTATGTCAGTTATCTTGGGCAAGAAGAAGAAACACAAATTGGATGAAGCTTATTACTAATGCATTCTTCTTGGAAAAGAATTTAACCGCAACTTCATACATATCCTACCAAGCTAATCACGGGAGTACTAGTTTCTTTCCTTACTTACCTTCTTTTATCATAACTTTGATGCTTTCGGGGAACATTGGGGACAATGTTCAGTTTAAGTGTAGGAGGGAGAATAAAACGGGAACTTAGAAACTATTCACTCACTTGATCATTTGTCTTGTCCTTGGTAATTTGTGAGCTTAAACGAGAGAAAGTTAGATATAATGCTTGTAGAATAGATTTTTGCAGATTTTCTGGAAAATTAAGACCTGAGAAATTCCAAAAATTTATAAGTAGCACAGAAAACGAGAGAAAGTTAGATAAGTTGTTTCGCTACTCGGCCGCCGTCGAGTTGCAATCTGGCCGTCGTTATCTACAGAAGCTGATTTGCGTTTTTCTGGAAAAATTACATCTTTAGAATCTGAATTTTTTTTTGCAAAACATCCATTATGACTCGATACAAGCATTTGACTCTAACAAACACACATATATATATATATATATATATATATATATATATTTATAATGTTAATTCTCATGTTCACAGTGTAATCTTCCCTACACTTATCCTTTTTGTAAAATACCTTTATATGTAATTAAGACGAGGTTAAAGACAAAATAAAGCATTTTCACAAATTCAAACATGAGAATAAACAACCAATGAAAAGATATATGACACACAAACAAGCAAACAATTAAGCATGGGTTCCTCCATGACGCTTTTATTTATTCGAGTCTTGTAGCTAGACTCAAGTCGTGCACCATACCTATATAAGTAAGTTTATCCTCAAGAATGTTATAAGGATCAAACTTATCATTTAAGTTCCTAGTGGTACGCTTAGTTTGATATTCCTTTTCAAACTTTTCTCCATCGGGGTCATAGATTGTCATCCTAATGTGTCATTCTTCATTTCCATCATTAGGTGGTCTATCCCAATTCCAATTATGCTTAGGTTTCTCACTCTAAACTTTCTACTTATTCATGACAAGATTAACGGGCAAGCTTCCTAGGAACTCGGTCATCTTCCTAAATACGAAGGCGTCCTCAAACGGGTTCACTTCTATATACCTAGCCAATTCTTGGTCATGGAAAGTTGAATTACTAACAAAGGCCTCTTCTAGATAGAAAGGTCGTTGGGGACCTATGAAATCTTTATTAATCGAAGGACCATATCTAGATGGCGTTCTATCTAACATGATCTCAGAAATTTCTTCTTCTTTGTAGTAGATATGCTTCGACATCGAATTGACCTAGCACTCTCTTCTCCTACCACTATTTTAGACATCTTACAATCAATGATGGCACTAGCGATAGCTAAGAATCCCCCTACTAACAGCGGGCATGTCGAGGTCCTATTCATGTCTAGCACATGGAAATCGACAAAAGAGTCAATTCACCTACGATGCTGCACCATGTCTTTTATTATCCTCTGGGATATGCAATACTACCATCTGCTAGACCTAAGATGGTTTCCGTTGGCTCTATCTTACCTAGGTTAAGGCTTCTATGGAGTGACAACGGAAGAATATTGATTCTCGATCCTAAATCTTATGTAACTTATTTTGCACGAATGCGGACCCACGTTCTCCTAGCTTTAGTTCTTGCTCATATTTTTCTTTTAAAGCATTGTAATAAGGTGCATGAGCCAAGACTTCAAGAACCAGTTTTTCTTGGTGGAGTTCCTTGTACTCCTCGAATTAGGTTTGGTTCTTGGTTGACGGGTTTCTCAAGAGTTGGTTGGACCAATGGTTCGGGTCCTTGGTACTTCATGAGGGATCGCTTGGAACCCGTGTGTTGATGGTTAACCGGATGAACTTTCGGGTGTGAAGGGCATGGATATGCACTCTCCCAAGGTGAGAAAGAACATGAATTCGATGAAATCGAATTCACTTTTGGGTTCTTTATAGTGTCACTTGGTAGTGCCCCAATTTTCCGGTCATTGAAGGCTTTTAAGAGGGCGTCGAGTTTGTTTGTCATCTCGCCTTGTCGTTGCTTGAAATCGGCTTCAAGATTAGTGAATCGAGTTTCTTGAGATGACATGAATCTTGACACAATTGCCTCAAGACTAGCGAAGTTCCCGGTATTTGGAGGGTTGAACCTATTAGGTGGACTAGATGAGCTTTGAGGTGGGTTTGAGTTTTGGTTCCACTTAAGGTTAGGGTGATTCCTCCATGAGGGGTTGTAGGAGTTTCCTAAGTTGTTTTGTTCGGGCTTGAAAATGTACCACTTCTCTCCCTCCATCTAATGCGGCGTGAGGCATAGTCCGCAAAAGCTTGTTCGGGGAGTCTTGTGCAATCACGAGTGTCGTGGGACCACTACACAACTCATAAGGTAGAGTGATTTTGTTCACGATCTAGAAGACTTAGGATTTTTGTAAGAGCTCATTAAAAATTTGACTTGATCTTCAAGCTCGAGCATCCTACGGTCGGAAGGTTGCGAGAGTCAATGGGGCAAGGAGATTGCCTTTGATTTTGGGCATTCGGGGTCATTCCAACTTTCGTTGTCATAGAGAGCAAGGTCCTCTTTTGTACCCCATGATTCTTCCGCGGTGAGATCACTAAGTTTTAAGCCACCGTTCGATGGATTATGAGTTGAGAGGTTGACATGATCATAAAAGATTTGGACTTGAAGCCAAAGATCAATGCCGTGACGAGGGACTTTATGGAGCAAGTCCTTGAACCGAGTCCATGCTTCGTAGAGAGATTCACCTTGACGTTGTTGGAACATCAAGATTTCATTCCTAAGCTTAGTAGTTCTCCTGGGGAAAAATTGGGCAAGGAAACGAGTAGTGAGGTCATCCCAACTTGAGATGGAGCCGGCGGGAAGTCGCTCAAGCCAATTACTAGCTTGGTCCCGTAGAGAGAATTGGAAGAGACGCAAGTGCGTGGTCTCCCGAGTAGTAGCATCGAGATCGATGGAATCGACTATTTTAAGGAAATCCTTAAGATGCTGATTAGGATCTTCGGAACGAAGTCCATGGAATGCACATCCGTTTTCCACCAACCGGATGGTGTCGGATCGCAGGTGTTCGTATAGCCTAGGTTGATCGGGGAGCTCAATGGTGTTCGTATAGCCTAGGTTGCTTGGTCTAGAGTATTCACCAAGAGTGTGGCCTCTTGGCGGGTCATTTGGTGGTGGGTTGATGAGTGGTGTTTGATTATCACCTTCCATGATGAAAAGTGATAAGATTACGAACAAAGGTCACGAAGAAGGGGGATAGACTACGAGGAAGCTAAAAATGAGAAAAAAACTTACTTGATAGGAATCAAGAAAGGGAACCTAAACGAGATAGACTCCTAACTAGCTATTCTATTCCAACAACGGCCAAAACTTGATACGCGTACAACGCTCGTTCGGGGTCAAAGGAAACTTCCTTTTCTTCGAGCAAGTTTTTCAATCACCTAGGCAGTGAACCTAATCGTTGTAGTGTAGTATTAGGGTAAGCCTTGGGATTGATATCGTTCTCTAGGGGAATATGAATGCTAGTGAGAAATTATTACGCTAAGGTTAAGGTTGAGGAAGATTATTTTTTTATCTTTTTTATATTTTTTAGAAAATTGAAAGGTACGATCTCGGGGCTTGTATTTGGGGGGTGGTACTTCTACCGATTACTCTACTATTCTAATTATCTAATTAACTAAGCTAAGGGGTAGTCTATGTCTATTGATGTGTGCTCGTATGATGATTAAAAATGTGTCTACCTAGATATTATTACTCCCTAGTTATCTTGTATTGATGGTTGAATTGTCACGTCCTTATTCTTAACGCGTTGTGCCTTCTAAGGTCGTAGGATATGCTTTTCTCCCTAACTTTTTGAGAATACCTTAAGGTTATTGCCTACAAAATCACTAGGATTCATAAACTAACTCTAAGGTTATCTTTGGATTTTTAGCCTACAATTAATCTAGGTGATCATAAACTAAGGTTCACAAAGATTACTCAAGCATTAAAAACACAAAGATGGCCTATTGCAATCCTAAGCCAATTACAATTAAGATAAGAGACAATCAATCAATATTCAATAACTAGGTTTCATGGATCTAGGCAAACACACAAGTAAATTAGCCGGACATGGTGAACATGCAAGCATACACACATACAATCGAAGACATAATGAAATCAATGAAGTAAATAACTTATCTTGATGTAAAATAAGGTATTAAAACCCTAAGATACTGCCCAAACCGGACAAAAGTCGTTTTAGGTTTTTACTCCACACGCCTCTAAAAGTCCGAAAACCGAATTCTATATATAGAATACAACCGCTACTTCGCCACCTTTAATTGTGACGCCGTTAGATCACGCCATTAGGGTTTTCGTCTTGACCAAGTCAACTTTGGGACGGCCGCTGTGGTTGTGACACCGCCGCTTATCAACTTCGACGCCGCTCTAACTGATCTAGAGCTGTCTAGGGAAAAATCTTCGTGACACCCTACTTTCAAAGCTCGACGGCTGTCGTGTAAAATAGCAATTTCACTCCTGAGCCGTCACAATTATAGGGAAGGCGTCGCTCTTTGTTTGTGACGCCATAGGGTGCACTTTCAGCAACTTGAGTGTCTTGATCTTGACTTTAGCCATTTTCTTCACATATTCACGCCATTTCGTCAAAATAAGCATCATTCCAGCATTTTGCCTTCAAGAAACCTAAAAAGTAAAAAGGAACGAAATTAAGCAGTAACGGATATAAAAGTGGTCGATTAAGGGCTTAAATGACCCCTCAAAAGTGTACCTTTTAAATCCTTATCAAAGAGACTCATCTCCACCATCCATTTAAAAAAAATCAATGGTTGAGATTAAAAGCATTTTACTATTTCATATTTTTATAATTTAAATATCTCTTAAAACCGCTTACTGTTAGTTTAAAATATTTACACCGTCGCGACGAGCATTTAATTATCTTTCTATAGACGGGCACTTTGTTATACTTTCGAAAAATGGAAAAAAAATTCCTTTTTTCACCTTTTTTTGCATGAAAAAAAATCATATATGATTAAACACTAAATTGAATATCACATGTGATATTAGTGTTAAATCATATATGATATGTAATATCACATGTGATATGATATGTATATCATATGTGATTTTACACTAATATCAAATGTGATATTACATATCATATATGATTTAACACTAATATCACATGTGATATTCAAATTAGTGTTTAATCATATATGATTTTTAGTGCAAATTTCAGTAACGTAAAAAAAACAAAAAAACTTAAAAAAAAACGTGAAAAATATGAAAAACAAAATTTATCGAAAGTATATCAAAGTGCCTATCTATAGAAAGATAATTAAATGTTCGTCGCAATGATATATTTTTTTTCGCTTAACGATTAACGGTTTGAAAGATATTAATACTTGAAAAAAAAATGATGAAAGTGTGTTTCTTAAATTGTTGGGATTAATCTTATCCATTAGATCAAATAAAAATGAATGGTGGAGATTGATCCCTTGGTATATAAAGAATATTTTGTCCTCAAATGATCTTAAATCGAAAACAATTACAAAATCGTATGCATGTGGTGCTTGCCCCAAAAGTTAAGATAGCAAAAGGGTCTTGATGTTTCGAACAGTATCCTCCAAGTAGGCCACAATGGGTCAACGGTAAGAAGGACTTTAGATGTTTAAGAGCTCATTTGTTGGCATTACATTAGCAGTTTGGGCAATGAGTTACTCGCTCTACAATGTGTTTGAAAAAATATACATACTGTAATAAAGACTTATGTGAGGCTTGGATATAAAAGTGGATGTTATTAGAAAAACAAGTAATTTGAACCCGCCGCACTGCGGCGGGGGTGTTTTGATACATTGTGTTTAAAATGGAAATAAGTAAGTACATGCATTACATATGCGTGCATCTCGTGTATTTACATTAAAAGTCACTAGAATGTGTTGGTGAGTGAAAATTTACTAGTACCTTGAACTTTTTTTTCTCCTTGACATGCATCATCTTGGTTGTTATTTGCGGAAGTGGTTCAGAGAAACATTCGTAGCTTCATGTCGAGTGATCCCGAACAGAAAATCCAGCGTTGGTCGGGCACGCGGTGCAACTGTACACATTTTCATAAAAAAGATTCGTAAGTACTTACCCTTTCGTGCTACCAACCTGTTAGGAAAAAAGATACAACGATCACCTAGTGGTATCTATTAGCATTTAACAAAAAAATGAATAAACTAACGATTAAAAATCCATGAAAGTTCCAACATTCTTAATACCTCTTGCTAAAGCATGTCCAGTAGAGGTTGTTGACCCTCTGCGACCCGAATTCCTCAAAGGATTAATATAGAAGACTCTTGGACTACAATAGAAAACGTAACTCCTTTCATGCGATTGTCTCATATTTGAGTTTATGGCATACTCGTTTGTTCATCTTGGACCGGTTACGCTTGCTGATGGTGAAAGATTATGCTTTGTTGTTGAACCATAACTTATGATAAGCATGAGAAAAATGCACTTTGGCTTGAAACTGAAATAATAAGCACAAATTCCAGTTGGTTAAAGAACATTTGGATTTTGTCATACTATTCACTAATCGAAAGCTACATAGATGATGTATATGCGTAAAATCAAACCTAAGATACTCAAAGTGGGAATCTTTTTTCTTTTCTCATATGGTTTTTATTCATCCCAACTTCCCAAGTAGGTAGCGCTAAATATTTTACCCATATATATTTTCTATCAGATAAAAAAGCAGATAAATTCATTTAGTTTTTTATCGATCTAAAACATTTCAACCTAAACGAATCTAAAAAGGCTGGCTCATAATTCACAACTTTTCACTAAATATATAAGATCAAAAAAGTGTTTGGTTTTACTCAAACGCCTTTGATACCCGTCCTCACTAAACAAATGATTCCCACATTCCAAATCCCTCATAACAAACACACGGTGAGTGTTTATTAACTGCATATTTTTGTTAAAAGCGTATCCTAAGAGCTGTAAATGTGATTCAATTTTATAGATAATCTAACTACCCACTTAAAACTAAAAATTATATTACCTTTTGTTTTTTGGTATTGCAGCCCATATAACCACCTCCTGACGCACACCCATATAAACGCCTCCTGTCGCACTCCACAGCTGCAACCACATCCTAGTCAATTTTTATCACTTTTTCTCACTAACCTGAAACACACCACCAGGCTTCAGCCCCTGTTCTTTCACGAAATAACATAAAACCATGAAAACCATACCGTAGTTAGGAATCGAAGACAAATTATTCTAGTATTTTGAGATAAAAAAAACTGGATAAACGTCCTTTGAATCTTCAGCGTCTGGTGTGACCCGAAGGTCGTAGCCTAGTCGCCTTGAAAGTTGCGCACTTTCTGAGGAGAAAACGGACAACATCCACAAAAAATTAAACAACCTAGGCATAAACAACTATAATACCAATCAAAATTTAAATTAACACTTTCAAAAAACTCATGGAAGTACCTGTAACACGTGAGTCCTCAACACTCGAATCGTCAATAAAATCTGCACGAAACATTAACATCTGAAAGGATGCAGGTTGTTGATGTAAACATAAAGTCATAACTTGACTACTTTTAACCCAAACATTTCATCAAACACATTATATACATAGTCAAAAATCTTAATCACCACCAAAGATCAAACCCACATGGACCATTATGGTGCAAACCCACGTCAACAGCTAAATAAGGTTTGTTATACTCGTTTTTTAGATATTGCATATATGTTTCCACTTCAATAAATAACATGTGTTTTAGTGGTTTTGTGAGTGCCGCGTATGTAAACTTACATCAAATCAGCACATAGAGGCATACCGAACCGGAGAGACACCCGCGAAAACCGATGCACGCTTCGCCGGAAAAGACGCACACACGACGGCGCATATTTTGTTTTAGAGCCGGTATTTTTTCTGGGTGGATGGATTGTATCCTGAATTTGAAGACACATCAGGGATTTTGAAGACACGTATGTGATAAAAAGGGTTATGTAAAAACACGTGTCAACTTCAAGAATATGAGTATGTCTTGAAGATAAGTTAGGCAATAATATGGTCCGGGCTAAAGCCTTCTTGGGCAGCTTTCAAGGACTGCTAATAACAGCCCACCTCAAATATTATTCTATTATGCACCGAAGAGGAATAAAAAAATATAGTTTAGGAGACGTCTTTCCTATTAGTATTTATACTAATAGAAAGATGAGCTAGCTATATCTAAACTACATAGAAAGTAAAAATGGTCAATGTAAAATGTTGAAATGTTGAAAAATGGTCAATGTGAAAATTCAAGCTTTTAGCCATGCGTTTGAAATTTAGCCATGTATTTGGAAAGTATTGCAAATATCAAACATGAAAATTCAACAATGCATTTAAGTTCAAAGTAATTTAGGAAAGTATATTGCTGAAAACACCTATCACATTGATGGAGAAGAAACTTATTTCAAACACACTATATTTCAAAAAGAAAAAAAAAGAAAAAAAAAAACACCACTCCATTATTCTCTCTAACACACCATCATCTACAATCAGCCGACCACGCACCTTCTCCACCCCTGAAAACCCCGTCACAAGTACACCATCGAAACAACTGCCGGCTTTTGAGACGTATATTTAGTATTTACTAGTTATAATGCATGCGCACGGGGTTTTTTCTAAAATTTTCAATAATGTGTTTTTTTTATTAAAAAACAAATAACTTATTTTTTTGTTATTTTTTTTAATTATTGTTCTTAATTTTGATTAATAATTATGTCTGACTCATGTGGTAAAAGTTCATATATGATATTTTCATAGAAATAGTCTTCTTTATAGTTATGTATTATTATCGATAAAAATATAAAAGAAATTAACGTGTCCAAAACGCTTTTACTTACCGGATTAAAAATCAAAAATCTTATAAGTATATGTTTTTGAGTATTTATTGTTTTTGTACAATGATTTTGGAACCAATGTCGGAGCAGTAATCTTTCTAGCCAAATGGCATTAAATATTATAAGCAAACTCACTTTTTTCAATGCTAATCCAAAAAGTTTGTACCGGAAAATTTTCCTTAGATAAACTTCTTCTTTAGGAGTTATCAACAAATGTGTGAAGTTGCTTTGATATATTATCGATCATGATATCTCTATGGACACGTTTCTTCTAAAAAATTCCAAAATTGATACTTTAAGAGACGTCTAATAGAATTTATACATACCACATATGTAATGAGTTTCAAAATTCTTTTCGCTTGCACATATGTGGCAAATAGTTAATAGCATTCAAACCGGTTGAATTAGGCACATGGCCAATCATTTAGTTGTTGGACATGAATCTATACACAAATCCATAAGAAAATATAGATGAAATGTATAATGTAAATACACCAAAGAAATGGTATTCAGATCCATACATTTTAAAGAGACCAGTGCGGCTGTTAATGCTAGATGAGACAGTTAGTTCTAGATAAAGCATTTCTATCAAGACGCTTGATATCACACGGAAAACGCCATTTAGATACAATGCTTTTACATTTGAGGTTTACAAATAGTATGTAAATATGATCATAATTGGTACTCACACAACTTTTAAACATTCCACAAGCCCAAGACTTGAAGGAATGGAGCCATTAAACTGGTTGTTCTCTAATAGATTGCACCAAAAATAAAGCATAAATCAAGTCAAGTTCTTGTTATTAATATATTTTTAGGGAGGATTTTTTTTTTCGTATATAGAAACATACATATGACTTAAGTCACATTTGATTAAAAAGGTTCTTCTGGGATAGGACTAGTGAGCCTGGCCCTTCCAATTTCATCACTTGCTAAATCACCAGCTAAATGGTTCCTAACCAAACGCTAACAAAATTTATCTTTACCGTTTGGGTATTATAAACTTCTTCACTGCAGCTTCCTTTAGTGAACATACTTTATAACGGACATGGGAAAAAAGCATAATCAGAACTAAACTGCTTGCTCTAATCTCAAATATAAAGGACATGATTTAAAAGTAGACTGTAGCAAGATTTATGTTGTAAAACCAATTTTACAGTGTCTAAAAAACACATTCCCTTTTCGTTTTCATTTTTCAAATCTAAGAACTCTAATGCAACAAAATCTGAATTTAACCACAGATTCCAAGAGTTGTAGAAAATGAAATATAAAGTTAACTTCAAAAGACCACCTACACGATGTTGTGTTCAAGCAAATAGTATAATCCATCACTGCCAGTATATAAAGAAACCACTGGTATGCATATAAATTGATTTTTTTTTTTTTTTTTTGGTTAAGGAAATATTACTCGTGACCACAAAAAATATGAGAGATTCATAATACTTTGGTTGTTTGTCTTGAAGGAAAATATTCAAATATTTTGAAAAACTATATCCCTAGGCTCGATAGTAATATAATTGTACTCGATCTAATGTAATTATCTAAACTATATTTTGAAAATTGAAAAAGTTAAATTGGGGGTTACTTTTAATATATTAAAGATTAACTTTTTGTGTCACAAATGTTGACAATGTAGAAACTGCATAGGTTCATATCCACATGATTTCTTTGTGTCACATTTTCTTTTCCTAATGAAATTGCATGCTAAACAAATAAAACCAGATGCTTTGGCATCATTAGTAAATGAAAAATGAAATTATAACTAATGGGTTAAATCTTGTTTAAAAATCTACTGAAATTGATTGATTATTTAGTTTACCTTGTTTCACAATACCAATACTCTAAAAGAGTATGTACAGACACAAAATCATGAAAAAGATGCATACATTTTAAGTAGAAACTTGTGGTTTATCGTGTACGTGACTTTCGACCCATTTATTTGGATTAATTGAATATACAAAAGGCTAAAGCATAAAACAGGTAAAAAATATGAAAACAAATAAACATTTTCTAAAAATGTATGAAAATTGTTTGATGACATTTTAGCTTGTGGTTAGAATTAAAAAATAATAATAATAAATAAAAATAAAATTGAGCAGATGGTTGGAGAGTTGTGTATTGCAGCAACCGTTATGAAAAATAGTTACTGCCTAGCATGATATGATTAAGTTAATGCGCAACAAAAGTGCGACTAAAATCCATTAGTAGTATTATGCAAAGGCTAGTTTTTTCTACTATTGTGTATAAAAATATGGCAAGAGACGGTTGCAGATCACAAAGACAAAATTAGAGATGTTGGTTAATTATGCAAAATAGTTACTGCCTAGCATGATATGATTAAGTTAATGCGCAACAAAAGTGCGACTAAAATCCATTAGTAGTATTATGCAAAGGCTAGTTTTTTCTACTATTGTGTATAAAAATATGGCAAGAGACGGTTGCAGATCACAAAGACAAAATTAGAGATGTTGGTTAATTATGCAAGCTTATTATAGAAGTAACTAGGAAAACACTAATGTGCCTAAAGATTAAAGAGCATCTTATAAGGAATCAAAATATGTCCAAGATTGTCACACCCCAAAAATGGCGCAGCGGAATAGCATTTACGGGGTATGGCTTCATGATCAAGAACACAAGGTGTCTAAATAGAGAAATACTAAAATGCATAGTATACGATGGATCATAGTCGCAAAATCCCACAACCGGGATAAGTACAAAATCTAGAATCCAAACATAAGTTTCAAAGTCAAACTACATCATAAGGAAAAGTCAAACTGCAACTCCTCGGGATACACCCCAGGAGGGTCTTGTCTTAAGTCTTGCTAAGCCAGGCCAATACTCAACCTTCTAGACAACTTCAATAACACCTGAAAATGGATACTCGAAAACGCCAACATAGCCAAGTTGGTAGCTCGTAGGTTTAAGAGTTAAACCACGGCAGTGAAAAATTTAGAATAGGACAATAATGAGCATGATATACAAATATAAGCACCAACCTAAAACCACGATGCATGCAACAATCAACCTCACAAAAGTCACGCGGTACACGATTTCCAATAATTCCGATAAAACTGTCAATGCTTCGGCTTCAAACGGAGTTAAACAGTTGCGCACAAATGAACACACAATAAGATCACACAGAAAGCACATATTGCAATCAAACGCACATGATTGTCCAAAAACATAAAAGCAGTAGATCACGCCATAAAAACAGTTTGAAACATCATTTGAGTACCATTTTCCCCCAAGGAAAATATTAGAAAAAGGGGCTACGAAAGCTCACCTTAGAAGATAGCAACGAATAATAACTTAGGTAAAGTAAATAGTGTCAAGAAGCAAGGCACAACGATACACGATCGGCACAACCTAATAATCATTGTTTGTCTCAGAATATATCTCAAAATAATATAGTGTACATAAGTTTTCAAAAACTAACGTTTTTTAGTTTTCGTGTATGACTCGAATTATTGTTTGTAAAAAGTTTAGTATCGAAGTTCGTGTGGTTTTTAGGAAAATGTAGACTCAAAGTAACTCACGCCAAAAGAACGCAGTCAAAGAAATATTGGAAGGACGACACAAAGAAATAATGAGAAGAAAAGAATAAAATTACGGACAACGAAAAGGATCCGTTGATAACATGTTTCGGTGTTCTAACCCGTAACCCAAATAGCTTATAAAACGTTGCGGTTTTAGAAGGAATCGTACATTTGATGAAAAGTGCACCATGTTAATAATTAAGAAAGTAGAAAAGTTTATAACGTTTGCAAATCGTAATGGTATAAGTCATAAAATAGTTTTTATAAAAATTTGGACATGATGCGTCTGATTATATAACATTTCCAAGTCGTTACGACTTTTGAATAACAAGTTTTATTTATTACATTTCACCAATTTGAATACAATTTATTCAAGTTTTATATAATTTTTACAAGTTTTAATTATTTATTTGTTCGTTATCATTCGCTTGAATATTAGTGTCGGGTTTATCGACCATTTTGTGTCCGAAGTACAAAATTGTCCATAAGGCCATCACCTAATACCGTAAATCCAATAACGAGCAATCCAATGTCATACAAGCATAGGTTATGTAACAATATACCCATAACAATATCCAAGTATTCCCAAATAGCATCCGAAACGTCATCGACAAAAACAAAGATATAAATTAAGTTAGTATGCGAAAAAGGAAATAAATCGTTATATTAAGTAAGGGAAGAAAATGAAATAAAAGACCAAGTGTATTGGGCTTAGGCCCAAAAATAATCTTACACAACTCATGGGCTCAATTTGGGCTTACAGGCCCAAAGCTACCAATCGCAAGACCACGCATGGGCTAACTAGCCCGATCGACTAAACCAAGTAAGTCCAAGTCCGAAACCAACTCGAACTTGACACACACACACACACATACGAGGTTTTCTAACCTTGACCCCGACTTGACACAAAATTGAAAAGGTCACGACGAGGTTTTCTAACCTCATTGCCTTACCGAGTGACAAACAATATTAAACCCGTCTCGACTTAATCTACCCGTCTCACAACAACTCGAGTCCGTGCTCCCTTGAGCCATGACTCGTACCAAATGACACCACGACCTTGGCTCTATGCCTTGGTTACCAAAACTCGTGGCCGTGACTCCCCGAGAGTCACGGCTCATACCAACGAGCCTAATAACGTTACCTCGGCTCAAACAACCCAAAACAACAACGCACCATATACTAACTGTTAACGGCAAAAAAACGCAAACAAATCAATACCGAACATAAAAATAAATATGCAACTCAAACAACCCTTACGAGGGTATTACCCAACCAAACGTGCCATGTTCAAAACAGAATTCCAACTAAACGACTATCATATATCGACTAGGACAATCAACTCAAAACATCAAACCACACTCACGGCTACAAAACTAACCCAACACTAGGCCGTGACTCCCTTGAGTCACAACTCAATCCTATTCGAGCTTCCAAACCCTCGGCTAACACAAACACGCAACCAAAAAAAACTTCCAAACTTCAAAAATAAACACGCAAGGACGATTAAGAACTCAATAATAACCAATAAATACAAGGTATATAAACACAGCCACGAGTCAACTCAACTCGTGAGTTGACTTAGGCGAGTCAAGTGACTCAGTGGCGAGTCAAATGAGTTAGGCGTTTAAACTTTAGATCCACACGGTTTAGGTTAGAAAACGTTAGTTTTAATATTTTTAACACGAAAATCGTTAGTTTTAAATTATCAGTTGGTTAGGGTTTTGAATAAATTGATGAAAATAACAGATAACGGCGGGTGAATCTTACCAAACGAAGTAGTAGAGGTGGGAAAAGTGGCGGCTCACGGCGATATGTGGTGGTGAGCGGCGGTGTTACTCCAAAACAATCCAAACGTGCTCCTTTTGAGCCCAAGTGCTCCAGAAATACTCCTCGTGTCTCGATCTACGCGACAGTTAGCAAGGTTGGGTGGCCGGAAAATTTTGACGGCGCAGGAATATAACTCCGGTGAGTGTGGTATCAACAATGGGTGATAAAACCCTAACATTTTTCATTTTTCATACACTATCTTTGACCACCATTGTGCTTTTTAAATGGAAATTACAACCCAAAGACAAATACCTTCTTAACAAGAAAAAGAAATTGTCAAAAGCAGTTTAGCACCGCCATTATGTACGAGTCCATGCTAAAAATCACAAAACCAAGCTAGAAATATCGATAAGTGACATGAGTGATGTGACAATTATTTTTAAACGATGCATATATACACAACAAGGGAAAAAACACACAAATCAATAATGCCTGTAGCCGTATTTTGTCTAAAAGTATACATCGCTACTGCAATATTTTGTCAAAAATAATACATCGTTGCCGCTAAGCGCGAGTAGTCATCTACAAACAATAAAAGGATTGTACTGATACGTATCTAAAAAGTAGATTGCCTGTTTGCCCCTTCTATAAACTTCGTTCTTGGTTGTTTCTTTGCATAGTCTTGTGCAATTTCATATGTTATTCATAACCTCTTATTTGTATAAGAAAGTACTTCACACACGTTGAGTGTATCACGTTTATATTTATTTATTTTTTAATGTCTTTTTATACTATTATTTTTTTATCAATATATTAGTTTGTGTTACTAATATTTTGCATCTATTTATCTATTTTATGATTCTATCATATTTTTGTGCAATGTGTAATATAATAAACAAAAGCATGGAATTAGCCCGTCTATTGGACGGGCTTGTATCTAAATAGAAAACATTATTGGAACAATGTGTGGGAAAATTAGGCTTAGCTGTTACAACAAGCAGCACTCTCAAAACTTCAGCGCGGTTTGCTTTCTTGAAACGTCATTTGAAAACGTAGAGGGGGTGAATAGGTTACCGTTTAAAAACGTTAGATCTTTTGTATCAAATCGTTTATGAAGCTTGTTATAATATGAAAGTATCAATTATTGTTTGTGAGTAATATAAAGCATAGTAAACCAAGTTGTCACACAAGCATAAACATCAAACCACATCACAAGCAATTATAAAAGTAAAGAGAAAAAGAAAGGAAAGTGCAAACCGAACACGAAAATTTATAGTGGTTCGGTCACGGATCTCCTCTCCGCCTCTACTCACTCCCCGAAAGTGCCCAACTCGAGTTACTTCACTAAATCAACAAGCTCCCTTCTCGGCGGAGAAAACCTTACAATCGCCGCTTACACTTTTTCCGGTACAAAGCTAAATACCGGGTTCTAGTTCGAGGTAGAACCAACCTAACGTCGCCTATACAATATTTCCGACACTAAGCTAGATGTCGAGTTCTTTTCGGGTACAACCACTCCCGTTATGTTTTATGGTTCAAACACATAACCCATCTAATATAGTTTGGTGAAAGTATTGTGATGATACAATAATGTTTACAATGATGATCCATGACATAAATGTCTAATGGATATGAATGACTAATCTAAATGATCTTCTTAAATAAGAAGTCTTCAATCAATGAGGATATCAAGAGATCTTGAATCTTCATATGTTGATATGCTTTGGTGAATGAGGATGGCTAGATCTCTAAACTTTCCTTGGTTGATCAAAATGTAAAATATGCTTACAACAAAGATGAATGTTAGAAGCATTATGATCATGTGATGGTGAGGGTGATTGATGTATGCTACTACATGTTTATCTATAGATCTAAGTGATGAAAGAATGTATGTTGGAAGGGATGAAGATATGAGAAAACCATGGGATGGTATTTATAACCAAAAGTGGTAATCAAAAATATAATAATTTATTAGATTTGATATCTTAGAATATCTTCCAAAATCTTTCTAAAATCTTTTAAAGATTTAGATGACACTATGCATGAGGTAATAAAAGAGTGTTTTCCTTTTTATGAAAAATACATTTAAACAAATGGATATACTTATTAAAAAGGTAAGTTACTTGTAAACAAAATGTAAGTAACCTTTTGTAAAATAAAATATCTAGTTGAGTGCTTGTCAAAATAAAATATATTTTGTCAAGTGTAAGTAAACTTTAGTACTTGTATGAATATTATAGTTAGTTTACTTGTATAAATAAAAGTATATATTTGTTAGACATTTTACAAAAGATTTGTATTTGTATAAAATACTTGTGAATGCAAAATGTAAAATGAGGTTCCAAATAGAATGGTTAACCTATTAAAATACTTAGTGACTCTAAACGTATTTTAAACATTCTAAATGATTTGTTAATGGGTTTGATCATAATGCCGCATAACAAACATGTACGAACCTGTGATGTAACATACGAGGACTTGAGACATCGAGAGGTGTTTGTTGGAATCACTCCTAAACCTTATTCAAGTGTTAGTTACTCATATGTAATAGTTAGATTATTATGGCCTTTATGTTTGTTATTAGCCTTAAGCTTATGTAGAAGGCCCATGAGCTTAGGCCCAAGCCCATAGGAGAAAGGGAAGGAGTAGAAGTGTTGCCCTAGCTCCTTGCCTATAAATACCTTATGTAAACCTTCATTTGAAGCTTGGTTGTTCAAATTATTCTCTCTTTCACATACCTACGCCTAACCGTCTAAGTCTATAATGTGTGTGTGTGTTGTGATACTTGTTCAATTGCCTCTCTATCTTTCTTATAAACTTGTGTGGTAAACCTTGTGGTAACAGTGGTATCAATCGCCAAATAGTTGGGTGCACACTTTTGTTTTTGAAGTTTTTGGTATTGGGTCTTACGCGTAAAGATAACGTGCTCTTTGGAACGCTTCAAAACTTGTTTTTTTACACTTTTTAATCCAAGATTCTTGTACTTTCAACGTTTTAAGGTGTTAAAATACTTGTTTATGGCAAAAAGTTTCAACCTTTATTCGTGGATAGTTGTTTTTGAACTAGTTTTTATTCGTGGGTATAGTTCTACGCTTAACTGTTTTAAGAGCTTTGGATCATCAAGTTTCACACTTTTGTGTCTTTTGGTGTTATTGAAGCTATTTCATCACACAAAACTGGTTTAGAAACATCTTTGAGCAATATCCAATTTAGAGTAGTTCTACGGCCGTAAAAACCCTAAAACTACGCGCGTAATCGCTTCCTTGGTTTGATCTTCATTTTCCTGGTTTATTCCGTGTTTTCTTACTTGGATAAGTCCGAAAATACGTCGACTTTGGATATCTTTTGCACCGATAGTGTAAAGATCATTTGGGCAAAAACCCTAAAATTACGATAAGCATAAGCTTACGCCAGAAATCCTACGCCTAAGATTTTTCCTACGCCTAAGACTAGTCTTACGCATAAGAAAATCCTAACGCCTAACTTTCACGCCTAACTTTTGTCTACGCTTAACTTTAGTGCTTTTTCCTACTTACAGAAGCTAAATCCTACGCGCAACTCCTTCTTGTTACGCGTAACTTTGGTGTTTTTACGCATAAGTGCTACTTGGTTCTTGTCTTTTCTACTCCTAAGGACACTTCATCAACAAAGGTTCATTCGACTACAAAGATCCATTTTTATCAACACAAGTTTATCAACATGTCACAACCACCATACTCTAACTATTTCCCTTACACTTATCCTCATCCTCAACGCCAACAACAACTAACTCCACAACATCAACAATGGAATCAACAACAAGCAATTTATCAACAACAATTTAACCAACAACATACTCCACAACTTGCAGCAAATCCACAACCTCAAATGGTTCAACCACCACCAAGTCTTCAAGTTCAACCGCATAACAAATGACTTCAATTAACATCCATCAAGGACCATTATGAAGGAACCCACTTGGTTTGCAAAGATGTTTGAAGCTTTAAGCGGCCAACAATCAATTCATGAGGTCGATCACTTGATAGACCTCCAATGCTCACTTCCAGAAACTACGATCAATGGGTGATAAGGTTCTTTAGGTTTTGTGATCTAAAGAAGCCACATGGAAAGTTCTTAAAGAAGGTTATCTTGAAAGGTCCATTTGAGATGCCTACTGTCATTGTACCCTGAGATCCAAATGCCATTCCACCAAGAGATGAACAAACGAACATTGCTACTCAAGCAGACTTGAATCCTCAAGAACTTCTACACTATGAAGCAAATGTGCTTGCAATGGAATATATCCTCCTAGGATTACCAAACCCAATTCTTCGTAGTGTTGATGCTCAAAAGACCGCAAAGAAAATGTGGGATCATATTCGTCTTCTTATGGAAGGATCAGTACTCAATCAAGAAGATTTGGAATCCAAAATTTACTTGGCTTATGAACACTTCATGATTGAACCGGGAGAGACACTAGAGTCCTATCATCACCGATTTTCAGACATCATCAATGATTTGGATAAACACAACATCATCATGCCAAGAATTGCGTGAATACTAAGTTCCGAGTAGTCTTGGTTGAATGGGAGAAGTATGTCATTTTTCTCCGCCGTAAAGAACATGCATCAGCCTACCTACGGATTGTTGTATGCATTACTTGAAACCTCATGAAAAGGAAGTTGATCAGGAAAGGATTCTCCGTGCTCAAATTGCTCCACCAACACATCCGGAAAATCAACAACTTGCCTTATATGCTCAAAACAGCTTATTCTCCTCAACCAAAACTCAACCAATCGCTACAATTACACCACATGATCCTTCACAACCTCCATCTCAACAAACTCAATTGGTTCCATACAACAACAACAATGCTCAAGCCAGCTAATGAGGAATCGATCCGCTCAAGCATTGCAACAAGTATTTGCTATGATTGCTAATGCCTTTAGCCGTTATACCAACAAATCCAACAACCGTATTCGCTCCTCATCTAATACAAGGAATCAAGCTGTTGTGAACAATGGACGAAGTTGAAGTTCGTAATCGTGGTTATGGTCGCCGATGGGCGGTGGTCAAGGGTTTAATGCCGGGTAGGAATAACAATGAGCTCAAGTGGTGGAACAAGGAAATGCTCAAAATGGGTTGAATGGTCTTCGATGCTACAACTGCAATGAGAAGGGACACTGGCTAATGCATGCCCAAAGCCAAGGACTAAGGGCAGTGCTTATTTCAAAGAGGCTCTTCTTTTGGCTCTTAAGGATGAAGCCGGTGGAACTCTCACGCACAAAGAACAGAGCTTTATGGCAAATGCCGACTGATGATGATATGGAGGACTTGCGTGCCAATGCAAAAGTATGTTGATGGCTAATATGCGAGTTACACATGAGTGACACGTGCCCAGTATGACACCGATGGCTTGTCTCGTGTACCAACAAACCATATTTATCTCTCGATCTCATATCTCCGCCAACATCCGAATCCGCAAGGCTCGAATGTTCAAAATGAGTCATCCACATCTCATTCGACGATTTTCAACTAGACCTCAGAAGTTATATTTGATGAGCAAGATGACCAAACGGTTTCCCTTGATAATCAAATTGACTCCGTGGTTATACTTGAGGATCTCAAGAATGATCATGTTGTGACTCACATTGAACAAGCCGAACTTTTGCCTCATCCAGATTTTGCTCGCTTAATACAAGACCAACAAACCATAGTGGAAGAATGTCGCAATTAATCAGACTTGAAAAGCAAAAATGCACTGTTAACAAAGGATTTTGAATGTTTACAAAAGCAACTCAACTTTTTCAAAACTCAAGAAAAACGGAAAACGGTTTTGAAGCAGCCTTTGCCAAATCTTATCAAAACGAAAAATATTTAGAAACGATGCATGATCTAGCCGAAGAATGCTTTGTTGTCCGAAATAGAACAATCAAACATGAACATAAAAAGCAAATTAACGCCTCACCTTGGAAAATCAAAAAGCTAAGGCCGAAGTTGTTAACTTGTCAAAATGTTCTCTGCGATACAAAAAGCATTCGACGAAACGAATAGATGATCATCTTGAAGAAATCATCGGCTTGCAAAACAAACTTAAAGAGTTTAAAAGTGTTGTTTACAAACATGGCGAGTCGGTCACAACCATTGAAAAGTTTACTTTAAAACCCAATCCAAATGGATATGGACCGAATCTTGCCGATTACAAACCTAAGCTTTCAACCAAAGCATTCAAACCAAATCAAGTTTCCAAAGGCGTAATATAAAATTGATAATTCGTTATGAATGTTGTTGAATATCATCGACAAGAGGAATTAGATGCAGAAGACGAGAGTCGATCAAAATTAGAAAAAGTTGTTTACAACAAACCTTTTAATTATTCAAAACCGGTCACTTTTGTCACACCAACGGATTCTTCTAACACACCAAGAGTTATCATCAAAACACCGAAGTCTTCTAATGTTAATCCCCAACCGCATTATGCACAAATTTATGGTCCTTTACCTTCCATCGCTGAAGTAAATTCAAAACCTGAAAATCGAAAAATTCTTAGATATTTTGACATTTTCATGGCCGACCTCAAAATTTTACAACATGAGATAGAATATCGCTCAAATCAAAATTGATCATTTTCAATCACCGGCGCGAGAACAAAGAGACATTTTTCATAAAAATCTTTTACCTAACGTTAAAAATTTGAAAAATTGTGCATTAGCTTGGGAAAAGGATTTTCATAAGGAACTTGAGTGATGAAGGTCGCTTTTAGAGAAAACAAACATCTATTTCAAATATTAAACGTAAAAAGAAAATGTTGAGAAAAGATGTTGATCGACTCTTGGAAGATGTCATCTATGCTGATGTTCATAATGTTGTTATTGAATTCTTTGTCATATGCATTTGATCATATCTCCGTGATCATCGCCGTGGTAAATGTTGAGAACACCGATAATGTGCTTCAGACGAGTCCTTAAAGTTGAAAACAAACGATTGTCAAACTAACTTTCAAATGCAACGTCCGCCTTAATTGGTGTCAAAAAGATATTCACGATCAACAACTTGCTTTTCAACACAAAATCGCCATGCAAAACCTTCTGATCCTAAAATTGAGCAACTGGATGATCAAAACGTGTCTTTTAAGTGTCAAATCTCAAAATATGAACAAGAACTTTTAAAAGTTAAAAAGGAATATGGTGTCATATTTGATTTACTCAAAAGACTCGTGATGAAGCATCAAATGAACTTGATCATTATCTTGCACACACTAAAGAAGTTATGCATTTTGCCGAAATGTTCGGCCAAAATCAAGATCCGATTCACACTATCATCAAGTTAAGAGGAATGTTAGGAAAGTATGAACAACTTCCGCCAACCATCATTAAGAGATTAGCCCCAGTAACACTTAGTACTCATGAACCTAGAATCTCTACTGCCAAATCACAAGTAGCTAACGTGCTTCCTTCTATCAAAACAGAATAGTTGAGCCTTTTCCAAACGTCCCCGCACTTCACGTACCTAGGAGCACTCAAATCGAAGAATAGGAAGTTGCGACCTAAGAAAAGATCAATCAAGAATGCTAAAGTAGAAGAACACCCTAGGACTATGAATAAGACTCACGCTGCCCACTATAGATATTAAGGCCCGCAAATGTAATAGAAATAGTGATGTAACGAATGCTAAACCGTTAAGTACTTTTGATATTCAGTCCGATGCACCTTGTGTTATTTGTGGTAAAAGTATGAATTCCGATTGCCATGATAAATGTGTTGCTAAAGCTATCATCTCTCGTTTAAGGAATCCTAAGAACCGAATACCTCTAGGCCCACTAATCTTTCTAAGTCTGTGCTTGGTAGACCGCCATCTTTAGATTCTAAGAACGCATTGTCCCCTCAGAGCTCCAGTGTCACCTAATAGGAATGTAGTACCACCTAGTGCATTCACTAAGACTAAAGCAAATACTAGTTGAGATGGCGAAATGGATATATAACACACTAGGATTTAAGTGGATACCTAAAGCTATTGATGTGTATATCTACTATAATCGCTACGGAACCCTCTAACATTTCGGTTCCAAATCTACTTCTATTCCATCTCGTGTCGCCTGTGTAATGCAGTGATACGATCATTCTCCGGATTGTTGATAGCGAATGTTCCCGACACATGACATGCAATCTTAAACTGTTATCAAACTTTATTGCAAAGTTCATTGGCAATCGCAAGTTCGAATGATCACTTCGCAGCCTATCATGGGCTACTGGAGACTATGTCAATGGGAACATCGAAATTAGTGGTTTACTATGTGGAAGGCCTCGTCATAATCTGCTTTCAAGAGGTCGGTTTTGTGATGGAGATTTGGAGGTTGCTTTCCGGGAGAAAACTTGTTTCATTCGTGATCTACAAGGAAATGACCTTATGTCCGGATCGCGTAATTCTAGTCTCTACACTATCTCTATGAATGACATGGTTGCTTCATCTCCCATTTGTTTACTTTCAAAGGCAACATCAACAAAATCCTGGCTATGGCACCGCCGTCTCTCACATCTAAACTTTCAAACCATCACCAACCTTGCTCGACACAAACTAGTTGAAGGACTTCCACGGTTTCGTTATTCTAAAGATCACCTTTGCTCACCTTGTGAACAAGGCAAAAGCACTCGTGCTCATTTTCCTTCAAAGGTGGAACACGCTCTCAAAGATGTGCTTCATCTTCTTCACATGGATTTGTGTGGCCCGGCGCGCCGCGTAAACGATCAATGGTAAATGCTACATCTTAGTAATTGTTGATGACTATTCACGCTGGACTTGGGTCTACTTTCTTCGAAGCAAAGATCAAGCTCCACGAATGATCATCACCTTTCTCACGAAAATACAAGTTCACTACGAACAACCGTCACGATAATCAAAACAGATAGAGGCACTGAATTTGTTAACCAAACCCTTCGTGAATTCTATGAGAAAGGGGAATTCAAAGATCAAACATCTATTGCACGCATACCGTAACAAAACGGAGTTGTCGAAAGACTAAACCAACGCTAGTGGAAGCCGCAAGAACAATGTTAATCAATGCTAAACTTCCGATTACTTATGGGCGTAAGTGATCTAATGCATGCTATACTCAAAACCGTTCTATGATTACAAAACGCCACAACAAAACACCTTTCGAGCTTCGTCCATAACAAAACCAATCTAAAACACTTTCATGTATTTGGATCTCTTTGCTATAATGATCGTGATGACTTTGGAAAGCTCAAAGCCAAAGCTGACATTGGAGTCTTTATCGGATAATGTGATAATTCCAAAGGTTTCAACCGGAATCGCCGACAAAACGGTGATGGAAACGATTCATGCTCATTTTGATGAACTTACGGATATGGCTTCGAGTATAACGCTTGGAACCCGGACACAACCGCTTAAACTTCCCCCAAACCCCATCATCACCTGAACAAAGCCCCCAACTTACTCACAACAAATGGAAAGGTTATTTGCTTCACTGCTCGCTGACGATATTGATGAACGTGTTCGTGTGTATCCACTGCCACTCACGCTCAACCCGATAATACTCTTATACCCGATACACCGCTACAACAACTACTCAAGATGTACACCTACACCAGCTTGACTCCACCACAACAATTGAACAAACCGCTTCCAACAATGATGAAGCCGATGATATTCTCAATGTAGTACCCCCACCGCAGATTTTGATCCAAATGCGCTTCTTCAACCCGCTTGCTAATGAGACCGCTGCACCGATGTCGCTGAATCTTCAACAAACCATTTGAATCCTCGACCGCGACAATGTATATCCAACATCAACCCTCCACACATAGATGGACTAAAGACCATCCTCTGAAAACATTATTGGCAACCCGAATCAACCGGCCGTTACAAGACAACGCCTTCACACGACGGTGAACATTGCATTTATGCACTCACCACCGCCAATCTGAACCTAAAACATCAAAGACGAATGACAAAAGACAACCGATTGAATCCATGCAAGAAGAACTCAACCAATTCAAACGCCTTGAAGTATGGGAACGGTTGAAAGACCAACAGAGTCTACGCCATTGGTCTAAAATGGATTTGGAAAACAAATTGATGTCAAGGAAATGTTATCCGAAATAAGTCACGCCCGTGGCTAAGGGTTATCGCCGTGAAGAGGGTATTGACTTTGAAGAATCTTTTGCTCTGCTGCTCGTCTTGAGGTCGCTCGATATTTCTAGCGCTCATGCTCATATGAATATGACGGTCTATCAGATGGATGTCAAAACTGCGCTTCTCAATGGACAACTTAAAGAAACGGTTTATGTCACCAACCGATGGATTCGTTGATCCCGAAGCTCAATCACGCCTACAAACCTAACAAAGCTCAGATGGTCTCAAACAAGCTCCTCTAGCATGGTACGATAAGCTATCATCCTTCCTCATTGCTAATAATTTCACCAAAGGTTCGGTTGACCCAACTCTTTTTATACAATATCACGGGGCACATATCTTAATTGTTCAAATTTACGGGATGACATCATTTTTGGGTCTACACATAAAAAGTTTTCAATCGCTTTGCAAAACTAATGAAGAAAAATTTTGAAATGTCCATGATGGGTGAACTCACGCTCTTTCTGGACCGCAAGTTCATCAATCACCACGTGGTATTTTCTTGAGTCAGCCCAAATATGCCCTTGAATTGTTAAACAAATTTGGAATGAAAACTGCGGACACCTATGCCACACCAATGGCTCATACCAAGAAGCTAGACGCCGATTTACATGGGAAATTGGTGGACCCTACAAAATACCGTAGTATTATTGGGTCTCTCATGTATCTAACAGCTAGCAGCCCTGATATTGTCTTTGCCGCTTATCTATGCTCCCGCTATCACGCGACCAACTGAAACCCACCTCTCTACGAGGCTAAAAGAATCCTCCCGACATAAAGGGAACCATTAACTTGGGGATCCGTATCCGGGATTCGGTTTTGAACTAATCACCTTTTCAGACGCTGACCACGCAGGATGCTTAGACTCACGGAAAAGTACTTCAGAGCTTTACAATTTCTTGGTGATAAACCGTGTCATGGCAATCAAGAAGCAGGATTGTACATCGCCGTCCTCAACCGGCAGTAATATGTAGCCATGTCGACGTGTTGTGCTCAAGTCATTTGGATGAGAACACAACTCAAAGACTATGGTTACGATTTGACGTAATCCCGATGTATCGCGACAATCGAGTGCTATTGCATCTCGCGTAACCCGCCCAACACTCAAATCAAAGCACATCGATCTTCGATATCATTTCATCAAGGATCACGTGGAACAGTGGTAACCGTTGAATTATATTTTGTAGGTACAGTATACCAATTGGCAGATCTTCTCACCAAAGCCTTGCCTCCCGCTAGGTTTAATGAGTTGGTCCACCGGATTGGTATGAGGTGTTTGACTCAAGAGGAATTGGATGACCTCCTAAAAAGTCTTAAAACCTGCCAAACACCAAAATCTCTTTTGTAAATAATTTTTCAAAAACAAAATACAAAAATATAAAACCCGATAAAACAACAAAAATATTCTTCTCATCTAACTTTTCTTTCAACATGGCAAGTATCGTTTTTCCGTCAACACTCTAATCTTTCAAAATTCAAGAATTTTTTTCGATCAAGTGTTGAGGGGAGAAAAATATCACTTAACCGCTTCAAAACATCTCGTGTACTTGCATGTTATATTACCCCGGTTGTTTTCTTTTATCAATGGTGGTAAAGTTTCTGGTACAATGACACTCCTCTGACTAAATTTATAACCTTTCATTATTTCTTAAGTCGAGGGGAGTGTCGTCAAAGTTTCTTTCCTAAAACTTTGTTTGGTAACCAAAATGGAAGTTAAATGGCTTTGTTTGAAAATGGAAAAGGTGGAGGGACTAAAACTGTCAAAATGTTAAAGTTATTTTTAATAAAACACCTCCCACCTACTTTTTACTTCACATTTAATACACACAACCATATTCATCCTACGCCTAAGATTGAACCAAGAAACTGCTGTTTTGATCATCATTTTTTAAGTGTTTTAATGATCTTAACATGTTTTTAAGCTAAGGTTTTTAATCTCATGCAAATCCAATGGCTAAAAAGTGTAAAGTTATGCTGTGATTATGTGTTCTACGCATAAGCGTATGAACACATAATCATTATGTGTGTGTTTTTTTTTTGGTTATATGGATAGTGTCAAAACGTTTCTTATACATCAAGTACACCATTTTAACCATTAAAACCCACCCACAAACACTTATTAATGATTTTTGAAAATTAGGGTTTATGAGTCGATTTGGGTTTTTTCAAATGTGAAGTGTTTTGGTCTAAACGATTGTTGGGTTATGGTCATATGTTGTTGAATTGATGATTTCCATGGTTGTTAACCACCCGGAAACACTAATTGTTTAACAATTTGGAATTAGGGTTTAATGTTCATAACTTTGGGTTATTTTGATTCTCAACGAATTAGATGTTAATACTTGGCCTAAAGACTCTAACAACACTCTAGACCTACCATAATTAATATGGTGCAAATCCTATGGTTAAAAATCATACGCTGTAATTTTAACCCTTAGGGTTTTGACCTACGCTGCTATGACTTTCTACGCCATAACTATTAACGAATGATTCATGCCATGTTTTGTTGATAAAATGAAGTTTTGTGTTAATGTTAATGATTTGATGAACTTATTTCGTGCTTGCTACGATAATATTCGTAATCAAGGTCATTTGAAACTCTACGCGATAAGGATTACCCTACGCCGTAGTCAAGTTATGCGTAAGAATAATCCTACGCATAACCATTACGCCGAAGGTTCTACTATGGGACTACGCCAGATCCATGAAGGATATGCGTGAACAAGGATCTCTACGCGATAAGGTCTACTCTTTGTGCAAGCCTTACGCTAGGTCTTATATATCACGCCTACGCAGAAGCCCCACGCATAAGGTCCCCTTTCCCTACGCTAACATTTCTACGCGTAGTTAGGATCCTACGCGTAAGCTTTCTACGCCAGATATCATCTCTCGGCTTAACTTTGCCAAAACTACGCTTAAGCCCGGATTGACCTTCATAATGAATTGTTACGTGTACAAACTTGTAAATAAACTAATCATAACGTCACTAATCCAATAATGTCACTAATAAACTTAATCGTTTGATATGTTGTGAATAATAAGTGATAACATAAACTTTAAAACTTAAAGTTAACTAACTCACGAAAACATTTCACGACGACATTGGACTATTGAACAAACAAGTGACTTAGGACTCGTAACAATCATTGACACCGTACATTCAATAACTAGACAATAAGACCTTCTGTTGACTAACATTATGTCTTTCGATATGTTGGTTCTTTTGGCTAATGTTATTTCGCATCACGACATGGTCGAACAAATGAATGTGGATGCACCTGAGATTCTCACCATTGCTGATATCTTCCCAAATGGTTATCCGAGAAAGATTGGAAAGAACAATCTTAGGGTTGACTTTGATACCCTCACTTGCTCGTAATCTTCCTTGCTTGATTGCGGGATATTCTCGAATCATCCCTACCGTAACATGCTCTCACACTCGCCACAGCCTCCAGAGGTCTACATTCAACAATTTCGGATTCTATGCAGAGGATCACCGGTCAAAGTGCAGTGAATGTGACACTTAATCACAAACAAGTCACTATCACCTCCCGCCGACTTACGGTCGTCTCATCATTCCCTGACATCGCCCAACCAACTTCTTTGCTACCCCTATCAAGAGACAATCTAAATTCTTGATAGATATTGGTTATGATGAAGCTTCATGAATCATTACTAAGCACTCTCACGTGGAGCTGAAGTATATTCCTCAACCATGGAGAACACTCTACATGATCATCACCAAATCGGTCTCTCGGTCGTGATAAAGGCTATGAGCATCCCAAGCTCATGGAACTGCAAATCTTCCTCGCTGATCAACAAGAAGGACATTGAAATCGAAGCACCGATATGGGAGGACATGATGCTATTTCACAAGAAGCTTGGCTCCAAGATTCCCTATGTCGGATACACCAAACTGTTGATCCAGAGAGCACTTGGACTTCATCCTGACATCCCCATGAGGCTCAATGACCCGGATAATCACGACATATTGATCGAACCCATATTATCTCGCCAAAATCAAAGAATCGCCAACAAAGAAACAGGGTATGGTATTACCCGATCACCTTCGACTACCAAATCAAAAAGCTTGCAACATACAAAAGGTATCGGTTAGCCGTAAAAGAAGGCAAAGTTGGTCATCTTGATGAAAAATCTTCGTACACCTACTCGAGGACCGTAAGAGGCAAGGCCGAAGTGTCACAAGTAAAAATATTTATAGGAAGCTTCCCAAAAGGAATCCTCCTCGTAAAAGGATTGTTCCCCAGAAGGAAGCCAACCTATTCCCACACTCAACCGCAAAAGAAAGCTTGTGGACGAAAGCTCAAGGTACGACACGTATGAAGAGATTACCTACTCAAACCGCAAAGGAAGACAATCCTTCAGCATCAAAACCTCCAAGTCCTCAAGCCGATAAAGGAAAAGGTAAGACTCTGACTTTGTACCGTATGATGAAAGCTCGAGAAGAAGAAGAGCAACCGATATATCATACAGAAGAAGTTTAATATTGTTAGACACCTTCAAAAGGTCAAGAATTTGCTAAAGACCAAATGGGTGGTCCCGAGGATCAAGTGGTGCTTGCCCACTCGAACCATCTCCCGATGCGGTTAATCAACCCGATAAGGGAGCTGGTGCCACCACTCTTATGCAACAACAAAATCTTGTGGAGGATACTATCGAATATGAGTTTGAGGAACCGAAACCGAGAAGTCCTAAAGATAAAGATGTTGATTATGATACGCTTTCTTCTAGATAGTCCCGCGACGATCAAAGGAAGAAACCTTCAACCTCCGGGATCCAGAGTCTCCTCATATCTCTTCATCATCGATTCGCTTCTCACTCTTCACCACCGCCATCAAAGAAGTCAACCAAATCATCATCCAAATCCGTGAAGAAACCATCTAAATCTTGGATTTCTCAAGCTCATGAACGGATTAACAAAGCCGCCAAACAAGTCGAAAAGAAAACGTGCTCAACAAAAGTCTGAATTTCTTTGTTGATCACATACAAAGATCAGATGACGAGCATGAAAAGATGCAAGGAGAAAGGAAGTTTGTTCAGGAATTCATGAAAAATCACCGCAAGAGGAACTCGAACTAAATGATCAAGGCTACACTAAAAGTACCTTCTGAGTAATGCCCTAAAGTCACAAAGGAGTTGTTCACCAAACAACTTTATCCAAATCTTATGCAGACCGCCAAGCAAACTATTCGATCAACGCCTTAACCGCCACAAATCAATCCAACCGATCCGTAGTTTTCGATAATGAATTGGTGGCCAAGCTTGTCACACAAATGTCTCGCACGATCCGGGACATTTACTCGATGAAGGAAAGCCGTTTCAAGCATTGCCGGACTACCAACTTCAAGAAGCTTGTAGATTCGGTAAAAGTCTAAACGTCCTAGAGACGATGAAGACAAGGATAAGGATAAAGACTCGCACCTAAACGCCGTAAGGCCCGTGAATCTTCTTTGATGCAACCTCCTCCACAACAGCCTCCTGTTCAACAAAAATCTCCTCCTCGCTCTTCTACAAAACCTCGTGATCATTCCGAAGTTACCACCCCGACTCAGAAAACCGATGATCACTTTGAGTATACGGGTGGTGACGATGAAGAGGTCCTGGAGCCCCTACAACAACCCACCTCTCCCAAACAAGTTCGAAACCGTAATCATCATCTAGGCCTTCAAAAAGAAGAAGAAGACGCTCAGACCGTCATCATGGCTAGATGATGATAAAACTGAGGAATTTGAATGGTTTGCTACTCTTGTTAACAACACTCTACCCGAAGAAGGTCAGAATTGGTAGACGGTTCTACATTGGAGCACACAAAACTTTTGCAAGAAAAGTTCCATGTGAAGAAGATGACGAAATCCGAGTTGAGGCTAATCAAGAATGAAGCTTTTCAACTTCTAAAAGATAGCTCCGAAATTGCCATCGAGGTCGAATATCACCTTGAGAACATTGCTCGAGCTATGTCTAACAACATGGATTGGCTCAACCCGGAAGCAAACATTGACTTCACACAAAAGGGACAACCCTCCATACTACACCGATTGGACCAAACCTCTTACCAACAATTACAACCAAATGAACCAAGGATTCCTTTCGTGATATTTCTTCAACAAATACTTGGATTTCCTTCTACACGGTGGCGATGATTCAAGAAAATACGCTACATCATTGACACTTCCATTCCCAAAGAATTGCCTACTCAAACCGCATAGCCATTGAGGAACGTGCCAATCACTTGTTCTCCAACACAATTGGGAAGCATACGCATCGAGATGCATTGTATGGGATTCATCACGCCGAACGCCGAGAATCTACTACGTAGCCGCCAGTTCGTAAGTCTCAACATGCCGTGAAAAGTTCTAAGGATATCGCTTGCCATCATACACGCTGACCTTTCGTCCTAAGTGGGACTACACATTCCTTAAGAAGATCGTAGTCAAACGACAAGATGAACGGACTATGCTTTCTCAAGTCGACTTTGAGAATTTGTCTCTCAATGACATCGAAGACATGTACCTTGCCAACGTATGTGGTCGCATGAGACAATTCTCAACCGCAGCATACACGTGAATTTATCAAGTCACTTCATCTTCATAAGACGATTGTCATCAAGGAACGGTAGAAGATCTCCACCGGCCGTTGAATCTTATCGACGCTGTCAACTTCACTCCTCCAAAGCTTGATCTTCCCGATATCAACCAAGCTATCTCAATATACACTCATCAAAACCTTTCTGCAAGTTGTTTATCAGAGTGAACTTCAAAGAAACTCGCTTAATGGCGTAGCGAACTCCACAAGTTCGGGATCATACTTTGAAGCCGTTAGGGATGGATTGGCATATGTTGAAGGATATACGAAAAATTGGGTCTCCTAAGCGGAATTCTCGTGAAAGGAGGGATGTGAGACGGATCATCACAATGATTGATGAACGGTTGTTTCAAGGGATCAGCCTCGCGATTGGAGAGTTATGTCGGTCGACCTGTGATTAACATAACCGCTTTCAACGCCTGCAGGCACACTCCGGGAACATCACCGCACTTCCTGGTACCCCTTGAATTGTTTTCTTCATATCATTTTGGATGTTTGATTGATTATGTCAATGGCTTGTGCACACATTACAGTGTACAACCCGCACTTGTAAATAAAGGACCCTCGTGGTACGCCTGCCACAATCCTTATAAAAGGAGCTAAAGCTTCTTACTTTTGAGTAAAACCTATCAAACCTTTCATTTTTCAAGGTTTTGCTCAAAAGAACAAGTACTTTCCTTATGATTTTCAAAACCTCAACCGTTTATATCACTCGTTGAGGGGAGTACTTGAATTAAAACTTTGTTCAAAAATTGTTCACAGTGGTCATTCTTCCCAAAACACTCGAAATGGTCATATTTATTCTCAACTTTTCAAAAATAACATCATATATGCCATTTTTGAGGGGAGAAAATAAGTGATAAGAAATATGTTGTGTCAATGCAAATGAATCTTTGTGCTATAGACTTAACCCATGAATTGACGAGATCTTAACTGTTAGTAACTCAAAAAGACTTGTCCGGGACGGGTAATAATTTCAAGCTAGTTCGCTAGTGATGTAAACGTGTCTCAAAAAGGACTTGTCCGAGTAGAATGTACCATTCGAGAAACTCTTGGTAGACATGAACTCGGACGGGTTTGACGACCTTTCGAGGATTGTCTACACCTTCAAGGTAGTTATTAGAGCTAGTTGTCACCTAAAAGCTGACAATGCAACTTTTAACTATGCCACGTAACTGTGTCTCGCGGGGGAATGTCTATCTTGAGTGAATCAATTCAAAATGTCGCTTCTTTCCTCACTGTGCATTTTAACCGTTAAAACTCTTAAGCACATGTGGAGGGGAGTATTTATGCAAAATCTTATCTCAACAATGGTACTAAAATGTTTTTCATTCATAAACACTGTGAGAGATTTTTCACATCAATGGTTTTAATGGCAACATAGGTTAGTCATGGAGTTATAAGGTGACTAAGGTTAGGAATAACTATCCTATGATCCGCCAGAGTCGATGGATCTACCCCTGTGACACCACAAATAGTTTGTATTTAGAAGTCCTTAGGTATGATTGTAAAAAGGAGAAAATGAGAATCGGAGAAAGAAGGAGTTGAAGAATTAAAAAGAAATGCAAAGAAAAGGGTGAAAAGAAATAGCCCTCCAGATTATTCAACTTAGGGTAGACACCGGGTTCAATTCATATGCTACCGGGTTGTCACTTAGTGACGCCGTATTGAAGATTAAAAGTCGCCATGGACCCAAAGGACGCATGCACTAAACCTTCTTAGTCACTCAAGTTTCTCACAACAGAAGCTTGTTTCATTCTCACAGGAACCCTACGAACTATCGGCTTTCTCTTAAAGATTGCTGGTATTGAAGAAGGAGACCCTCTCCCTAGTCTCCGCTCCAGAAAACCAAAACGCACTATTGAGTCTAGAGCCACGAGATTCATCAAAAGATCTCTTAGGTACACTTGACATTTCATCACTTGATATTCAACAATAAGAATTTCAGTGGTACATTATCGAGTCCTTCACGGATCTTAGCAATCTGTCGAGAACATTTATGAGAGGTTCACATTTGTGATCCTCGGTGATTGAATGGAAACTCCCCGCCAGGTCAACATCAAACGCCGATAGCGGTCGCCCGAACTCCCCGTGGATGCGCTTAGTGGTCTCAAACGATCTACGTCCAGAGGTGATGCTTCGTGTACCTCAACGACTCATCTGAATCATAGATGTACTTCGGTACATCGTGTTATCTCACTTGTGGGACTCATTCAGAACGCCTTTGTAAGAATTAGAGTAGTGTTTTCACACTATGCCGTTAACACTCTCGAAGTTCAAACTTGTAAGTGCCGGAATCCGCTTATTACTAACCGCTTAAATGTTTTCTTCTTATGGAAGCTCGAGCGGAATGATCGCAGTATTCTTCTCATGCTCACGCCAACATCATCATCACTAATGGAAGTTCTATCCAAAAGCAACACAACAAATAATGATTCTTCGTCAATACAGAGAATCTACAAAGTTAAAGACTTAAAGAACTCCATCAAGATCAATTCCAACGCCAAAAGAGCGTGTGAGCATGTTGAAGAACGACGTGGAGACACTTTAGCGTGAGCGAAATGCACTGAGGCGATTTGATGCACAACAACATACTATCACTTTCATCACAAAGAACAAAGTTAAAGATGACGCCAAAGCATAACCGCTCAAAGTAAAGTATCTCTCTACACCGGGAGATTGTTCAAATCAAGGCAATTCTTCTCACAAGAAAGAAGAATGTCGAAGACGCCAAAGCTACTATTACATCAACGCCTTCACCGCTTTTCATCACCAACACTTGAGTGTTTGTTACTCATATGTAATAACACTTGAGGGGAGATTGTTGGAATCACTCCTAAACCTTATTCAAGTGTTAGTTACTCATATGTAATAGTTAGCTTATTATGGCTTTTATGTTTGTTATTAGCCTTAAGCTTATGTAGAAGGCCCATGAGCTTAGGCCCAAGCCCATAGGAGAAAGGGAAGGAGTAGGAGTGTTGCCCTAGCTCCTTGCCTATAAATACCTTATGTAAACCTTCATTTGAAGGTTGGTTGTTCAAATTATTCTCTCTTTCACATACCTACACCTAACCGTCTAAGTCTATACGTGTGTGTGTGTTTGGATACTTGTTCAATCGCCTCTCTATCTTTCTTATAAGCTTGTGTGGTAAACCTTGTGGTAACAGTGTTGAATGTATGTTGAGACAAACGTAATTACAAGTAACTTGTACATTTTACGTTATGTATTACAAGTTACACGTTTGTCATCAATCAAAACAAACGAGACTGTATAGATTAAATATCGTAATATTTGCACTAACACGTCGTACTACAACCTGAGGAGGATTCCCAATCATATGGGATCAATGGTACCTCATAAAGATCAGATTCATCAACTTCTAGGACCAAGCTTCTAGTTTCCTCATTTGTTTGTTGTTGACCCCATGGATGAGTTTTGAGCTTCTTTAATCCCTCTAACTCCATTGCTACCTCTTTCATTGTAGGTCTATCGTTGCCATGTACGTTAAGGCATCTCTTTACCAAGTCACATACTACTTGTAATTGCTCAAGAGTTCCTTCACGTAAAACTCTTGGTTCAACAATTTCAAATAGGCGGTTTTCTTCCATCGCCTTGACAAAGTATGTTGCTAAATTCTTTTCATCATTAGACCTATTTGCACATAGGGGTTGATGACGTATAGTCTATATTCGGGTCACGAACCCGACCAAAGCCCAATACTAATAAGCCCAATATGAACTGGGCTACGCCGATAAGTGTTTGAGGCCCACGAAGGCCCAAACCAAATGTTATTTACATAATACGATATCGGATATCTCCTAATGATGGAGATAATCATTCCCTAACCGACTTAGGCGGATACGTGAGGTTGAGGAACACGGAACCAACAAGGATTCCGTGTGTATATAAAGGGAATCACATCCCTCGCTAAAGGTAACGATCTACAAAACCCTAACTCTCCTTGAACCCTAAATCGATTACTTACTCACCGGGAGGATAATCGGGAGACAATCCCACGGTAAGCCTAACGTTTTCGCCTTCTTAGTGCCGCAGTCTCAAGCAACAATCCTCAATTGATATAGAGCCGGAGCCCAAACAAGGAACTCCCAACTTTTGTATCAACAAGTGGCCATCCGGGACCATTCACTAAGAACTAAGAACTAGGATGACGAGGCATGGAAATCGCCGACGCAGAAACAGACCTTTACGGGAAGAAGCCGATGCCGTTCAAATTTCCAAGCAAACTTCGGGACAACCAAGTTGTTAAAACCGTGGATCGTGCCAAGATTTGGTCTTCCTTCAGGTGGAACTGGGACAACCTGTGCCACCAGAATCGCTACATGCCAGATAGAGATCCATCAAGGCACCCCTTTGCCACTCCATTCCAAACGGTGGTGGAAACAAATTTCACAAAAGCACCCGATGCACCGATAAAAATAAGGGTATAGTAGTGGAAACCGATACACTACACTAGAAGGGGTTGTGTCAACTAGCCGTTCATGAGTTCGTAGATCACAAAACTACTAAAACCCCGTCTCTTATGGAAAAGGAAACAAAGAAGAGGTCATGTCGAGTCCCTGATGCCCGACTCGATTTCGCCCGTAGTTTGAAACATCCCCATCGCTACCGCAGAGGAGAAGCGCTGAGGGATAGCCACCGACCCCAGGTTTAACGTAATTGGGAGGAGAATTGAGGATGATGAGACATCCAACTACACAAAGATCCGGAAGAAAGTGAGGAGGATGAACGCGTACCGGTGTCCATGCCGCACTTGGTAGCCGAGAATTCGTGAAGACTTGGGCTTAATTTATACTCCCCTGTGATAGCCCTTCAAGTCCAGATTTGGGACATTTGGGCGCAAGCGCCGAAGAAAGGAGAATTCATCCTTCCGACAATCTCTGATAACGAGGATAGCGATACAGACATTGGAAGTCCGTAAACGTGATATTTATGACCAAGAGGAGGAAGATATGTCTCTCCCATGGTGCCAGCCAAAAGGTAGATGCTCACCGATGCATCTGATTTCTCATAGAACAAAAGGAGGCGATGCCCGCCAACGTGAAAACCTATGACGAACAGTGATCCCGATGATCACCTAAAAATTTTTGAATCACCGCCACAATTGAAAACCGCCACGCCTTATGGTGCCATATGTTCAACTCCACGCTAGTAGGAAGTGCGCTGAACTGGTTCAACAAGCTTCCACGCAGAAGCATCAATGGTTTTGAAGAATTGAGAAAGGCGTTCCGCCTAAACTTTACTCAACGAAAAGTGTGCAAAACCCCATCGAATCCCCGCCAGGGCAAACAACGCCAAGGGGAATCCACAAGCGCTTTTATGGAGCGCTTCAAAGATGAATGCATGCAAGTTAAAGCGTGTCCCGAGGTGCTTAAAATCTCGTGGTTCATGAATGGGATCAGAACCCGTAACTTATCAAAAGGTTGAACGACAAGATTCCCCAATCCTTTGATGAGGTCATGAAACGCACACGGCCCTTTTCGCCAAGGAGAGGCCGCCGCGCGATAGCAAGAAAAGCTACTCGAAGCTACCGGCCAGTGAACAACCTCGGGAGACAATCCACGGACCAGAGTAGTAACCGTAATAGGAATTACCACAACCAAGGGAGTGGGCGCGACAATGACAAATATATCCCATCGACAAAGACTCCAAAGGAGATACTCGCAACGTAAGGCCCAACTTTCCAAGACCGCCACAGAATGCGCGCGCACTCCAGAGGATCGGCGAGCGTGGGAGTGGATACGCGCGACTATCACGCACGCAGAGGCCACACTACCAATGAATGCGCCCAATCATGTCATTGATAAGATGGTAAAAGAAGGCAGATTGGACCATTTGGTCAAGAACATCAAGGATGGGAAGGATAGACGTAAGAATGGGAACAAGAAAGAGATACCCAAGGACAAAGCCGACACCATCTACATGATACAATCATGGCAAATGGGTTACTAGGCGTAAGGTCACCGAGTTTTCCCGGAAGTGCAATCTTTTCCCCACCTTAATCACGCGACAACGCAAGGGTAGAGCCACTCACCATTGAGATTAGTGCTGGGGTCATGACATCCACCGCATGTACATTGATGGTGGAGCATTTGCGATATCATGTATGAGCACCGTGCTTCGCTTTACGCGGCGTTCAAATACGCAGCCGCTAAGCCCTGGCCGTGACGGCGCCGACCGGTTTTACGAGAGAAAAGATATGGCCTATGGGGAAAATAATACGCCACTAGTCGCCAGAGGCAATAAAAGAACACACCGCAATAGCCTGATGGATTTCATGGTAATCAAATCTCCTTCGCCATACAATGGCATTATTATCGAAGACCGTGGATATCCGCTTATGCGCCAGCGCCATCTACAACGCACGGGATGCTTAAATTCCCAATTGAAGGTGGTATTGTTACTTTACGCCACCGCGTCGCATAGAGAATGTAACACGATTACATGCTTAAACGACACCTATCCCCGGCAGCAACAAGAACCAAAGTTCCAACTGAAGGTTGCAATCCACCCTCGACTACCTGCATCAGAGAAATCTCCATCGGAGGGTCACTCTGACAATCCAAGAAGCAAAATTGTGGTGCACTCTGCAAAAGAACCTCGACATTTTTCATGGGAGCCAAAGACATGATGGTAAAACCACGCTCAATCATTAACATAAACCGAGAATCCGGCTGCGATACTCACCAATACGCAGAAGAAGCGCCGCCGTCCTGGAGCGCTAAGCAGCAATTCTCGCGCGGCGGTACACAAGCTAGTAGAGGCAGGAATCATGCGAGAGTTTACTACCATGATCCGCTTTCTAACCCAAGAATGGTAAGGAAGAGCGATGGTAGCCGGGCAAATGTGCATGGACTTCACGTGACTTCAATAGCATGTCCACAAGATCGCTACCTACCCGAGAGATAGACCGAAAATAGAGTCTTTGTGTGGATATCCACTAAAGTGCTTTTTAGATGCATACAAAGGTTATCATCAAATCCAGATGGCTAAGGAGGACGAGGAAAAATGGTTTTTCACACAAGCCAAGCCATCGTTACACAAAAATGCCCTTTGGCTGAAGAATGCAGACGCCACCTATCACGGTTAGTAGATAATGCCTTCGAAAACAAGTAACCTAGAGGTCTATGTTGATGACCGGTCATAAAGAGCCATACCGAAGATGAGTTAGTACGCGATATTGAGGAAACGCTCAAAACTCTACGAGATCAACATGAAGTCAATCCAAAAATGTACCTTCTAGCCATCAAGGCATGTTCCTTGATACCGATAGAACCTCGACGGTATAAAAACCGGTCCGTAAAAGACCAAGGCTGTCGTCATCGAATCCTTCACCGCCAAGACGCGAAGGAAGTCCAATCTCTCAACGAAAAGTCGTCGGCCTAAACAGATTCCTATCTAAGTCGCCAGAGAATCATTACCCCTTTTCAAAACACTCAAGAAGTGTATAAAAAGGGTGATTTCCGTGGACTACGGAGGCGTAAGAGGCCTTCACACGCTTAAACAACACTGGCAACGCCCCACACTTGTCGCACCGCACTGGGGAAGAGTTGATTATGTATTTATCCAAGAATCGATGGAGTAGCCAAAGCTGTTACTAACAGATAGGGATTCGCAAAACCCTCGCCTATTTTGTAAGCAAGGCGCCAAAAGACGGAGATGAACTATAGCCATGGAAAATTAGTTCCGCATTGGTGTTTGTCGCTAAACGCTACGCAGGTACTTCCAAGCGCACTCCAATAGCAAGAATTACGCACCAACCGATCAAGCAATCATCTCCAAGCTGATGCATCGTGACGATCGCAAAAATGGAGTATGTTGCTCGGTGAACACAACATCTCCTACGCACCACGCACGCAATAAAAGGACAGTACTAGCGCATTTCATCATCGAAAACCAAAACCGATGATGCATCCGCACTCAAGCAAGAAGGAACCGCCGATCCATGGATCTTGTTCACGATGGATCTTCATGCGTAGACGGTCGATCGTGCCTCATTCTCACAAACCCGTATGAATGGAATTCACTTACGCAATCAAGCGCTTCCAATTCACAAGAACAAATAATGAGGCGTAGTATGAAGCCCTAATAGCGTGTCTACGCGATTGCGGCTCGAATGGGTGTACGTGAACTGAAGCAAATGTAGATTCCGTGCTAGTAGCCAATCACGTTGGGCTTAATACGCCGTGGAGGACAACATGATTCAAGACTGACAAAACCAAGGCGCTAATCCAAAGCTTTGACAAGTTTACCATCAAACAGGTTCCTAGAGGGGAAAACCGTAAGGCGGATGCACTAAGCAAAATTGCATCCACAAGCTTTGCACACCGCCCAAACAGTGTTGGTGGAAACGCTTAAAAGCAAATCCATCTCAGCAGATGGAAGTATCCACTGCATAGAGGAAGACGGCCCTACGTGGATGACACCGATAACGAATTCCTAAACAAAGGAACGCTACCAAGACCAAGATCAAAAGGAAGCTCGAGGATACGCAGCGCACAACACGAGGTTCAACTTCGAGACAACATACTGCACCGACGCCTTCTTTCCTCGCAACCATGGCTACGCCATGTTGGCCCCTACAAGCAAATTACGCATCATGAGAAATCCACGAAGGTTCATGTAGCATGCACTCGTGACAACGGTCTGGTGGCATGCTTTGAGGTCGATACCACCGCCAACCATGCACCGCGACGCTGGACTTAATAAGGAAGTGTAACGATTGCCAAGTTCATAGACCCGCTCACCGCCAACCACAAAGACGAGCTAACACCAATTACGCACCATGGCCATTCTACAAGTGGGTATCGACATTGCAGCCCTTTCCCTCGCTGAGGAGGGTTAAAGTTCCTCATAGTCGCTATAGACTATTTCACCAAGTGGATCAAAGCAAAGGCAGAGGAATGACCATCACCGCAACCGTGTAAAACACTTTGTCCGAAAATATTGTATGCCGCTCGCTGCCTGGGAAATCATCTCGACAATGGGAAACAATTTCTGCGACAACCCTTTCAAGGATTGGTGCGAGAAGTCAAATCACACAAGACTTCGCTACGCTAAACACCCACAAACCAACGCTTAGTAGAACGCGTAATCAAGCCTAGGTGAAGGAATTAAGGCACGCCTGGATAAGCACAAAGGAAGGTGGGTGGAAGAACTTTCGCGATGTTCTATGGGCCATAAGCACCGCACTTCGATAAAACCAGCACAGGGGACACCCCCTTCTCTCTAGTCTATGGGACGTAAGCCGCCATACCACCGAAATCGAATGCCAACTATTCGCGACCTCCAAATCAATGTGGCAACTAATGACAACGAGTTTACGCTGGCCGACTTAGACCTCGTTAGAAGAAAGGGCGCCAACGCGCAGCCTATACAGAAGCAAAATCAAAGTCAAAGATGAAAGGATACTATGACGCTAAAGTACGACGTGTTTCATTGCACTCAGCGATTTTGTTTATCAGGCCAATGATGCAAGCCACGCCAGAAGACACTGTAAGCTTGGACCAGTGGGAGGGACCCTATGAGGTTATCAAGCATTAGGAACAGCGCGCATAAGCTACGAGGCTTAGATGGTCGTGAACTCGCCACACACATGGAACATCTCAGAACCTTAAGCGTGTGCTACCTATAGGAATGGCTACGACCTAGCGCACAGATGCTCCTGCACTTTATTAAAGTGCCCAATACACATCTATGTATTTACTTTTTGTCTCCCTTAGTATAATGTTTTATTTATCTCTCATAAAAACTTGCAAGTATCAATAAAACGTCACGGTTTCTAGCTAACTCCGCGACATATTTTAATTTGTTATTTCCATATACTTTATGTCTTAACATTTTTGTATTTCTTGCACACCTACGGGCGCGATGCGCTAAAATAAACCTACGACAGTAAAAGGATAAGTTCACCTACTAAACAACTTGTTGAGTAAGAGGGTTGCAAACCCATCAACATTGGATCATGTATTCTGTTAAACACCTTGTTCACAAGGCGTTGAATAAGTTTGTGCGATCTCACGATGGGTGCGAACAACAAGATATGTTGCACGCTTAACAACTTCGGAACCGAGACACTTGATTCCTTGATATGATACAGTATGCTGCATATCACAACATACACGATTATGATAAAAAAAAAAAAAAAAAAAAAAAAAAAAAGAGGTACTTAGAAATTATTTTCAAGATACTATGATCTTCATACATGACTATGGATTTTTATACTATTCGCTTATGTACAACTTTGACCTTTATAACATGTCTTATACAAAGACGCATGATAAGTACACACCTTACAAGTTGCAATAACATCAATACGCACTTAGCAAAAGGAAATTTTTATTAATAACTACAAATTATTACAAAGGATGTTTACTTTACGGCACACATTACCATAACTATTACAACGCCAAGAGATGAGCTACCCACGGACTCACCGGCATTCTTAGCTCTAGCTTTTTCAACAAGTCGGAGTCTTGTTGAGATACTGTAGCGACACTAACAGTAAACCCCGTCCGACCGGAAGGTGAGCCGCACCAACTCTCGCATTAATGGCCTTGCCCTTGATCCCCTTTTTCTTGGCAAGCCTTGTATGCGAGCTTCTAGGACCTGCTTCGAATTTTCTTCTCCAGAGCAAACGATTCAATATATCACGAGGTTGAACAAATACAGTACCGCAGCTGTGACTCATGGGGTTTCAAAAATAATCCTTGTTGCCTCCGCCTTCGGATCGATGCCTTGCCAATGTTAGTCCCTCCATTATTACCCCTATAGGGTAATCTTGGTCGCTTCTAATTCAAAGAATCACAAAATACTCTAATACCTTCATTTTCTCCATGGTCGCAACTGTATCATCATAAGCATTAGCATTGTATCCCGGCATCTTTTCAATAGGCACCTTCAAGAATCGCCTCATGCATCTTCTCCACAGCCTTCGCTTACCACGCCCCAGAGCGACCGAATCCCACCAAGGCATTAATCACTTCCGTGACTCCAAGGTACTAATGGAAGCGAGATTAAGACCATGGGCTATAAGCTACCTCGGCTTAGCTATAGTCGACAAGAGTTGGGGATACAACTCGTCGTGTTCGATACTAAGTTTGCGAATTTGGCCTCTTGCACCTCCAAGGCACTTTCCACGAGTGCCGAGATCTCCCAACCGCGCGAGCAACTCTTCCTTACCCTGCTCCGTATATTTAAGGCCCAGCATACGACGCCTTTGTACGCTATCGCTTCAAGACGCTCCTCGGTTTATTTGGGATAGTAATGCCATTTTCCTTGCAAGCTTCTCCAATAAGCATTTGCCGCTATCTCGGCCTCACCGGGCAATAGCTAAACGAGCCTCCAACGCCGCAATATGCCGTCGGTCTTTTTTCCGCTTTGGCTACTCTTCTCCCCTGAATATTTAGCCCTTATCAAGAACCAACTTCGCTGATGCGCCGTAGACAACTCCAAATCTTCAACCAGCTTGTCCATTGGCACATCCCTCGAGACCAACGCTCAAGATTTTTGGCTCTTCTACCAAGATTCAAAGACGATTGACTATCCTGGGAGGCATTCCGCAGCCGCTCAAACCTACATACACGTATAGAGAATTATCGCTTCCATATAAACAGCTTGGTGCGCAAAAGTAAAACATAAACAAAAAACAAAAACATTAATGATATTACTTATCAGGGACCAGACACTAGTCGAGGGTGATGACGCAAAGATCACCGGGGATGATTCAACAAAGGAAGACCACAAGGCTTTTTTCCTCGATGAGCTAGCGCCATCCTCTCCGAGCGATCTTTGCGCTTAAGCCCGGATTCTGCTCTTCTTCTTCCTCTTCTCCATAGGCAGCCATCGCTACGGTGGTGGCCGCCACGGGATGGCACTCGGGGTTTGGCACGCTTTGCAAATGCGGCATCGCTTCCATCGCGACCGACGAGCTGTTCCTCGCCTCCCCTATATGCATCTCCGTGGTACCGCCAGAGCTTCCAATATGGGATCTTCTCCTCCTTCAAGTCCGATCCCTACATTAACCGAACAGCTTCTAGTTGCACAACCGTAAATCAGATCCATCTCAAGCAAATGTAAGACAACAAGTACACAGGTTACATAATGTGCAAAAAGGAAAAGAAAGCTCTTACGTTAATTAAGAAAGGGGATGCGAAAGGATGAGCACCCACCCTGGCCATTAGCGCCTAAGAAGATAGGCATCTCATCTGGCATTCCAAAGTAATTACGGCTAATGCCCATATGCACCGTAAATTCCTCAGATAGGAACTAATAGGGATGCGGTTGGCGCTTATTATTTCCGCATCCTCTACGACATATGATCCAGTGCAGGGGGCGCCATCCTTCTGGCAATGTCCCCGGGTATAAAATTCATAAAGCGGCGGGAAGCACACGCCGCTACCCGTAAAAAAGACTCTTCCAGCCGAGTGCGCCCGCTTTTCAGATAATCGGTAGCCAGCGCGTTTAGCAAATGAGACCCACCCGTGCATGACCACGCTGTGTGGTAGAACGCACGACAAATAAGTGGATAGTTGCTTAATCGCCAAGAATCGCAATTAACCTCGAACTTGGTGATCTTGCCGCACCGGCGCAGGAGCCGATAGATGTAGCTTATAATAATTCAATACGCCGTACAGAAATAGGGATATGGGCACACGCTGATTCGAGAACTCGAAAAACGTGTGTACACCCCTACTTTCCCTTCGGGGAAATCTGCATAGATGCCCGCGCACCCGAACAACCGGATGCACGCCAAGGGGTATAAAATAATCCGAGGTGAACTCTACAAGTTCATCCTCGCTATATTGGAGGTAAAATCGAAAACCGCTTTGACCATGGTATTGTTTTCTTTCAATGCGCACGCGGGTTACCTTGGGAATAGGCGCTTTCTTTTTGCAAATGAAAGATTTCTTAAAAATGGCGGATTGAGTTTTTCACCGTGAAACACACGCTAAAATGAGGCGGCTTGTTATATAAGTGTTCTCATCCACGCGATGAGTGACACGTGGATCCCACTATCATCAACATGTGGTTCAGATCACTTGATGTGACGCCACAAGTAGCTTTTCCCCAATTTACGGGCCCATTTTAAAATAATATGTCTAGATACAATGTATATGCGGGTATATTTTTGGCTTCTTAGCTACGCCAGTAGTTTTTCATTTTCTCAGTTATTAGTCTAGCATCCGCAGCCCTTCACCGCGCATACTAGACTGGGGACATGATGACGATAGTCTATATTCGGTCACGAACCCGACCAAAGCCTAATACTAATAAGCCCAAGATGAACTGGCTACGCCGATAAGTGTTTTAGGCCCGCGAAGGCCCAAACCAAACGTTATTTACATAATACGATATCGGATATCTCCTAATGATGGAGATAAACATTCCCTAACCGACTTAGGCGGGATACGCCGAAGGTTGAGGAACACGGAACCAACAAGGATTCCGTGTGTATAAGTGGGAATCACATCCTCGCTAAAGGTCGATCTACAAAACCCTAACTCTCTTTAAACCCTAAACCGATTACTTACTCTCACGCCGGAGGATAATCGTGGGAGACAATCCCACTAGGTAAGCCTAACTGTTTTCTGTCTTCTTAGTGTGCAGGTCTCAAGCAACAATCCTCAATTGATACGAGAGCCGGAGCCCAAACAAGGAACGCCCAACTTTTGTATCAACAGGGGTTTTTGCCCAGTTATGAGTTCTGCAAGGACAACTCCAAAGCTATATACATCGCTCTTGTCGGTTAATTGGCTTGTGTAGAAGTACTCAGGATCAAGGTAACCTAGAGTGCCTTGAACAAGAGTAGTAACTTGATCGTGATCTAACGGGACTAACCTTGAAGCACCAAAATCTGAAATTTTTGTGGTGTAGTGATCATCTAGCAATATATTGGTAGACTTGACATCTCTATGTATGATAGGCATAATGGCTTGTGAATGAAGGTATCCAAGTGCGCCTGCGGTTTCAGAAGCAACTCTTAGTCGATTCTCCCATGATAACCAACTCATTCCACCCGATCTTTGATGTATATGATAGAAAAGTGTGTTATTAGAGATGAACTCATAAACTAGTACAGGGACCTCCTCCTCCAAACAACAACCTAAAAGCTTTACCACATTTCGATGGATAACTTGTGTAAGGATCAGGACTTCATTGATGAATTGTTCTGATTGGGTTTCATCCACTAATTTAGACTTCTTTATTGCAACAACACGTTTATCCGGTAAAATTCCTTTATACACTACACCATAACCACCTCGTCCAATAATTCGCTCCTCGGAATAATTGTGAGTTGCTTTTCGTAGTTGCTCTGTGGTAAACATAATCATTGCCTCATTAGTCCCTGGTTCATTAAGCTTTTGTTTCAGTAAGACACCGCCATTTTGCTCAAAGAACTTTTCTCGTAGAATGATTAGTTTCCTTTTTCTTATTCCAAAGAAAATCCCAGTCACTCCAGATAATATTGCTAGTGAGCCAAACACAAGAGCTATATGGAAAATAAAACGAAATTATTATTAGAAAATAAAATATAAACCCTATCTATTTTTTATTGTCTAACATATGGTTCGTGTCATATAAAGATCAATGAGTGTTTAAACATTATGACATTGTTTAATAGTCTTCCTAATCATATACAATTAAACATGCACTAGTCATATTGAATCTTTGACATGGTAAAATTTAACATATATGTTACTTAATTATATGAAAAGTACCTAATGTGAATATCATGACCGGGAATTTTGATCGCTTAGCAATAGGCTGGCATCCATCTGGTGTTTTAGCATTACCGGTGTATCCTGGCCAACATGTACAATTGTAACTTCCTGCTGTATTAATGCAATGTCCATAACAGCTGATATTGCTTTTGCCGTCACACTCGTCGATGTCTAGCAATGGAAACTCTCGCAAATTAGAACAAGGAGGTTTTTGACACACATTTTTAGTCTATAAATTATAAACACAAGATAATATTCTAGATAATTTTCTAGTCAATGAAAACCAGCTGGTAATTAATACTTTAATCGTTGTCGGTAGACTTGTTAGGACTATAATATCCTTATTTTTATACAAAATCTTGCATTGTAATGAAAATAGTCTTTAGAGACTATTAATATATGCAATTAGAAAAGTCTTTAGAGGCTACTATTAGTATTGAGATATATGGTCACCAAAGACACTTTCCTTGCAGTGGATGTTATAGAAACTGATTTCGCATTCAATTAGGGAATGCAAAGTCAGTGGATAACATATCAATTGATGTAGTTTAAGGAGTAGTTAGAAAAAATCCCGAGTCTGGAAGACTTTTGTAAAACTGCTCGAGCTTAAAGTTTTAGTTATGCCATTTGAAAGTACTTTGTAAAGATATAAGCATATATGCAGATCATCACCGAATAAAAACTTTCAGTTAATTGGTATTAGCCATTTAGCCGATAATATGATCATCATTGATTACAAATATGATTATATGAATACCATATTAAATCAATGTTGTACCCAAAAGTTTCAAACCAAACAAAGTGTAAATTTAAACATACCATGGCAGCCTGGATCAAGATAAGGATTTCCTTCGTAACCTTTATTACAACTGCATCGATATCCACCAATATTTGTATTATTGCATGAGCTATTTCCTTTACACACGTTAGCCTCTGTGCAACTCAGGTTGCTTGCAATTACCCACTCGAGCACAATGGGGACAATTGACTTTGTCCTAGTATAAAACTCGGAAGCATTGGATAAATCTTTTGCACCATGAAACTGAATACTCTCCTCCTCACCGAGAAATCCAAATCCACAACGATTGAAGGACCAAACTCTTGTATGATTTCTTAAGGAAGAAAGTGTAGAATTAAAAGTTTTGAGGCCCTTTGGTATCGATGTCTGACAACACCCGATTCCTGAGCAGTATCCACTAGGCACATCTTCTGATCTGCTACATAATCCTAAACAGCCACTAGAGAAGTCACCACAATTTGTCCCTGTGATCAATGCAAAATCATCACATCCGGTGACTGTGAATTTATTCTTTTGCGAAAAAGTGAAAGGTGTAGTCCTTAAGTTAGTCCACGCATAAGAGTCGTCAATTACACCTCCAGATTGGTTGTAGCATCTGTATGCAACAACATTGGATACCCACATCTCAAAACCTGAAATCTTGTATATTTGGATTTTTCCTGATTTGACAAATAGCCTTGGGGGATCGTAAGTCGTGTTGCAAGTTAGATCAAACGATTCATCTATGGAACAACCGGAGCCTACGCCTATACCAAAAGGGTAAGCAACCGTCAAATTTCCGCATCTTGTTTTGCAGCCTGACTTTGCAACATTGCTCGAGCCACTTTGAATATTTTCAGCTTCAGGCGGTGGCAATGAGACAATTGTCAAAGGTAAGGTATATAGTAGAAGCGTGAAAATACGTAGCATGTTGCTATTTTTCTTGGTTCTATGCATGTGATTAAACACCTATATGTGCCTGTTTGATTATGATTTACGGGAGCTACCTTTATATAGGATAATATGAAAAATAGTATTAAGATTTAAATAAACTAAACTACTAATTAAGTCCCTATCACTATTCGTCAAGTTTACAAAAAAAAAAAAAAAAAAATTACAAAGAAAATGATTCTTCTAAGGAAATCCTGACCAATATTATTTATTATTGAGATGAACATTAAGGAAGACCAACGATTTCGTCTAAAGAAGACTTGGTATATTAACAAAACATTAGTATTTTATTATTGAGATGATCATTAAAATTAAAGAATAATGAAGACTTGGGTGACTTTGTATACAGAAGACTTGGTATTCTGGCAGAACCCTATATATCCACTACCACATTTACCAGTATCCCCATCGACATTTTTCCCGGCGACATATGTCGTTGGGGAATCCGCACTAAACGACAAAAACATATCCTACGTGGCACAAATTCTCGTAGAAAAGTCAGCGGTTATATTTTGACCAAAAATTTCTTCGTACAACGTGGCGGGAACTTTTCCCGCTTACTTTTCCCCAACGACATGTCGCCGGGGATTCATTTGTTTATTTAAAAATTCGTAATTAGTGTTAATTACTCTTATTATGACGAGACTTTTTAAAAAATATTATGATGTTTCCGGCGACATGTCGTCCGGGATCCGTTGCTTTTGACATCGTTGACTTTAATAATAATAATAATAATTCCGTTTGACTTCGTTAACCATAACATAACGACTCATCCGTTGAACGTCTAATGTCTAACCCTAACATATCGACTCATCCGTTGAACGTCTAATGTGTAACCATAACATATCGACTCATCCGTTGAACGTCTAATGTGTAACCCTAACATATCGACTCATCCGTTGAACGTCTAATGTGTAACCATAACATATCGACTCATCCGTTGAACGTCTAATGTCCAACCCTAACATATCAACACACCTAAAATTTGATAATATTTTTAACCATAAGAACACATAACGACTCATCCGTTCAACGTCTAATGTCTAACCATAACATAACGACTCATCCGTTGAACGTCTAATGTCCAACCATAACATATCGACTCATCCGTTGAACGTCTAATATGTAACCATAACATATCGACTCATCCGTTGAACGTCTAATGTGTAACCATAACATAACGACTCATCCGTTCAACGTCTAATGTCTAACCATAACATATCGACTCATCCGTTCAACGTCTAATGTCCAACCCTAACATATCGACTCATCCGTTGAATGTCTAATGTGTAACCATAACATAACGACTCATCCGTTGAACGTCAAATGTCCAACCCTAACATATCGACTCATCCGTTGAACGTCTAATGTGTAACCATAACATATCGACTCATCCGTTGAACGTCTAATGTCCAACTCTAACATATCGACTCATCCGTTGAACGTCTAATGTGTAACCATAACATATCGACTCATCCGTTGAACGTCTAATGTCCAACCCTAACATATCGACTCATCCGTTGAATGTCTAATGTGTAACCATAACATAACGACTCATCCGTTGAACGTCAAATGTCCAACCCTAACATATCAACTCATCCATTGAACGTCTAATGTGTAACCATAACATATGGACTCATTCGTTGAACGTCTAATGTGTAACCATAACATAACGACTCATCCGTTCAACGTCTAATGTCTAACCATAACATATCGACTCATCCGTTGAACGTCTAATGTCTAACCCTAACATATCGACTCATCCGTTGAACGTCTAATGTGTAACCATAACATATGGACTCATCCGTTGAACGTCTAATATGTAACCATAACATATCGACTCATCCGTTGAACGTCTAATGTGTAACCATAACATAACGACTCATCCGTTCAACGTCTAATGTCTAACCATAACATATCGACTCATCCGTTGAACGTCTAATGTCCAACCCTAACATATCGACTCATCCGTTGAATGTCTAATGTGTAACCATAACATAACGACTCATCCGTTGAACGTCAAATGTCCAACCCTAACATATCGACTCATCCGTTGAACGTCTAATGTGTAACCGTAACATATCGACTCATCCGATGAACGTCTAATGTGTAACCATAACATATCGACTCATCCGTTGAACGTCTAATGTCCAACCCTAACATATCGACTCATCCGTTGAACGTCTAATGTGTAACAATAACATATCGACTCAGCCGTTGAACGTCTAATGTGTAACCATAACATAACGACTCATCCGTTCAACGTCTAGTGTCCAACCCTAACATATCAACACACACCTAAAATTTAATAAAAATATATTTTTAACCATAACAACACATAACGACTCATCCGTTCAACGTCTAATGTCTAACCATAACATAACGACTCATCCGTTGAACGTCTAATGTCCAACCCTAACATATCGACTCATCCGTTGAACGTCTAATATGTAACCATAACATATCGGCTCATCCGTTGAACGTCTAATGTGTAACCATAACATAATGACTCATCCGTTCAACGTCTAATGTCTAACCATAACATATCGACTCATCCGTTCAACGTCTAATGTCCAACCCTAACATATCGACTTATTCGTTGAATGTCTAATGTGTAACCATAACATAACGACTCATCCGTTGAACGTCAAATGTCCAACCCTAACATATCGACTCATCCGTTGAACGTCTAATGTGTAACCATAACGTATGGACTCATTCGTTGAACGTCTAATGTGTAACCATAACATAACGAATCATCCGTTCAACGTCTAATGTCTAACCATAACATATCGACTCATCCGTTCAACGTCTAATGTCCAACCCTAAAATATCGACTCATCCGTTGAATGTCTAATGTGTAACCATAACATAACGACTCATCCGTTGAACGTCAAATGTCCAACCCTAACATATCGACTCATCCGTTAAACGTCTAATGTGTAACCGTAACATATCGACTCATCCGTTGAACGTCTAATGTGTAACCATAACATATCGACTCATCCGTTGAACGTCTAATGTCCAACCCTAACATATCGACTCATTCGTTGAACGTATAATGTGTAACCATAACATATCGACTCATCCGTTGAACGTCTAATGTCCAACCCTAACATATCGACTCATCCATTGAATGTCTAATGTGTAACCATAACATAACGACTTATCCGTTGAACGTCAAATGTCCAACCCTAACATAACGACTCATCCGTTGAACGTCAAATGTCCAACCCTAACATATCGACTCATCCGTTGAACGTCTAATGTGTAACCATAACGTATGGGCTCATTCGTTGAACGTCTAATGTGTAACCATAACATAACGACTCATCCGTTGAACGTCAAATGTCCAACCCTAACATATCGACTCATCCGTTGAACGTCTAAAGTGTAACCATAACATATGGACTCATCCGTTGAACGTCTAATGTGTAACCATAAAATATCGACTCATCCGTTGAACGTCTAATGTGTAGCCATAACATAACGACTCATCCGTTCAACGTCTAGTGTCCAACCCTAACATATCAACACACACCTAAAATTTAATGATAATATATTTTTAACCATAACAACACATAACGACTTATCCGTTCAACGTCTAATGTCTAACCATAACATAACGACTCATCCGTTGAACGTCTAATGTCCAACCATAACATATCGACTCATCCGTTGAACGTCTAATATGTAACCATAACATATCGACTCATCCGTTGAACGTCTAATGTGTAACCATAACATAACGACTCATCCGTTCAACGTCTAATGTCTAACCATAACATATCGACTCATCCGTTCAACGTCTAATGTCCAACCCTAACATATCGACTCATCCGTTGAATGTCTAATGTGTAACCATAACATAACGACTCATCCGTTGAACGTCAAATGTCCAACCCTAACATATCGACTCATCCGTTGAACGTCTAATGTGTAACCATAACAAATCGACTCATCCGTTGAACGCTAATGTCCAACCCTAACATATCGACTCATCCGTTGAACGTCTAATGTGTAACCATAACATATCGACTCATCCGTTGAACGTCTAATGTCCAACCCTAACATATCGACTCATCCGTTGAATGTCTAATGTGTAACCATAACATAACGACTCATCCGTTGAACGTCAAATGTCCAACCCTAACATATCAACTCATCCATTGAACGTCTAATGTGTAACCATTACATATGGACTCATTCGTTGAACGTCTAACATGTAACCATAACATAACGACTCATCCGTTCAACGTCTAATGTCTAACCATAACATATCGACTCATCCGTTGAACGTCTAATGTCTAACCCTAACATATCGACTCATCCGTTGAACGTCTAATGTGTAACCATAACATATGGACTCATCCGTTGAACGTCTAATATGTAACCATAACATATCGACTCATCCGTTGAACGTCTAATGTGTAACCATAACATAACGACTCATCCGTTCAACGTCTAATGTCTAACCATAACATATCGACTCATCCGTTGAACGTCTAATGTCCAACCCTAACATATCGACTCATCCGTTGAATGTCTAATGTGTAACCGTAACATAACGACTCATCCGTTGAACGTCAAATGTCCAACCCTAACATATCGACTCATCCGTTGAACGTCTAATGTGTAACCGTAACATATCGACTCATCCGATGAACGTCTAATGTGTAACCATAACATATCGACTCATCCGTTGAACGTCTAATGTCCAACCCTAACATATCGACTCATCCGTTGAACGTCTAATGTGTAACAATAACATATCGACTCATCCGTTGAACGTCTAATGTGTAACCATAACATAACGACTCATCCGTTCAACGTCTAGTGTCCAACCCTAACATATCAACACACACCTAAAATTTAATGATAATATATTTTTAACCATAACAACACATAACGACTCATCCGTTCAACGTCTAATGTCTAACCATAACATAACGACTCATCCGTTGAACGTCTAATGTCCAACCCTAACATATCGACTCATCCGTTGAACGTCTAATATGTAACCATAACATATCGACTCATCCGTTGAACGTCTAATGTGTAACCATAACATAATGACTCATCCGTTCAACGTCTAATGTCTAACCATAACATATCGACTCATCCGTTCAACGTCTAATGTCCAACCCTAACTTATCGACTTATTCGTTGAATGTCTAATGTGTAACCATAACATAACGACTCATCCGTTGAACGTCAAATGTCCAACCCTAACATATCGACTCATCCGTTGAACGTCTAATGTGTAACCATAACGTATGGACTCATTCGTTGAACGTCTAATGTGTAACCATAACATAACGACTCATCCGTTCAATGTCTAATGTCTAACCATAACATATCGACTCATCCGTTCAACGTCTAATGTCCAACCCTAAAATATCGACTCATCCGTTGAATGTCTAATGTGTAACCATAACATAACGACTCATCCGTTGAACGTCAAATGTCCAACCCTAACATATCGACTCATCCGTTAAACGTCTAATGTGTAACCGTAACATATCGACTCATCCGTTGAACGTCTAATGTGTAACCATAACATATCGACTCATCCGTTGAACGTCTAATGTCCAACCCTAACATATCGACTCATTCGTTGAACGTCTAATGTGTAACCATAACATATCGACTCATCCGTTGAACGTCTAATGTCCAACCCTAACATATCGACTCATCCATTGAATGTCTAATGTGTAACCATAACATAACGACTTATCCGTTGAACGTCAAATGTCCAACCCTAACATAACGACTCATCCGTTGAACGTCAAATGTCCAACCCTAACATATCAACTCATCCGTTGAACGTCTAATGTGTAACCATAACGTATGGACTCATTCGTTGAACGTCTAATGTGTAACCATAACATAACGACTCATCCGTTGAACGTCAAATGTCCAACCCTAACATATCGACTCATCCGTTGAACGTCTAATGTGTAACCATAACATATGGACTCATCCGTTGAACGTCTAATGTGTAACCATAAAATATCGACTCATCCGTTGAACGTCTAATGTGTAGCCATAACATAACGACTCATCCGTTCAACGTCTAGTGTCCAACCCTAACATATCAACACACACCTAAAATTTAATGATAATATATTTTTAACCATAACAACACATAACGACTTATCCGTTCAACGTCTAATGTCTAACCATAACATAACGACTCATCCGTTGAACGTCTAATGTCCAACCATAATATATCGACTCATCCGTTGAACGTCTAATATGTAAGCATAACATATCGACTCATCCGTTGAACGTCTAATGTGTAACCATAACATAACGACTCATCCGTTCAACGTCTAATGTCTAACCATAACATATCGACTCATCCGTTCAACGTCTAATGTCCAACCCTAACATATCGACTCATTCGTTGAATGTCTAATGTGTAACCATAACATAACGACTCATCCGTTGAACGTCAAATGTCCAACCCTAACATATCGACTCATCCGTTGAACGTCTAATGTGTAACCATAACGTATGGACTCATTCGTTGAACGTCTAATGTGTAACCATAACATATCGACTCATCCGTTGAACGTCTAATGTCTAACCATAACATATCGACTCATCCGTTGAACGTCTAATGTCTAACCCTAACATATCGACTCATCCGTTGAACGTCTAATGTGTAACCATAACATATCGACTCATCCGTTGAACGTCTAATGTGTAACCATAACATATCGACTCATCCGTTGAACGTCTAATGTCCAACCCTAACATATCGACTCATCCGTTGAACGTCTAATGTGTAACCCTAACATATCGACTCATCCGTTGAACGTCTAATCTCTAACCCTAACATATCGACTCATCCGTTAAACGTCTAATGTGTAACCATAACATATCGACTCATCCGTTTAAAGTCTAATGTCTATCCCTAACATATCGACTCATCCGTTAAACGTCTAATGTGTAACCATAACATATCGACTCATCCGTTGAACGTCTAATGTGTAACCCTAACATATCGACTCATCCGTTGAACGTCTAATGTGTAACCATAACATATCGACTCATCCGTTGAACGTCTAATGTGTAACCATAACATATTGACTCATCCGTTGAACGTCTAATATCTAACCCTAACATATCGACTCATCCGTTGAACGGCTAATGTGTAACCATAACATTTTGATATGCTGTCATATGAGAAACTGACACATGTCATTATTTTTAACGTAACAACACATCAAAATATGCATATTTAATCACTTTATTAAATTTTGTTACATTTAATGATATTTTTTTTTATAGTTTTCGTACAAAAACGAAGCTAAACATATTTTTTTATGATATATTTTTATGGCTAAACATTAAGTTTACGTATAAAATAAAATTAGGTTAATTTTATAAAATAGAATTTGATTTTTTTTATCGCTAAACATTAAAATAAAATATATATATGTTTCCCCAGCGACATGTCACCGGGGATTCCTTTTGACTTCGTTGACTTTACCGTAACAACACATGTCATTATTTTTAATGATAAAATAAAATTAAGTTAATTTTCCCCGGAGACATGTCGCCGGGGATACCCACCCCCCAAAAATTTCATTATCGCGCCAATTACGCTAAACGACAAAAAAAGAAACTTTCCCCGGCGACTTGTCGCCGGGGAAACCGTTTTATGATAAAGTAGATCTGGTTCATCTTTCACTGCAGAAAACAAAATAAAAATTATCCTCTCCTCCCTTGGCGATTTTTGCAGCAATTCGAGCACATCCATAAAATCAACCATCACCAACAATTCGAGCACCTCCATCACCACCACCGCATCCACCACTTCAACGTTACCCACCACGATCGGCGTTACACGAGCACACGAAGGAGAACAAGCCGTGTATATATATATTTTTTAATTTTGTTAATTATAAGTTTTGTTTTTCTAACCCTCTAATTATTTCTTTACCCTCTTAATGATTTGGTTCGATTATTGGTGGTTTGGTTGTATATATATATTTTTTAATTTTGTTATTTATAATATGATTTGGTTAAACAAGATTATTATTGTTGTAAGAAGTTGTTAATTAGAAAATTTTGTTAAGTAATTTTTTTTTTTTGGTTTTGGCAGTCGGCGACAGCAGCCAAGAATAAGCGTCGGCTTCATCCTAATGCTATTTTAGGTCAGGTATGTTTACTTAGTTTTTTTGTTATGTTTGTTACACTGTTAGTTTAGTTAGTTATGATGTAAATTAGGAGCGTAATATCGTGGTTGTATTATATTTGTTATTGTACAAGTTGTGATGTTGAATAGTTTGTTTTGCTGATTAGTTTATTTGTTATGTTTGTTATAGTGTTAGTTTAGTTAGTTATAAATTTGTGTGGTACAAGTAGAAAGTAGGCTAATGCCGTAAAATATCTAAAGTAATATCGCGGTTTGTGTTATTATTTTGAGTGTACAAGTTGTGGTGTTAGTTTAGTTATTTAAGATTAGTTAGTTTGTTATGTATGTTTTAGTGTTAGTTTAGTTATTTATGATTAGTTATCAGCTCATTTGGATGAACTTTTTTGAAGTAGAATATCAAGTGAAAGTTGTTAATTAGTATTGGTTTCGACATTTGCTATTGTACAAGTTGATGTGCTGAACTAGTTATATTTTGAAAAAGACAGAACATGTTCCATAGTCATATTTGCATAAACTCGCACTTGCAAAAAGCCTACAATACCAACAAGCCTTCTTTCAAGGCAAAACACACTTTAATGAATTATCGAGAAATAATGTAGCAACCCGACTAATATATTTACTATCTTGTGTTTTTGTCACTACATAGGAGGAGATGAAAAGGCTTGAGATCAATGCGTTGGCAAGAGGGGGTAAGTTTCGTGGGCATATTCCCGGTGTGGGTCGGGTATTGCCAACACGGGCCACATTCAGGCCAAGTATGCCCGCCCCCGACAAGTCGCTCAAGAGCATGCACAGAAAGGTAGACTTTATGACGAGTCTCTTCAGAAGCGACGACATATACGCGGATATGTTTAGGGACTTTGAGTCGGGTGGTGCTAGCGGGAGTGGTGATGACGAGGAGAGTGGCGGTGATGAGGATAACGACGATGAGAGGTAGTTGTGTTATATATTATTAGTATGCTACATTGGTACTTTAGGTAGTTGTGTTATATATTATTAGGTTCATCTTGGCGACATTTAAACACTTATTTCCCTATCTATCATGTTGAATATTGACTTTCAAGTCCTGTTTATGTAAAGGTTGTGATGTACTTGTATTGCGTTGATCCGTTATATTGTATTTGTGTTTTGGTACAAGTTGTGGTGAGTCTATACAGGTTTTGGTACAGGTTTATTTGGTAGATTTTTTCCGGAAAAATTCCGGAAAAAATCTGGAAATCGCCTGCTGTGCAGGCTGTTTTTTTTTTAAAAAATGCAGACACTTTCCCCGACGACATGTCGCTGGGGAAAGTAAAAAATTAAGCATAGTTAGTAAAAAATAACGTTAGTCTTAATTAGGAGTGCTAATTACTTTAGCTTAACCCGAAGTTTCCCCAGCGACATGTCGCTGGGGATAATTTGCCACCGTGGCACTAATTCTTTGACTTAAAAATGAGTGGGACCCACGTCGTCGCCGGGGATTGTCGCTGGGGATACAATCCCTGACGAGGCTTCCCCAGCGACGTTTCCCCAGCGACATGTCGCTGGGGAAAGTGTCAAAATGTCACTGGGGTAGCCGGTCAATGTTGTAGTGATAATATTATTCTTTCAAACTGTCTTATCTTATACTCCGTATAAACTAATTTCAACTCTAAGGGGCCGTTTGGTTTGCTGCTAGAAATCACAATGGATTTTGGATTTGGTATGAGATGGTATGACAATGAATCGTATAGATACCAATATTAATGTTTGGTTTCATAAAATATGAAATGCATATCATATCAAGTAGGCCCATGAATTAAAGTATCTGCAACAACTTGTGGTGGAAAAATGTACTAATATTTTAGAGCAATTAAAAATCCGAAAATTGTGGTGGAAAATAAAGATATATAAAGTGGGCCCAGGAATGAGTTGCAAAAGATACTATTTTAAACGTGAATGAGTTTATGGGTATGGAACCATTCTTTGTTAGTCAAAACTTTAACCAAACATTTATTATGCATATCATTGTCATTCTTTGATTGAGAAACCCATGAACCAAACATTTCCTTAGATCATGCTTAATGCGTAATGTTCATCAAATCTGCCACGTTTAGGTTACTGTCACATCATCATACTCATCAATATTAGACGTAGCAGACTAGCAGTCGTACGTAACCACCAAACTCTTTGTTAAAACAAAATTATTGTATAATAAAATTAAACTTTTATTAATAGTAACTAAAAGCATTGGAAAATTTTAAATCACTAGTCAGTACATGTAAAAAATTAAATTATATTAAGTTACACACGAATGCTTCACAGTCCATCAATGAATTGTGATTGAAAATGTCAAGTGGAGCCATAAATAATAGTGACTCGATATTTGATCAGTGACTCATTGTAAATTACAATGAGAGATGCTACGCTCACTATAATTTCTTTTTTACACAAAAGGATTCGCATAATGATGTCACTTGTTCATTTTTTCATTCAATATAATAAAAAAATTGAGAGAGAAACATTTGAAACTATTTGAATGGACAAGTAAGGTTGCCAACTCATTATGTAATTTGTTTAAATAAATAAAAAAAAAAATAAATAAAAAAAAATACACTCATTAATTATGTAAATTTTATTGTGTAAAATTTATGTAAGCATAACATTGCTCCTTGCCTATATGGCTCGCCTCTTAAGATATACAATAGAAGTTGGTATTAGATTAGCTCAGTTTGGACATTTCATTTTGGTCCATGACAAGTTTTTCCTCAGTTTAATGAAGCAATATGGTGTAGACAAGAAATTATACTTTAACTACTAGTTGGAAATTTCGTGTCTAACTGCGTAGACCGATTTAGGACATCAATCATTTTAAACAGTCAAGTAAACACTTAACTCAGCCCTATAATGTCTCGTTAGTACGTAGTTCTATGAACTTTTCGATTCTAGTCTTGTGTGTATGTTATGAGTCCGTATATCGATTTGCCATGTCTAAGAACCATGAATAACGCTAATAACCATGGACCAATTGTTTTTAGCAACCTCACAATGAGTTTATGCATATGTATATATCAAATATGTGTCTTTATATATAAAGATTTGTCGCACTTATGTATTTTATATGTCTGTGCCCATACATATTTGGATGTCATACGTACGTGTCCCTATGTGTCTATACATATTTGAGTATCATATATGTGTCACATGTAGGGGTGTTCACGGGGTAGGTCGATTCGGCTAGTTAAAAGATTTTAACTATCCATCGCGGGGCGGGTAATTCATTTTAGTACCCGTATTCGAACTGCACTAGAAGGGTAACCGGACATGCGGGTAACCGAAATGAGTGGTTACCCACGATTCGGGTCACGATTAACCACTGTAAACATTTAATCGAGTTTAACAGTATGAACAATAACATGATTTATAGCGTAAATTGCCATTTTAGTAACATTCAAAAAAGTTGAATATATTTAAGTCATATTAAAGTTATTCCGTCACAATAGTTGCATTTAAATAAACATACAAAACAAATTAATAAAAAATATATATCCGACGATTATAAGTTACGATCAAATTAATCAATTTTAATACATAGAAATTTAGTAAATATTTACATCTGAAGCAAAAAAATTGTTATACAATAAAAGCAGTGCAATAGTCTAACCAAGACTTATACTATTATTTAAGTATTTAGTTAAAAACCTTTATTTATATTATATACTGTTTGGTTCGGTTAACCACGGATATCTAAAAATAAAAACCGAAACCGAACCGTGATAAACGGTTTATTCCAGTTTTTTTTTTTTTTTTTTTTGGTTTCTTCGGTTTCAGGTTTTTTTGGTTTTAGATTGAGCGGTTCGGCACGCTTTGTCGGTTTCTCGGGGTTTTTTGAACACCCCTAGTCACATGTAATAACACATATATGAATTTCATTGTATGTGTCTTTTGTGTGTGAAAGCGTGAAAATCATAAAAGGAAATCGTTTATACACAATATATATACATATGTTGTATTTCTAATCACAAAAACCTCAATATAACTCTCAACATCACATGAGCTATACGAGCGAGATTCGTTGAAATCCTCTAATGATTAATATTTTTTTTTATTTAGTGATATTTATGATGGATTTAATTCCTTTATATATACCGGTAAAAAACCGGTCAAAGGAAAATAGGTAAAACAGGTTCGGTCTTTGAAAACCGATTTCGGTTTTAAGAAAATCAGTTTCGGTTTTATTGACCAGTTTTTTTAAAAACCGGTTTTTCCATGCACCTCTAAGTCAACTCACAGTCACACTCCAGAGTCCAGACTTTTTATTCTTTATTTCATAAGTAAAAAGCTAATATACCATAAACCCCAACAAAAAGTATTTCCCAACAGGCTAACCCAATTCCACAAAACCCAAGACTGAAAAGCCCATAAGCCCAAACAAAAACCCTAAAACACACATCATATAACAACACTCTCACCCTCATTTGTGCCTCCTCATTTTTGTATCAAACCATTCTAAAGAAAAGATGCCGGCTGGACATGGGTTGCGATCAAGAACAAGGGACTTGTTCGCAAGAGGGTTTAGGAAGAAGGGTACGATTCATTTGTCAACATACTTGAGAACATATCATGTTGGTGATTATGTTGATGTTAAGGTTAATGGTGCTGTTCATAAAGGTATGCCTCATAAGTTTTACCATGGTCGTACTGGTCAGGTCTGGAATGTCACCAAGCGTGCCATTGGTGTTGAAATGAACAAACAGGTATACACACACATTTTTTTATGTATATTTTTTATTATATCGTTTATGTGTTTATATGTACTCTATTAGTATTGGAAATATATTGCGTTTTTTTAAATGTGTGATAAGAAAGTGGTGATTTAATGTTGTTTAATACTGTTTGTTTAAGCTTATTTGTGAGCTTATTAGCTTATGTTATATCAGATTAGTTTTCATAAGCTAAATTTTTTTGGCTCATTTTTGAGATTTATGGGTTTAGAAGCTTACTATGTTATAACAAGCATATTTATGAAAAATAAGCCAAAATTACATAAGCTCATAAGCCCACAAATAAGCTTGAACAAACACTTCCTTACTATCTTGATTTATGTGTTTGGTATGTAATAAATTGGTTGATTGTTTTATTTGATTTGAATGTATTGTATTTTAGCAATGGCTATAGAAGTGATTTAGTTAGTGTATATGTTTTTTGGTACGTGATTAAGAACTTTTTTTTGCTATATGTTGAGAATTGTAGATAGGATTCGAATATATGTTGCTGTTTGCTTGTATTAAATATGTGAACATTGTTTTAATGTGATTTAGATGTCAATTTGTTAAGGTTTAGCAAGTTTTTGTTATTTGTTATATGCGAGTTGTAGATTGTATTTGACGATGTATTGTGTTTTATTTAGTGTGTGTGTATTGGTTTAAATTTGTAGAAGAATGATCTTATAGTTTTGTTGCAGAGTGAGTTGGAGTTTTTTGGTTAAGGTTTGAGGTGTGTATGTCTGTGGTAAACAGGTTACTATATCAAGAGTATGATTTGAACTGCTCATTGTGGAGACTGATAGTCAAGTAATAAGTTTCCATATTTTTCCAGGCTCTTGTTTTGTATGCTCATCTTGTATCTTTGTGGTTTTTTTTTAGTCACCTTTGTTGAATTCTGAATCTGTCACTTTGTTGAGCCTCTCATGTTTTTGCGATATCGTGCTCAAATGTTGCAAGTTGCTCATTGTTCACCTAGGTGATCACCATTCTCATATCGTTGAGTATTGAGATCTTTAGCTCTCTGATTGTCTTTGTTTGGTTATTTTGTTCAACAAAAAGACTATATATTTTAATATATTTTTGTATGCTGAATTTAGGTTGGTAACAGGATCATCAAGAAGAGGATTCATGTCCGCATTGAGCATGTCATGCCATCCAGATGCACCGAAGAGTTCAAACAGAGGGTTAAGAAGAACGATCAACTAAAGGCTGAAGCCAAGGCAAAGGGCGAGGTGATTAGTACTAAGAGGCAACCACTCGGACCCAAACCAGGATTTATGGTTGAAGGCACCACCCTAGAGACCGTAACGCCCATTCCATATGATGTTGTCAATGATCTTAAGGGAGGATATTAGGTTGAGAACATGTTTTGGATCTTTTTATCAGTTTATGTTGCACGACATTGATGTGTTTTATGTTCCTTGCCTTTTATTTAGACCGGATATGTGTTTTTGTTGCAAATTAAGTATTGGGTTGACAGTTTTGAAACAATATTACTGAGGTTATGTTTGCAGCAACATTTTAATTTGGCTATGAAGCTTAATATTTTTTCGCCGGTATTTATAGCTTATTTTTGTCTGTGTGAAAAACCTAATTACAACTATCATAGATTTACAAAGGAAAACATATCATATGTTTCTTTTGTGCGATGCTTATTTACAAGCTTATAGACTTCTGATCACATAAATTAGAATCGGTTATATTAAAAAAAAACAAATAGTTTCACTTTTGAGCTAAAGAAACTTGCTCATAGATGTAGCTTGTCTGAACCCCATAACCACTTGTAGATGTAAAAGAAACTTGCACATGGTTTTTCCGGTACTTACAAAATAAGTATTGCCGATTGTTAGGCTGCCCCCAGTAAGGGGATTCAATTCTCTTATTTTTTACTGTCATGTCAGCTTTCTCTCTCCAGCGACCTTCAGGTGATTAGGTGCCCCAGTAATACGACCTACACTACAAAAAATATACCCCACAAAAATACCTTTTATATTAATTACACACACACACAATCTCACTAAATACTCGATCGAGCGGACGATCAAGTTGGGTGAAAAGTGGACATGTGATCGATCTTGTTTTTTTGCCCACAATAAAGAGACCGACTAAAGATCGATCATCCCAATCGATCGAGTGAAGGGAAGATCGAATTATTGGGGCTAGCCTAAGAGCTGGCTTTTGAATTACTTGAGCTAACCTAAAGCTTGTCCAAGTTTGCATATCAAGGTCCAATTTTTTGAATGAAATGTAACGCTAGCTTGTTTCAAGTAATGGTGATATTTGTACAAGATATTGAATTAATCTCAAACCTTTATTAAGTTGAACTCAAGCTCAAAACATGAGGAAATGTCTGTTGGCGTGAGTTGCCCAGCAGCAGGGTAAAGATAATCAATAACTGTTCAGCAGAAACAAACAACAAGGTCAGCAGTAACAGATACCACTAGGTGGTTACCAGATATCACTTGGAATCGTGTGATCACTTTCTAAAGTAAACTATTCGACCCTAATGCCTGGGTATTACGAATATCTACTTGGGATAAGACCAAATTAAGTTAGAGAATTAGGCACAATTCTATAACCCTTTCGCTAATAAGTGTTTGCGTTTTCTGTGTGTCTTTCATACATAATCAGATATCCTATTTATAGGATAATGCTCTTGGCTAGTTTAATGAAATTATGAGTATTAATCGGCCCATTAATAGCCTCATAATTATCCCCATTATAGCCGTTAGTGGTTACATGACCAATTAAACGTGGTCATTAAGCAGTTGAAACTGCCACTTGAATAGGTCAAGACCGTTGCAAGCAGTACTTTCATAGTGCAATCAGTGGTTACACTGCTTCAGTGGAAACACCACTGCTTCAGTGTAAACACTACTTTAGTGAAACATCACTTCAGTGGAAACACCACTTCAGTGGAAACACTGATCCAGTGGAAGTACTGCTTCAGTGGAAACACTGATAATCAGTGGTAACCACAACAGTACTTTCACCAAGCACTACCAATACAAACCACTACAAGAGTCAGGGTGTTCATGGACCTTATGGGTGTACACTCCGTACCTCCTAACCCATTACAAGGTGTGAACTATTCTCACAAGTGCACTAAATTTTCTAACAATCCTCCCCAAATTTAGTTCACTTCCTTTGCATGAAAAATAAACATCAAGCAAAACATGTGCATAAATGAAAATGTCCTGAGGATTGAATTTCCATCTTAGTAATTACACGTTCAAATATTCGAGAAGCAGGGTGTTCTAAGAATTGAACCCTTCAACCCATTTGAATACCTGAAGATAAATACACACAAGTTTTCAAACACTTAACAGCTCCTGACACTATACAAGCCATGTGTCCATATCCAAATTCATAAATGTTGTAAAAGCTAAAAGTCCAAAGCTTCCTGAAGCGGCAAAACTTCAACATTTACATAGGTGGTTCCTCTTTAGTCATGCTCCTGCCAAGCACTTTTTCAAAGAAAATTAACCATTAAGAAGTAAAGACTTCATCCTCCTTTCAGCAGGTTCTGAGCACAACCTTGGGATGTAAATAAAACATGTGCTCCAGTCCACTGAATGTTCAGCTTTCCACATTGAACTCAGCTCCCAAGTTTCCTTAGGAGGGAGTTGGGTGTCCTAGCATTCAGTGACTAAGTTGGACTTAAACCCATCCCTTTAGCAGACTTTATAACCAAGTCTCTAGCCAGACCCTTCGTCAAGTGATCAGCTAAGTTCTGTTGAGATCTAACAAACTCTATAGATACCACCCCATTCATGATAAGCTCACGAATCATGCTATGTCTGACACCTAAGTGTCTAGACTTACCATTGTACATTTGGCTATAAGCCTTAGCCAATGTAGCTGCACTATCACACCGGATAGAAATAGGTGCTATAGGTTTAGGCCACAATGGAATCTCAAGAAGCAAGTTTTTCAACCATTCAGCTTCTTTACCAGCAGCCGCTAGAGCCACAAATTCAGATTCCATTGTTGAACTGGTGATGCAAGTTTGCTTCTTGGATGCCCAAGAAATTGCACCTCCACCAAGTAGGAATACCCAGCCACTGGTAGACAAGTTGTCTTCAGTGTTACTGATCCAACTTGCATCAGTGTAACCTTCCAACACTGATGGGTAACCAGTATACGAGAGACTATAATCCATAGTTCTAGGATTACTAGTATACCTGCTCAATTTTCCCACTGCAAAACCAATATCAGTCTCGTACAAGTCATGGCATACATCAGGCAGCCAATTACCCTAGAATACTCAAGTTGAGATACGGCCTTGCCATGATTAGGCATCAGCTTCTCACAAGTATCCATAGGAGTACTCACTGGAGTACAATCAAAGTAATTGAATTTCCTCAGTACCTTCTCAATATAATGAGACGGAGAGATAGAAATTCTATTACTTTCATGTTTAATCCTTATACCAAGGATAACATCAGCCTCCCCCATGTCCTTCATTGAGAACCTTGATGACAAAAATTCCTTTGTCAAGTCAACCTGATTTTGGTCAGTGCCAAAGATCAACATGTCATCAACATATAGACAAATGATGACTCCTTTATCAGATTCATCAAATTTGCTATATACACATTTGTCAGCTTGGTTAAGAACATAACCACTAGACAAAACCACTTCATCAAATTTTTGATGCCATTGCTTAGGTGCCTGCTTTAGTTCATAAAGAGACTTAATCAGTTTACACACCTTGTTTTCATTGCCAGGCATGATGAAGCCCTGAGGTTGGTTCATATAAACCTCCTCTTCCAATTCACCATTCAAGAAAGCTGTCTTCACATCCATCTGATGAATAACCAGATTGTGAATTGATGCCAAGGCAATCAGCAGTCTTATGGTACTGATACGAGCCACAGGGGCATAAGTATCAAAATAGTCTATTCCTGACTTTTGTTTAAAGCCCTGAATGACTAGTCTAGCCTTGAACTTTTCAATAGTTCCATCTGAAAGGTTTATGGATAATTATTAATATATGTATGACCGGATTCGAACTCGAGACTTCGGGATTGCACGCATTACGTATGAGAATCAATGTATAAATAATTAATATATAAAATGTTATATTTAATTATTTGATCACGAAATAAATACTTAATGATATTTAATATTTGACGAGTTTTGATTATCGGTCATTAAATGTCAACGGGATATGAAGAAAAGTTAACAAGTCAAGAGAAGGTTTTTGGAATCCTCTTTTGGGCTTGTGTTTGGCCGAAAACTATAGAATCCCACATCGGATACTATAGCAATCTTGACATCTACCATAAGGCTATAAATACATCCCCATATATTCATCCTTTGGTACACTAGATTTCAATAGAAGGCCAAACCTCTTCTTTTTTCCTCTTGTTCTTGGTCGACGAAGTGAATCCCCATTGTAAGGGATTTACGAGTCACCTTGAGCATAACAAAGATGTTTGGTTAATCTATTGTGATCAAGAACCTAGCTTTTCTCATTGATTTGTTACTAATACGTGTGTACAAGAACGAAGAGCAAATACACTTGTGTTTGCATATCTTGGGTATTCGACTTTTGATATGGTCGAATTATATAAACCCTAATTTATTAGGGTTTAGGGTTTCTTGGTCTTTGATCTTAATTTGGGGCTTTCATGAACCCTAATTGCATTGATTCGCAAAAGGTACGCATATACTTTTAATTCGTTAAATTAATTTACAAGTATTATTCCTATTACTTCCGCTGCATGCTTTGATGATGTTTACTTGTTTATGTAATTGTTATGATTAGTAAAACCCACAGTGGCATCACGAAATGTTAATATGTTGTAATTAATTACCGAAACACATAAAAATTGAATCTTTATGATTATTATATGCTTTTATGGTTTCTAGGGTTTTGAAAATTGGAACCCTAATTTTTTATTATTGGGTCGATTACCCTTTAATTGTTTATTAGGTTTTATTTTTTGTAAAACTTGTAGAAACCCTAGGATTGCATGTATATTTTATGTGGTTTTCATGAATAATTGTTATGTGCCATGATTATATGCGTATCTTGGGATTATAATTGTTATGAGGAATCCATGTTGAAACATGCATGTTTTGCCATGGAGTATTGTTTTTTGATTAATTGTTAAGTGATATACACATGTTTATTTATTTGATAATATTGAATTGGGGAAGACCTCAATTATACTAATAAAAAATTGTTATGTGCTATTTGGTATACTATTGACTTTGGCTTACGCAATCGACTTGTCGATGTATGTGGCTTATCTACCTTGTAGTTGAAAGCCCTAGTTGATGTATGCATTTTTACGCCTAGAATTGTTTATTAGGTTTTATCGAAATAATTATGCATGTGGCTAATTGTTTTTACATATGTTAATTGTTAAGTTATATGTATATTATTTGAGTTCCTTTTAATTTTATTAAAATGCCTTTTGTTTATATTGTATGACATGTTAGTAAGCAAAAAGGGTTTTTTTAGAATAGAAAATTAAATGGACTAAATAATGGCGAAAATTTGATTTGTTTTTCTAAGTATTAAAATCTTGAACTTTTAATCGATTGATGCGACTGTACGAAATGGTTAGAACGGCTCACCCACTAGAACAAACTATAAAGGGGTTATTTAAGAAGTGAGCACAGTCTCACTGAATGGATGTCTAAGGTTATGCCTCAGTGCTTACCTGGTCCTCTGCCCCCTGTGAGTTCGATTGGAGCTACCTAGTATAAACATTCTATGTACGAAGCATCTTAGTGCAAAGTTGTAAGTTTCTCAACGTATCGATTAAAACTTTGTAGAATTTAATCTTAGCAATTAAAATCGTATGTAAGGTTTTCGAAAATATTTTGTTATAAAGTTGTATGCATGCTTCTTTATACATAAGTTTTGATTACACGTCAAAAATTGTACCCTTTAAATTTAAGTTTATGCCATCTAATGATATGAAACACTTGAAGTTGTAATTTAGTTATGTGAGACCTTGATCTAGATTACAATGACAAGGTGAATTATTTTGTTGTGTGAGACCTCAGCTTAATGATTTGCAGTTTCTAAATTAGACAACTTAATTAAGTTAGTTAGTGAGACCTATGACTTAAGGCATAAGATGGGATAAAACATGCTTACATTTTGCATTAATTGTTTTGGCAAAATTGTAAATCCCATATTTTCTAGGAATTGAAAACTTGTTTGTCAATTATTGTTCTTCGACAATTACCTATTCTATACTTTCATCACTAGCAGATCAACTGATGTGGTGAAACTATGATAATGAGGGTCCTAGATTCAAGGAAAATTCTATGGTTAATATGAATATTGACCAAGGGTATTTTATTTTCTTGAAAGATTTTATTATCGAAAATACTAAAACTGAATTTTGAAAATTCTTTTGATTGTATTAATGCAACATTAAACCGTAAACGTAGTTTGGGCTTTGGTAAATTGATCTAGTTCTGTTTTCAAACGAATGTTTGATCAAGAAAAATTTACTAAAAGACAAACATAAACTCTTTTCCATGGAAGAAGAGTGTGACTCAATCCTATTCCTTTTCATGATTGAGAAAGGTATGTTAGGAACATTAGAATTGTCTAAATTCTAATATAACTCATAGAAACTTTAATAGTTAAGAAAATTGCACACCATGTTTTCCTTAAGAGATTTCATTACCCTCTGTTGGTGATTGAATTCTTATATGACATTTTGGTCAACTAGAAAACATGTTTGATATTATATGAGTTATTACATTAGAATCTAGACTAATTACCGCAAAATTGGTAAAAGACAAACTAGTATATTGTATCTAGTTGTTTTGATTTGACCAATTAAAGGTGCTACAAACCATTGTGGGGATAGTAGACCTATTGAGGAAGAAATTGCATGCTCAATTTTCCAAGTTAATAGTATGATGGATGATTCATCATCTACAGAGTAGAATACACTCTTTTAGTACCTAAGTAATTGTTACGAATAGTCTTTGAAAGGAGTTACAACGTAATAGCACGCTATTTTCACTGGTTAATGCAACAATTACAATGTTGTCAAATCCAGTGGGAGTATTGTGGTGTATTACTGAATAAGACATTATTGTAACGTTGTCTAATTCAGTGGGAGTTACAAGATTTATTATCTTGGTAGTGACTCAGATTATTTCTAGATTTTCTTGAAATAATACATTACGTTTAAAAATGTAGACATTCATATTCTCAAGGATAGTTATGAACGTTTCCTTGATAATTAAGTGCTCCTACATCTACTTGTAATGCTTATATATCTATGACACTATCATATTGCTCACATAAACAAACGAATGTCATGGTGTTTATATGCTATATGGTGTTGTTCTATGCACAAGTGGGAGAAGTATTAATTGTGTGCAAAAGAACAAACACATACAAATATGATTAATGGATTCTCTTGATCGTAAGATAAGAGATTATCGTTCTAATAAGATTGACTTGTTTAGAACATGTGTCAAGATTATAACATAGACTACTTTTATGTCTTATGTCATTCAAAATTATAGAAACACTTGAAGTTACATTTTAATTTAAGTGAGATCTTGGCTAGATTGTAATCTCAAGGTAAATCTCCACTTGTCGTGGGATCGGGCGTGGATGTTTTTACAGTTTCTTAAGTTGAACACTTCTTGGAATGACATAAAATAAATATAGTAAAGTAATACTATCTTAAATATTTATGTATTTTTAGAATGACATAAATAGATAGAGTAGTATATTAACTTGAAAATAAATTAATTGAAACCATGATGTGGTGTTCATAATTACTTTAAATTATAAATGCTTATGTGTTTCTTTGTAAAGTCACCAACATGAAGTCTTTTAAAGACTTATAATATAAAGTAAGATATTATAACTGTTATGTCTTTTGACTTAGTCAAAGAATACTCATGTTATAAAGTATGAAATTGGCTTAAAAATTCTATTATACCATTAAGTTGTCTTAGTTGGTAAATAGGTAAGCCAAAAGGAATATGTTTATCTTATATATTGTTAGATTGTCTTACAATATTAATTCTAACGAAATACTGTATGTATATGGAATGTTCAGTTAGAAGAATCAAACATTTGTTATATTGTTTGATTTAAGATAATAATATCTTCTTTCTTCCAAAAGTTATCAAGGTTAGAAAATTGAGTATTGATTGGATATACTTAATAAAACTCAAACCTAGAAGATTAATAAGACACCATTTTAGTATGGAATGTAACGAATCACATTGAGTCTTATATATTGAAGTTTTGAATTGTTAAAACTACTTATGGAGTAGGTTATTAACAAACAAGATTTACGAACTGTCAATGTATTTTGTAATATCCCACAAGAAAACAATTTAGTGTTGTTCTAATTGCTAAAAGTATTTATAGATAGTCTTTAAATTACAAAAGCAAGTGGGAGTTTTGTTTAGATCTTGAAGAGATTAAATTACAATTACAAAACACATAATCTTCTAAAATACACTAGTGAATATCATGATGAGGTCAAATATGATATACCTCAAAATGATGGAATTCTCATTCATAAATCCGCAAGGATATCTCAGATATTTGATATGATGAGAAATATGATTTACAGGATCATGGTAAACCTGTTAATCATAATGATATATTACCTAATATTGAATTGTGGTAAATTATTCATACTATGAATGTAAAGATGCTGTCCAAAGAGATAATCAACTTTGTAAACTTGGTTTATCTTAATAAAAATGAGTTTCTTCAAAGGAAAGAAAACCCTAGCGGTTTAAAATTCTTTGTGTAGAAATCATATGGACAAAATTGTACATGTGTTTAATGCATGGCTTGTGACAAGATTATTAATCACACTTAAGCAATTAACTATGATTGAATATTCTTTCCTTGGCACATTAAATATATAATGATTATGATTGTCATACTTATTTTCATTGATATGAAAAATGACAATTGGATATTAAAACTCTTTGTTGTGTGATTACTTTTATGGACGATAAGTAATACAATGGAGTTTTATGAATTCACATAATCTTTGGAAATGTACAAACGGCAAGAATCCATGAATGGATATATGCATGCATCTAGGAGATGATTCTTATGTTTAACTATTAAATCCATGTTTTGGTTTAAAATTAAAATAAGATAATTTCTAAGTATTCCTGAAAGCTAGTGGGAGTATTGTGTTTATTTTCTTTAAATCTTATATGTTGTGGGTAGTAACATTCCATCTAAGCTAAATGTTAAGTTTGGAATGGAACTTCACATGAAAGATTTAGAAAATAAGACATACAACCTTGGAGTATATGTTTATTGTTAATAAACATGGCGGTATTAAATTAATGAGTCTAATAGAACATGATATATCATTTGGAAAATGGATATGTAGAACATGAATTAAATCTTTGTTTGACATAAGGATTTTTCATGTACATCATGTTATTGTTGTATCATGCTTGAATGCAAGATGATTTGACAACATTGATATCTAATGAAGTTATTAGATAACTAGTGTAATGAATATTCTAATAGAATATGTTTGAATCTAGAATTACATTCCTCAGCCTGGATTTGCTCTCAAAATTCTAAGGATGAGCAATACAACAATTGTTGCATAATTGTCATAGCCAACAAACTTGAAAGTTTGGAAGGTATCAAACATTACACTATAGATATTGAAGTTTACGGAGATTTTAAAGAGCATATTGTTGTTTGTATACAATGATGCTGGTTTAATTGAGATGACACTCAATACTAGTCATGGGAGGATTTCATCCTTGTAAATGGTCATGTGAACTAGTTGTGCTCAACCAAGAGCATAGTTGCATTATACAATAAAGAATTAGAATGCTTTAAACTTTAAAAATTGTTTGAAAGTTTGATTGTCATAAATTGGTGTTGAGGATGTCACACACTTTATGAAATATATTATGTGGCAATATCAAGATATTTTGAATGCACACATACAAGAACTTCACTAGTTGAATTCTTGAAATAAGTATTCTCAAAATTTCGATAGATCAAAGTTAGTTGAAATTATGCCTTGTCAACAAGTATGATTGTCATTACTTGAGACATAATTCATTAACAAGTATTATCATGCATTGATCTATTTAGTATTTGGATAAGGGATGTTATGAACAAATATTATTTAAATGGAATAAAATATTGGTTATGTTTATTTTTCATTTTCTTAATATTATATCCTATATTTTCATGTTTAATCCGTGAATAACTTATGTTATTCTAAAAGTCCGTTGTCGATCAATGATGTGGGAATGTCATTGAATTAAGACAAATCTGAGTTTTGGTAGAATATACTTTAAGTATATTGATGCGTGGGACATGCCAAATTCACATGATATTCAATGAATTGAATATAGGACAGATCCCAACTTTACATGATGATACTTTATGGATTTTGTCATTAAGTATATCATGAAGTGTTTATCCTCAGACTTGAGATACCAGATAACTGTTGTGAATGTAGTGCATTTGTGTAAGATAGTCTAACGCTATCCGTAACTGGTAGTTATAAGGGCTATTTTCGGAAGTGTTACAAAGTTCATGAGTTATGTTTGTAGTCAAGAGAATTTGTTCCTTTGAATTTGTTTCAAAGCATAATACTATATTTGGGCCCCTCGTAGGGTTGACAAGATGTTTGTAAGGCCTTACCCAAGATCTATCTGGAATACGTTCAGATGATTTGGTAATCTTGTTCAATCAAATACAACGAGAAACAGAATATTAACTTATGAAATGACTTGATCCATATTCATAGTTAATGTAGTATTAGTAACAAAAGGATAAGTAAAAATGATGAATCATTAAATGGTTTTTTCCAGGAGACCATACTCGATTCGATCTGGGGGCATTGGCGTGTTAAAGCTAGACTAACCAATGTCATTACTATATTAAGTAATATCCAAGTGGGAGCTGAAAGGTTTATGGATAATTATTAATATATGTATGACCGGATTCGAACTCGAGACTTCGGGATTGCACGCATTACGTATGAGAATCAATGTATAAATAATTAATATATAAAATGTTATATTTAATTATTTGATCACGAAATAAATACTTAATGATATTTAATATTTGACGAGTTTTGATTATCGGTCATTAAATGTCAACTGGATATGAAGAAAAGTTAACAAGTCAAGAGAAGGTTTTTGGAATCCTCTTTTGGGCTTGTGTTTGGCCGAAAACTATAGAATCCCACATCGGATACTATAGCAATCTTGACATCTACCATAAGGCTATAAATACATCCCCATGTATTCATCCTTTGGTACACTAGATTTCAATAGAAGGCCAAACCTCTTCTTTTTTCCTCTTGTTCTTGGTCGACGAAGTAAATCCCCATTGTAAGGGATTTACGAGTCACCTTGAGCATAACAAAGATGTTTGGTTAATCTATTGTGATCAAGAACCTAGCTTTTCTCATTGATTTGTTACTAATACGTGTGTACAAGAACGAAGAGCAAATACACTTGTGTTTGCATATCTTGGGTATTCGACTTTTGATATGGTCGAATTATATAAACCCTAATTTATCAGGGTTTAGGGTTTCTTGGTCTTTGATCTTAATTTGGGGCTTTCATGAACCCTAATTGCATTGATTCGCAAAAGGTACGCATATACTTTTAATTCGGTTAATTAATTTACAAGTATTATTCCTATTACTTCCGCTGCATGCTTTGATGATGTTTACTTGTTTATGTAATTGTTATGATTAGTAAAACCCAACACCATCTACCTTCATTTTCCTTTTGAAAATCCATTTGCACCCCAGAGGTTTGCAACCTGGTGGTAGATCAACCAACACCCATGTAACCACCCGCATTTTCAGGTTATTTTTCATTTTCGAGAATTTACTATTCACTTTACTATTCACATTTACTATTCATTTTCACTATTCATATCGTAAATATTTTTATTTTATTTTACTATCATGACAAGATAAATAAACTCGACAAGTCGTCCTGACGGCGCACGTTGAATCCATTCAGAACCGTTTTCACGAAACCGTGTCCGAGAACTACTTTAGGGTTAAAACGTCATTCGGACATCCCGATATGTCCAGTAAACCATATAAACATTAGAAATATGTATTTCTACCATTTTATGACAATTCCACAAGTTTTGGAATTTTACGTTTTTCAGTTCTGCGTTTTACGCGAATTACGCGTTTTTGACCCGTATTTCCAGCTTTAAGCAGCGTTTTTGCACCCAATGAGACTTATCACTCATTTTATATTTTTATATGGAGTATAATGATGAGTCTCATCATTCCTGTAAGTTTCGTATTTTTACGATACCCGGTTTTACGTTTTATGGCCTAAAGACTTACGGTTGGCATTTAACGGAACCAAAACTTACTCTAAACTCTTGATATTATCAAAACTTATCATCTAAGACACCTAGACACTATGAGACCGACTTAAGGAGGGGGAGTCATCATATTGGTGGCTTAATCCTAACCAAGGTTCATTTTGATCATTACAAGTGTCCTAACCTAACCATGGTTGATATTTAACCCAATATATGGTTAACCAAACTTACCCTCCTATAAATAGCAAGTGATATTCATCCCAAAGACCTCCACAAACTGAATTGGGTCGTTCATACTCTAAAATATCCATATCTTCCATCATTTGAGCTTTAAACTCCAAGTTTAAGCAAGAAAGTTCCAAAGATCAAGCTACTTCATCCAATCTCTAGCAAGTAAGTGATCTTCTTGAGTTTAGATCCACTCAAGTCACTTAGTACTTCATCACCAACTCTTCAAGTTTGCAAGGGTGCCAAGGTGTGGAAAGCTAGATCAATCCAAAGTCTAAAGTGATCAATCAAAGTCCTATCCTTACTAAGTTACTCCTTTCTATTTTGAAAGCCAAAAGTTATAAGCAACTTATCACCACCATCATCTCATCTTTATTATTCATAATCTTAACTATTTCATGCTATATATATAGTTACTATGTTGATTCATGATGTACATATACTCAATCACTTGTTTTAATTCACATATTGTCATATAAGTAACAAACTAGAAAACTAGTCATATCCTATACATGTGAGACCATTAAAATCAGTAACATATGGACTATGTAACTTACATAATATGGTAGACAAGATAAAAAGGTAAACATAGCAACTTGAATCACCCGAAACGGACAAACGAGTCAAAAGTTATAGGCAAAAGAAGTTAGCGAAACCTAAACGCCAAAACTGCCATATGGGAACTGCTTGGTTCTGCCATTTTGAAAGTCGTACTTATGGTCCGAATCATAAAAAAATTAAAACACGAAAGTTGTCCGGAACGACGTTTTCCTTCAATAACAAAGAAGCTCGGACCTTGAAAACGCTTAAATAGGCCAAAAATCTTTCAAAAACAGAAACTGCCGTAAATATAGTCTCACAACTATACTTTTGTCACAACTAAAAGCAAACCAAGACTCCTAATGGCCATTAGCCAAGACCACGGCTACGGCTAAGGCCAAAGCTAAGTCTCAAGACCATGGTAGTCAAGACCAAAGTCACGGCAAGACCATGGCTAAAGCCTCGAGGCTTGTTTGAAACGACGAGAACTTGTAAAACCTAGATAGTTATTAAAACATGATAAACTTTATGTTATAACAATCTTCACTCAAAACATATGTTGTATTTACTAAGTGCTACAATAGTAGGGAGCTTCATGTGAGGGGTTTCATTTGAGTAAAACGTATCGACGAGTTGCTGGATTTACGAATTAAAGTGTCCTAGCTCCTCTAACGCTACTGCATGACCTCTGAATTATGATGGCCCGAACGGTAGTACGATATCTATAAACTAAATACGCTTTCACATATTAAAGATCTTTCTATAAACATCAAATGAAAATTGACTACATCATGATCAACATAGGGATATATATAGGATGGTTTATGTTTTCCTAAAACATTATTCCAAACTTAAGTCGCAACATTTCATTTTAGGTTGCACGTAGAAGTCTTCCGACTTATCCATCACATCCGTTAGTACTTAACGTCATCAACTCTTGGTGAGTTCATAGCCCCACTTTCTATTACCTAAATTGTTTTACAAACCCTTGGGGAGATACATGCTTTATTTTAAACCGAACACATTGCTTTGAAACTGTATGCTTATCTGAATGTATTATGTGCACTAAGTACCACTATTGCCAAACTTAAGTCCCTATTATCATGAACCATTAATCACTTGCGGTGAACGCGAATAATGTGGATAGATCTATCGGGATTGACGAATCCCGTTTGTTTAACCAAGTCCGTTAAACAAACGCACTCTATTTGAAGAACCATAGGTTTATTGGCAAATTACCTATTAGGGCAACTGTTACTATTATATCAATTTCTATTGACAAGTGTTAACGCGGTGTCATGAGCTTAGTGCAATAATATCTGTTTTGTTTTCAAACCATTGGTGTGAGTCTAATTAACTCACACTACCAACATAATGTGTTCAACCATTAAACAAACTCTATGAATTTCACTCAACCTTTGTGTTGACAGTTTTAAGCATGTATTTCAGGTCCATAATGTCGGGAGCAGGCACGGAAGGGCAAGATCAAGAAGGCTATATAAATAAATAATTTATCATTCACAAAACATCAAAAACTTTATATTGATGTGTTTTGTAATCAATGGAACCAACTGGGACCTATTTTGTAAACTCTGATATATTTGAATGATAAAGCCTTTTTAAAACGACTCCTTTAGAGATCGTTTTCTATTATTATGACTGTTGTGCCAACAAGTAATACCCAGTTTGAATTCTGCTGCATATCATGAATTGGGGGTGTTACAGATTGGTACCAGAGCCATAGTTATAGAGAAACGAGTCTAAATTATGACTTAAACTATAACTGCTTTTACAAACAAAAACATTTTATAGCCTTCCGTTCTCCGTGCCTTCCATCCTCCAGACGATTATTGGCTTTCAAGACATGTTATAATAACATGAACATATTAGTATATTGATATATACACTTGAAATATTTAAAGCTTTCTCCTAAATATTATAACTATTTTAACATCATATCCTTTTGTAGTCACTATGTCTGTGCCTGCATCTCCCGATTATGTTCCGGCATCACCCGAACAAATTCCAAACATTCCAATCATTCCGGAACTAGATTTTCCTGATATTAATGACGACTACCTTGATGCTGTTGATTACGAAGATGAACCATACGAAGATATGGACGAGGAAGTAGAAGAGGATCTGATTATACCAGATTCTCCCGAATATAATGTTCAGGATTGGGTTGAATCCGAGGATGATCAAGAGGAAAACTATGTATATGGTGTAGCACCATTATCACCACCTCCTGCCTCAGAAACATCTTCCGAACCTAATCCTACTAACCCTACTCAAGGAGCAACATACACTCATGAAGTCGGCGGGTCATCCACAATGATACCTGCTTTCATAAACTCTGCCCAATACGAACTTTACCGTTTAAAACAACACATGGACCTAACTCAACATAAAGTCCAAAGTATGGCATGGCAGATGAATCAACAAGAATCATTTGTCGTTGCGGCCAAAACTGAGGCCATCCATGCTCGTCAACGCTTGGACTTATTCATACTAGATATGAGTTATGTGAAGAGGGACTTGGATTATGTTGCAGATACCATCTTCCATCCACTAACTGGATGGGAAGACATCAAAGATAGGTTATCAAGAGTGGAAAGAATCCAATGCCAAGACGGGGCACAAATCCATGAACTGCGAAATCACTTAAACTCGGCAGAGATCCGACTAGACGTTGCTAACTTCGACCGATATTGTCTTCGAAAAGAGTTGTATGATATGCAATCTTCTATGAATGCCATGCAACAGAAAATACATCAAAAAGAGGTCGAAGAAAATCGTTTGAGTGATAGCATCGATGTTCTAGCCGTATATGGAAACATCGATTCGTTCAACCAATCTTAGACTAGTATGATAATATTAGTTATCTTTTGTACTTCTAAACTGATTAGACTCAGTTAGAAAAATCTATGTAACCCATGTAATAGCTAGCAGTAGTAAAACGTTGAAATTACTAAACTGAAAGTTTCAGTTAGTAAATTTTGAAGAAGCTTGTAACAGGTTTCGATTTTGTAAATCAATCAACGTTATGTGAATAAAAACTCTTGTTTTATGCTATCATGTGTTATGGTTTAAAATTTCAACTTTATTATTTCTAACTTTCCATCAAAAATCATGATCCTTTTATAACTCTTGATATCTCTTTTTGATAGAATCATGCCGCCAAAGAAAGCTAAAGCACCTCAACCAATGACTCCAGCCGCCATTGAGCGATGATCACTACCCGAGTAAATGCAGCAATTAACGCTGAACGAGCAGCCGCTGCCGCTGCTGCTGAACCGCTGCCTGAAGCCGCCGTGCCGAGCCGCCAAGCCGCCGAAGCCGCCGCCGCCAGCCGCGCCGCCGCAGCCGCAGTTAACCACCGCTGCCGCTGAGGCCGCCGCAGCCGAAGCCGCTAGGCTTGCCGCTGCCGAAATTGCCACGTACCGGAAGCTGCTAGGCTTGCCGCAACTAATGCAACTAGAGCTTGCTCATACAAAGAATTTATGAGTTGCAAACCCACAAATTTCAAGGGTTCGGAAGGAGCCGTGGGTTTAACTCGCTGGTTTGAAAGAATGGAATCTGTGTTCTCAATCAGCAAATGCGCTGAAAGTGACAAGGTCCAATATGCCACTTGTACACTACTGGATCAGGCATTATCATGGCGGAATGCAGTTGCTCAACCAATAGGCATCACGAATGCTTATAAAATCTCTTGGGTTGCTCTAAAGGATTTAATGATCAAGGAGTATTGCCCTCGTAGTGAAATACAGAAATTGGAAGTGGAGTTCTGGAACCATATTCTCAAGGGTGTTGACATTGCCACTTACAATCGCCGATTTCAAGAATTGGCAATCAGGTGTCCATCAATGGTTCCAACAACCGAAAAGCTGTTAGAGAGATATATCTGGGGACTTAGCCTGTCATCCGTGGAAATGTGACATCGTTTGATCCAAAGTCACTTGATGATGCTATGCGAATGTCTCGAAATCTCATGGATCAAACGGTTCGAGCAGGGACTACCCAAAGACAGAATCTCAATAACAATACTACCACCAACAACACCAACTACCGTAATAACAACAACCATACCAACAACAATAACAACAGAAACAACAACAACAAGCGACAATGGGGTAACAACCAAGGAAACATTACCAACAACCAAAACCGCAACACCACCCATCACATTCAACAGAATCAAAGGCAAGAAAATGCCAGAACCTATGCCGCTACTGTCCCAGCAGTAGGCAGAGGATATGTTGGATCCTACCCATATTGTAGTCAGTGCAAAGCCCATCACTTAGGTCCTTGCAAATGCAATAAATGCCAAAAAGTGGGACATCTTGCTAAGGATTGTAGGGGCAAGGCTATAGCTACTAGGAAGCAATACACAACCAATAATTACATGCTTCGGGTGTGGGGAAAAGGGCACTACAGGAGCGATTGCCCTAAAAACCATGGCCAACAAGGCGGAGGTGCTCGTGGTAGAGCCTATGTTATGGGCAACGGTGAACCTCAACAAGACCAACGTAGTCAACCGGTACGTTTTCCAATAATCATCTTGTTAAAGTCTTATTCGATTCCGGTGCTGATATGAGCTTTATATCTTCCAAAATTGCACCTTTACTTAATATTGCACCAACCACTATGGATACTCACTATAGTATTGAATTAGCCAATGGAAACTTAGTAAACACCAATACTGTACTCCAAAACTGTACCCTCAACCTTTTAAATCATCCATTCAACATCAATCTCATGCCAATCGAACTTGGAAGTTTCGATGTTGTTATTGGCATGGATTGGTTGTCAAAACATCGAGCCAACATCATCTGTGGCGAAAAAGTTGTTCATATTCCTTGTAACAATGAAACTTTGGTCATCCGTGGTGATCAAAGTGGAACTCGCTTAAACATCATCTCATGTATGAAAACCATGAAGTACATTGAAAAAGGATGTTACGCATTTCTAGCTCATGTTACCAAGAAGGAATCCAAAGAAAAACGACTTGAAGACGTTCCTATCGCTCGTGAATTTCCTGAAGTTTTCCCTGAAGACTTACCCGGACTTCCACCATCACGCCAAGTAGAGTTCCAAATTGAATTAGTGCCGGAGCGCGCCAGTGGCCGCGCACCCTACTGACTAGCACCATCCGAGATTCAAGAACTGGCAAATCAACTACAAGAACTTTCGGACAAGGGGTTTATCCGACCTAGTTCCTCACCTTGGGGAGCTCCCGTCTTGTTCGTGAAAAAGAAAGATGGATCGTTACGAATGTGTATCGACTATCGTGAGCTAAACAAATTAACCATAAAGAACCGATACCCTTTGCCAAGAATCGATGATCTATTCGATCAACTACAAGGTTCGACCTATTATTCAAAAATAGACCTTCGATCGGGTTACCATCAAGTTAAGGTTCGAGAAGAAGACATTCCAAAAATAGCCTTTAGAACTCGCTATGGTCATCACGAGTTCCAAGTAATGCCGTTTGGCTTGACGAATGCACCAGCCGTATTCATGGATCTCATGAATCGGGTGTGTAAGCCATATTTGGACAAGTTTGTGATAGTATTCATCGATGACATTCTCATATACTCCAAAAGCGAAGAAGAACATAAAGATCATCTGAGAACGATTTTAGATTTGCTCAAGAAAGAGAAGTTGTACGCAAAATTCTCTAAATGTGAATTCGGATTCAACGTACAATTCCTTGGGCATGTTATCGATAACACGGGTCTACATGTTGATCCCGCTAAAATTGAGGCTATCAAGGATTGGCCAACACCTACGACACCTACAGTAAATTGGCGTCAATTTCTAGGTTTGGCCGGTTATTATCGAAGGTTTATTGAGGGGTTTTCCTCCATAGCCAAACCTTTGACTACGTAACTCAGAAAAACAAAAAGTACGTCTGGAACGAAGATGAAGAAGAAGCTTTCCAAATCCTAAAACAAAAACTTTGTAGTGCCCCTATTCTAGCTTTGCCAGATGGGATCGAAGATTTTGTAGTCTATTGCGATGCTTCGCACCAAGGATTAGGAGCCGTACTCATGCAACGAGAAAAAGTCATGGCTTATGCTTCACGACAACTCAAGAAACATGAAGAAAACTACAATACTCATGACTTGGAGTTAGGAGCAGTAGTCTTTGCACTCAAAATCTGGAGACACTATCTATACGGTACTAGATGTACTGTGTTTACCGACCACAAAAGTCTCCAACACATTCGCGATCAAAAGGAATTAAACATGAGGCAACGACGATGGTTAGAATTGTTGAGTGATTATGATTGCGACATTCGCTATCATCCGGGAAAAGCCAACGTAGTAGCGATGCCCCGAGCCGAAGGAAAGGGTTAAACCTCTACGAGTTCGAGCTTTAGTCCTAACCATTAACTCAAATTCCCTGCCAAATACTCAATGCTCAAGCCGAAGCAGTAAAACAACAAGACATTGAGAAGGAGAAATTAGATGGCATGATACAGAAGAAATTTGAAACCCGTTCGGACGGAACTTTATGCTTCCAAGGACGAAGTTGGTTACCACTTTATGGTGGTCTACGAGATTTAATCATGCTTGAATCCCACAAATCCAAATATTCCGTACATCCAGGATCTGATAAGATGTATCATGATCTAAAACTACTCTATTGGTGGCCAAACATGAAAGCCGACATTGCCACCTACGTCAAGAAATGCCTTACTTGTTCCAAAGTAAAGGCCGAACACCAAAAACCATCCGGTCTCTTACAACAACCCGAGATTCCGATATGGAAATGGGAACGAATCACAATGGATTTTATCACTAAACTCCCAAAGACATCCAACGGTTATGACTCCATTTGGGTCATAGTCGATCGTCTCACAAAGTCCGCACACTTTATACCAATCAAAGAGACTTACAAGATGGATCAGTTGACTCGACTATACGTCAAGGAAATAGTCTCAAAACATGGTGCACCGATTTCTATCATATCTGACCGAGATGGTAGATTTACCTCAAACTTCTGGCAGTCACTCCAAGACGCCTTTGGAACAAACCTAGACATGAGTACAGCGTATCACCCTCAAACCGATGGTCAGAGTGAACGAACCATTCAAACGCTGGAAGACATGCTCCGAGCTTGTATAATCGACTTTGGAAAAGGATGGGATAACCATTTACCATTGGTCGAATTCTCCTACAATAACAGTTATCACGCGAGTATCAAGGCAGCACCCTTCGAAGCACTTTACGGTCGAAAGTGCCGATCGCTCGTCTTCCGAAGGCGTGGGAGATGTTCAACTCACTGGTCCAGAACTCATTCGTGAAACAACCGAGAAAATCATACAAGTCAAAAATCGGTACAAAAAAGCAAGAGATAGATAAAAGAGTTATGCCGATGTACGACGCAAACCCTTGGAATTCCAAGTTGGAGACAAGGTTATGCTAAAGGTCTCACCTTGGAAAGGTGTCATACGATTCGGTAAACCTGAAAAACTAAACCCACGATACATAGGTCCATTCAAAATCCTCGCTAGGGTTGGTCCGTGGGCATACAAACTTGAGCTCCCATCGAACTCAGTAATGTACATCCCACTTTATGTATTCTAACCTAAAGAAATGTCTATCTGATGAATCGCTTGTTATTCCACTCGATGAACTCAAACTCAGCAACGATCTACACTTCATTGAACAACCTGTGGAGATCATGGACCGAGAGGTCAAACAACTAAAAGCAGTCGAGTAATACCAATTGTCAAAATTCGCTGGCTCCCAACGTGGCCCAGAATTTACATGGGAACGAGAAGACCAATGCGCCGAAAGTACCCTCACCTTTGAAGGGCATCAATATCAAGAAACAATTAAATCACGAGGACGTGATTTCTCCAACGGGGGAGCTGAACCACCGCATTTTCAGTTAGTTATTTTTCATTTTCAAGAATTTACTATTCACTTTACTATTCACATTTACTATTCATTTTCACTATTCATATCGTAAATATTTTTATTTTATTTTACTATCATGACAAGATAAATAAACTCGACAAGTCGTCCTGACGGCGACGTTGAATCCATTCAGAACCGTTTTCATGAAACCGTGTCCGAGAACTACTTTAGGGTTTAAACGTCATTCGGACATCCCGATATGTCCAGTAAACCATATAAACATTAGAAATATGTATTTCTACCATTTTATGACAATTCCACAAGTTTTGGAATTTTTCGTTTTTCAGTTCTGCGCGTTTTTACGCAATTACGCGTTTTGACCCGTATTTCCAGCTTTAAGCAAATTTTTGCACCCAATAAGACTTATCACTCATTTTATATTTTTATATGGAGTATAATGATGAGTCTCATCATTCCTGTAAGTTTCGTATTTTTACGATACCCGGTTTTACGTTTTATGGCCTAAAGACTTACGATTGGCATTTAACGGAACCAAAACTTACTCTAAACTCTTGATATTATCAAAACTTATCATCTAAGACACCTAGACACTATGAGACCGACTTAAGGAGGGGAAGTCATCATATTGGTGGCTTAATCCTAACCAAGGTTCATTTTGATCATTACAAGTGTCCTAACCTAACCATGGTTGATATTTAACCCAATATATGGTTAACCAAACTTACCCTCCTATAAATAGCAAGTGATATTCATCCCAAAGACCTCCACAAACTGAATTGGGTCGTTCATACTCTAAAATATCCATATCTTCCATCATTTGAGCTTTAAACTCCAAGTTTAAGCAAGAAAGTTCCAAAGATCAAGCTACTTCATCCAATCTCTAGCAAGTAAGTGATCTTCTTGAGTTTAGATCCACTCAATTCACTTAGTACTTCATCACCAACTCTTCAAGTTTGCAAGGGTGCCAAGGTGTGGAAAGCTAGATCAATCCAAAGTCTAAAGTGATCAATCAAAGTCCTATCCTTACTAAGTTACTCCTTTCTATTTTGAAAGCCAAAAGTTATAAGCAACTTATCACCACCATCATCTCATCTTTATTATTCATAATCTTAACTATTTCATGCTATATATATAGTTACTATGTTGATTCATGATGTACATATACTCAATCACTTGTTTTAATTCACATATTGTCATATAAGTAACAAACTAGAAAACTAGTCATATCCTATACATGTGAGACCATTAAAATCAGTAACATATGGACTATGTAACTTACATAATATGGTAGACAAGATAAAAAGGTAAACATAGCAACTTGAATCACCCGAAACGGACAAACGAGTCAAAAGTTATAGGCAAAAGAAGTTAGCGAAACCTAAACGCCAAAACTGCCATATGGGGACTGCTTGGTTCTGCCATTTTGAAAGTCGTACTTATGGTCCGAATCATAAAAAAATTAAAACACGAAAGTTGTCCGGAACGACGTTTTCCTTCAATAACAAAGAAGCTCGGACCTTGAAAACGCTTAAATAGGCCAAAAATCTTTCAAAAACAGAAACTGCCGTAAATATAGTCTCACAACTATACTTTTGTCACAACTAAAAGCAAACCAAGACTCCTAATGGCCATTAGCCAAGACCACGGCTACGGCTAAGGCCAAAGCTAAGTCTCAAGACCATGGTAGTCAAGACCAAAGTCACGGCAAGACCATGGCTAAAGCCTCGAGGCTTGTTTGAAACGACGAGAACTTGTAAAAACTAGATAGTTATTAAAACATGATAAACTTTATGTTATAACAATCTTCACTCAAAATATATGTTGTATTTACTAAGTGCTACAATAGTAGGGAGCTTCATGTGAGGGGTTTCATTTGAGTAAAACGTATCGACGAGTTGCTGGATTTACGAATTAAAGTGTCCTAGCTCCTAACGCTTAATGCATGACCTCTGAATCATGATGGCCCGAACGGTAGTACGATATCTATAAACTAAATACGTTTTCACATATTAAAGATCTTCTATAAACATCAAATGATAATTGACTACATCATGATCAACATAGGGATATATATAGGATGGTTTATGTTTTCCTAAAACATTATTCCAAACTTAAGTCGCAACATTTCATTTTTAGGTTGCACGTAGAAGTCTTCCGACTTATCCATCACATCCGTTAGTACTTAACGTCATCAACTCTTGGTGAGTTCATAGCCCCACTTTCTATTACCTAAATTGTTTTACAAACCCTTGGGGGAGATACATGCTTTATTTTAAACCGAACACATTGCTTTGAAACTGTATGCTTATCTGAATGTATTATGTGCACTAAGTACCACTATTGCCAAACTTAAGTCCCTATTATCATGAACCATTAATCACTTGCGGGTGAAGCGAATAATAATGTGGATAGATCTATCGGGATTGACGAATCCCGTTTGTTTGACCAAGTCCGGTAAACAAACGCACTCTATTTGAAGAACCATAGGTTTATTGGCAAATTACCTATTAGGGCAACTGTTACTATTATATCAATTTCTATTGACAAGCTGTTAACGTTTTCGTGTCATGAGCTTAGTGCAGCAATAATATCTGTTTTGTTTTCAAACCATTGGTGTGAGTCTAATTAACTCACACTACCAACATAATGTGTTCAACCATTAAACAAACTCTATGAATTTCACTCAACCTTTGTGTTGACAGTTTTAAGCATGTATTTCAGTCCATAATGTGGGAGCAGGCACTGGAGGGCAAGATCAAGAAGGTTATATAAATAAATAATTTATCATTCACAAAACATCAAAAACTTTATATTGATGTGTTTGTAATCAATGGAACCAACTGGGACCTATTTTGTAAACTCTGATATATTTGAATGATAAAGTCTTTTTAAAACGACTCCTTTAGAGATCGTTTTCTATTATTATGACTGTTGTGCCAACAAGTAATACCCAGTTTGAATTCTGCTGCATATCATGAATTGGGGGTGTTACAACCCAAGTGTTGTTGCCCATGATGGAATCCATCTCATCATTAATTGCTTTTTTCCAGAAAGCAATATCCTGGGACTTCATTGCTTCTTCAAATGTCTTGGGATCATCCTCAACAATGAAGCAATAGGAGTATTGGTCCCGAGACCTCATCCCCCTGGTGCCTTCAACTAAGTATAGTTGAAACTCGTGTCCAAGTGACTTTGGAGTCCCGACCCTTTTGCTCTTCCTGAGAACAGTTCGTTCAGGTTGAACCACAACCTCATCAGTGGACCACTGATGGTTCATCATCGGGACCTCTCGATACACCAGTGTCATGAGTTCCATTAGGAATCCTCCGACTTGGTCTAGGGACTGATGAGAATCTATTCTCATCAAAATCAGATCCTTGATTCAATTATTGAGTGAATTGAAACATATTCATTAGGTTCAATAACATAGAACCTAAAAGCCTTGGAATGCTCAGATATCCAACAAAGATGCACATGCCTCTTTCACCCAAAGTCTTTAGCTTTGGATCGTGGAGTCTTACAACGCCTACAACCCACTGAGATAGTTCAGTTGGGTTTCCTTTTAGTCCAGAGTTCATAAGGGTAACCTTGTTCCTTTTGTTGGGAACCCTATTTAATAAATAGCAAGCTGTCAACATAGCTTCACCCCAGAACCCTTGACTAAGTCCTGAATAGGACAACATGGAATTAACCATCTCCTTCAAAGACCTGTTTTCCTTTCAAATACCATTTTGCTGAGGAGTATAAGGGGCAGTCGTTTCATGGATTATTCTAACGGACTGAAAGTACTGAGTATCCATGTACTCACCTCCCCTATCAGTCCTTAATCTTTTGATCAAAGACCCAAGTTGTAATTCAACTTCAGTTTAAACACTTTGAATTTATCTAATGCTTCATCCTTGGTATGTAACTGATAGACATAACAAAATCTAGAAGCATCATCAATAAATGTCACAAAGTACTTCTTATTCCCCAAAGAAGGAGTGGCATGCAAATCACACAGATCATTGTGAATAAGCTCCAAGAGATTAGTCTCACGACTAACACCCTGAAAGGGTTTCTTGGTAATCTTGGTCAACATGCAAGTTTTACACTTTTCAGTGTCCATGTCAAAAGCAGGGATTAAACCATCCCTAGACATATCTTGCATTCTTTTATAATGTACATGGCCAAGTCTTGCATGCCATAGGCTAGAATCAGTGTCAGTAGTGGTCACAAAAGCTGAATTAACATTGTCAGTAGAAATATTAAGCCTGAACATTTGATTACATAAATAACCAAAACCAATAAAAACACCATGCTTGGAAAGCACAAATTTATCAGACTCAATAACTTGTTTATAACCATGATTATTCAAAATACTACTTGAAACCAAGTTCTTCCTGATATCAGGAACATGAATAACATCAAACAAAGTTACAATCTTTCCTGAACTAAACCTAAGATCTACACACAACCACCGACCATGCACCAAGGCTGTTGACTCATTTCCATGTGAAGAATAGAACCATCATTCAGTGACTCATAAGTCTTGAACCAGCTTCTATCTTTACACACATGAACTCTTGCACCAGAGTCAACCCACCACGCAACATCATCATCCTGCACATAAAAGATTCAGATACATATGTAATATAATAAATCTGAAAAGACTTATTAAACATATTCTGACCTTTTAGTGAGTTGGTTGAACCACCACTCCCTGAACCATTAGTGCCTGATCCATTGGCTTTACCACCAATTTTAACACCTTTGCAGTCCCCTTTAATGTGACCAGTCTTGCCACATTTCCAACAAGTAGGTGTTGCCTTCTTGTGTTGTCATGATACTTGCGTTGTCATGATACTTGCGTTTGCCTTTGTTGTCATTGTACCTGGTGGAGGTGTTATGTTCCACCATATTGACAACAGATGGTCCAGCAGCATTACCACTCTTTGGCTTGTCATTATCCTGCACCTTGAGAGATTCCTCAATGTGCAGATGACTGCCCAACTCAACAAGAGTTAACTCCTCCTTCATATGTTTCAAGGTATGCTTGAAATCTTTCCATGAAGGAGGGAGTTTGTCAATGACACAAGAGACTTTGATAGCCTCATCCATGTTCATTTGGTGTTGTGTAAACCTTCCAAGTATTCCAAGAAGTTCATTGTATTGTTCCATAACTGGTCTTGAATCAGTCATTTTGTAATTTGTGAAATTACTAACAAGGAACTTCTTACTTGATGCATCCTCAGCCATATATTTGGCATCCAAGGAATCCCATAGTTCTTTGGAAGATTCAAAGTTCTGATAAATATCAAACAGAGAATCAGACATACCATTGAGAATAAGACCTCTGCATATGTAGTCATCATTCTCCCATTTGCTCCTCCTGATCTGCTCAACCGTAGCATCATCCCCATCATCAGGAATTGGAGTAGTCAGCACATAAACCACACTCATGCTTGACAGCAAGAAATGCATCTTCTTCTGCCACCTCCTAAAGTCCACCCCTTCAAACTTGTCCAGCTTAGCAAAGTTTGAAGCCATATGTTTCATTGCAGCAGCAGCCATTGATTATCACAAAATAGTTTACTTTGATTGTTGGCGTGAGTTGCCCAGCAGCAGGGTAAAGATAATCAATAACTGTTCAGCAGAAACAAACAACAAGGTCAGCAGTAACAGATACCACTAGGTGGTTACCGGATATCACTTGGAATCGTGTGATCACTTTCCAAAGTAAACTATTCGACCCTAATGCCTGGGTATCACGAATATCTACTTGGGATAAGACCAAATTCAGTTAGAGAATTAGGCACAATTCTATAACCCTTTCGCTAATAAGTGTTTACGTTTTCTGTGTGTCTTTCATACATAATCAGATATCCTATTTATAGGATAATGCTCTTGGCTAGTTCAATGGAATTATGAGTATTAATCGGCCCATTAATAGCCTCATAATTATCACCATTATAGCCGTTAGTGGTTACATGACCAATTAAACGTGGTCATTAAGCGGTTGAAACTGCCACTTGAATAGGTCAAGACCGTTACAAGCAGTACTTACATCAGTACTTTCATAGTGCTATCAGTGGTTACACTGCTTTAGTGGAAACACCACTGCTTCAGTGTAAACACTACTTTAGTGAAACATCACTTCAGTGGAAACACCACTTCAGTGGAAACACTGATCCAGTGGAAGTACTGCTACAGTGGAAACACTGATAATCAGTGGTAACCACAACAGTACTTTCACCAAGCACTACCAATACAAACCACTACAAGAGTCAGGGTGTTCATGGACCTTATGGGTGTACACTCCGTACCTCCTAACCCATTACAAGGTGTGAACTATTCCCACAAGTGCACTAAATTTTCCAACAATGTCGAGGTGCCAATTTGAATTTTATTGCCTTATCTAACTGAACTCGGTTTTGCAACACTGGTTATAAGAGGTAACTTAATAGAGAACTTGATTGTGGAATAGATATGGGATAGTGCTTAAAATATATTTTTATGTAGGTGTATTTGATTTGAAGACGAATCTGCCTGCAACGTTTGCATATTACTGATAAGCTGCTAGCGGTGTTTGTATTAAAAACTGGAAAAAGGAAACAAAAATACAGTCTCACAAATCCAACTAATCAAAACATCAAAGTTTGCTTATGGACATCATACATGACTGATTTGATAATTTAAGGGTTTATGGCCAATAGGCGAGTTATCGCAAATGTACTTTTTTAGAAAGTGATGCAGATTTGGTGGATACGTTAGTTTGAAATATAATAACTGATAAATAAAAAGGTTCAATATCTATTCAAACTAGTTAGTTTAAAAAGAAAGAAAGAAAGAAAGAAAAATCAAAAGCAAAAGCATTTTAAGAAGGTATGTCATCAAGTCTCCAAGTGTCAAGAAACATTCATAAGAAGCATCTGCCATCATTTTGATAAAGCTTACAAATGACACTGAAGATAAAGGAGGGTGAGTAAGCACAAAGAAAAGAACATGTACCGCCAAACTCACTTCTACTAAACTCAAACAAACTGTCTTTCACCTTTCTATATAATCCAGTTGCAACAAATTATAATTTGAATAAAAAAACACACATCACAAAGGTGCATTGCGTCATTAGGAATTATGAAAAAAAATCGTCTCAAGAAATGTGCACATGTTACACGGCAGTTAATTTAGACACACAAACATCTCTTAACGTCATCAGACTACGTGATATGAAACAAGAAACCGTCAATTTTCGTAGAACTTGTACAATCATCCCTTTAATTATCTAAATCTACTTATGTTTTATTAACTAGCTTAAGAAAGAACAGACACTAATATGGTATTGTCCCTTACACGTACCAAGCGACAATATTACAGCAACACTTGTGACAGACTGACACCTAAACAACAAGTATACCAGAGGACTAAAATAAATGGTTCTGCATGTCATGGAATTATCAGGCTTATTATACTTCCATGAACAATAAGACAATATATATTCTAAATCCAAGACTTGCTTGAATCTGCTCTAAAAGTACTTATGGCAACCTACAGATATATTAGTTTTAGTATTTGACAATTATAGTTCCTTCTAATAATATAATCAAATTTGGAGAAACAGACAAATAGTTGTAAAAATCTGATGATTTGTAGTTATTATAAGAATCCTAATTATTGATTTATTACTTACTTTAAAATACGCATCCAAACTAATAAGTCTAAAAATACACAACCAAACACCTCCTTACTCAAAATAGGGTCACAGAATAAAGTAGAGGCTAGCAGATTATATAAAGAGTGGAAACAAAACAACCCTTTATAGTTATGCATACCCACCTTCCTTAAGCCTAACTATCAAAGCTGAAAATGAAGACATCAATATCATGCAGATTCTTACCTCTGCTGCTCCTACTAGTTCTCTTTTCAGGTTTTTCCCCTTCTCCACTCCTTTGTGATGGTAAATTTTTTATCCAAATTTCGTAATTCCACCATCAATTAATCGTTTTTTTAAATAAATATATTTTGGGGTGAACAGCTTGCGCAACCACAACAACCAGAGTCAATGGTGTGGTGCATGCTATCAGAATCCCGGAACACGTGTGTGAAAAGAGGTTTAATGGGAAGAACTGTGAGCTGAAGAGATGCCAACATAGGTGTACCAAAAGAGAGCCATTTAGCGCTGGAAAATGTAACGGTAACATGTGTATCTGCTCTTATTATTGTAAGCAACCCCCAATATGACCAACCGTCTTTAAGTCTTAACTATCTTCACTGTATGTAAGGTTTCCTATTCTAGAAATAAGATGTTTGATCTGTGTTGGGAGCCCAATTTTTTTTTTTTTTTTTAAAGATTTTCGAATAATTTACCTTTAAGCATTAGATATATGCAACTTCACATTCATGAATCAATATATACACAAAGAAAAACAGAATGAGGATGAACTCTCTGTTGTAAATACATCAAGGTATGGTGTATCGTTAATTTGAATGGTATATGACACAAATCATCCCTTAATATAGTAATATGCTTAGACACACAAACCATCCCTAATATAGTAATATGCTCAAGACACATTCCTCTTTGGTGACAGCTTTTACATTTTTACTCAAAAATACGTCGCTGGAGTTATATTGAATCAGACACGTCAAATGGGTTTAGACTGTTTACAACTGAGTTGAAAATAACTCGGCGCGTTCAACTGTTTACAACCTCCTAGACTGTTTAATTAAAAACCGGATACTGTAAATTTTATGTAGTGTCTAGAATCATATAATTCGAACTTTCAAAGCAAGAACAAAAAAATACTAGTGGGTCAACCAGGTCATGTATAACTCATTATTCAACCCACCCATTTACCACCTCTAAGTCTCTGACCCATATCAAAGAACATTCATATCATGTGCAAAGGTTAAGAAACAAATAACTCTACCAAACTGAGACACGGAAAACGGAATAAAGAGTCATTTTGATGCAATATCAAATTACAAGATGCCATTCATTTCAGTATCTTTGTTTTTCATGTTACACTACATTGAGGCAACTTTGTATCAGTCAGATTACATTTGCTACATCATGGATGGTACCTTGCTGTAAATAATATAACCCACTGCCAGCATCAGAGGCCTTAAACCTGCGGTACAGACGAGAATCAATCCCTAACAGATGTTCGCAGTATTTTCACATCATGGATTGGCCTGAAAAAGAATTAAGACATTGAGAGAGATAAGAAAGAGAGCATGCTATCTAAAAGTAATAAGCGTATGAAACAAACAAATTGCAATCTTGGACTAGGTCAAGCACGCCTGTGATAATATTAGTAATCCTGAACCCAAATCCTTTTTATTTTCAATCTGTGTCTTTCTTTTCAGCTGTGTGGTGGCAATACCTGGAAACTATTTGGTGACATATCACAGAAACAAAATTAAGAAGTAGTGTCACTCTCGCGATGACGCTATTGCAAACATCTAGGTGCCCTATTCTTAAGCTTAGCAATGTATTGACCATTGTCGCTGTTCAAATATTTGCACCAAATTGGTCTTAACAAAGAATTTACAGCACGATAGTCATGACACATGAAGTACCGATAATACATTAAAGGCATGCAAATTGAATATTAGAGGAGAAAAAAAGTTCCAACTATGAGAATTTTCAGTGTAACTCCAATTTGAAAGCTTAGTAACAATAGAGAGATTAAGAAAGCAACAGACCTGTCGGTATTATCAGTCTGGACACTGCCAAGTCTCTTGACAATCTCCATTCCTCTACATACTCTTCCAAATATGGTGTGCTTACCTGTCAATATTAAAAACTCACATTTTAACTAAACAAACAAAACTACATTGACTAGTGTTGTGTATTGCATTAGTAAAGAAGATCAAATAATCGCAAAGTTCATGAAGCAGGTGATAGCATCAGTTCATATATGAATTTAATCCAATTTCTTTGGAAAGACTAACACCATATATGATATTATTGTGAGTAATAAATGGAAAATGCTAAGAAGCCTTTTATAACGTCAAAAAAAGCAGTAGGCGGTCTGACATGGGGTCAATCACTCAATCGATTGTCCTGCTTTGAGGAATAATATGCCCTTAAGATAGCATGAGTACACTTATTGCAGGCTAAAGTGCAAACAGCTAACATTTTGCTAAAAAAGAAGCATCCAACAAGATTGCAACAGTTGGTTTGAATAAAAGTAGCAAAATGCTAAAGCAGCCAATGACTTAGACATATTTTCTTCTCAAGTACTTAATGTTTCAAGCATGCTTATAGTAAGTGCACATTCGTAAGAAACCTTATAATCTCAATCATCTACATGCCGAAAACACAATATTTACTGTATGTCAATGATGCAAGAAGAATCATATGCAAACTAATGATAGGGTCATCATTGCATGGGCAATACAAAATAGTATCCAAGTCGCTTTAATCAATCTCGTATAATACGAGTGCATAAAGTGACTTGGACCACAAACTTTTCTATTTATTATTAATATGATCATCTATCAGATGCTACTAGTAAACCATAAGTCCATGATATGAACAACAACACTCATATCAAGCATCAGCCAAAAGAAGATGGAGCAAATTGATTAAAATCACAGCTTTACAGATAAAATGATTACCATCAAGTGATGGCGTTGGTGCCAATGTAATAAAGAACTGACTCCCGTTTGTATTTGGACCAGCATTAGCCATAGATAAGATACCAGCTCCAGTATGCTTCAACTTTGGGGTGATCTCGTCCTCAAACTTTGACCTTCAACAATAAATATTCAAAAACTTTGTTCAGGCAATTGCATATACTTGACACAAATCTGTAGACCTTTAAAAATCAATCTGATTTGAATTGTAAATATGCATATGCCTGTGTCTACAAGAACAACTTGTTCAGTTTTACCGATGCTACAGAACCATATAAAACTTCAATAATCTCAAATGGGCTAATGTCACGAAACAGCCACATACCTAGCTTGGTGGTCCATTTTGGTCAATATTCCCAAAAATGTCTTGACCTAGTAATTACACTTTCTGATATGCGTAGTTTGGTATGTTAGTGAATGGCCAGTAAAAAAATGATGACTCTGCGAGCTAAATAAGTGACTAAGTCAAATTGTCAAAATAGTGCAAGTATAAGGTCGGTAACCGACCTATATACATTGTTTAATCACATCAACCCATCTCAATCAAACATATTCACACCTTTTGACTATAACTATCCTATAACAAACCATTCTCGAGAAAAATGAAAAACTAAATACAAAATCTAAAAAATACATACCCATAAATGGATTCACCACCTCTTCCGGTGCCAGTAGGATCACCTCCTTGAATTATGAAATCCTGTATCCAAAAATAAAATAATCCAATTTAATCATACAAACTTAACACCAAAGTCAAAAACTTTCCATTACTTAATAAGGTTGTAAACGAACCGAGCGTTAAGCGAACTGTCAGGTATGAAGTTTGTTTATTCATTAAACAAACATTCACAAGATCCTATATTCGTATGTGCGTTTAATTAAATTAACATGCAAGAGCAAAAAGTCCGTTCGCGCCTGTTTGTGTTGTTTGAGTTCGAGTATTAAATACATATAGTGTTTTTTAATGAAAACAGTTAGGGGTAATCAAGTCAAGCCGAGCTCGAGCTCGCCAAGGCTTGAGCTTGGCTTGAAACAAAAATAGTAGGCTTGAGCTTGGCTTAAATAGGTTCGAGCAAAGCTTGAGCTTGGCTTGAAAAGCTTGAATGTATACAAAAATATTTGTATTTGATAGACAAAGTCATCAAAATATATATATTTATAAAATAATACAAACTAAAACCACATTTGAAAACCAAACTAAATTAATTTAACATTAATAAAACCAATAATAACATTTTCGTACTAAGTCCAACATTAGAATGAAACATAAGCCAAAGTTCTAATTAATGTTGTCATCGATATACTAAGTATAAACAAAAGCTAAAATTATCTAATACAAGTATCTATTTTGGTCTATTAATATTCACGATTCATAACTAGAAACTTATATTCGCTTCTAGATATAAAGCAAGTAAGCAACATCACTGGTTAAAGATATCACCGTTACAAATAATTACAACTTTATTTACAATATAAAAGTCCTTCAAGAGTATATTAAATAATTCTTTATGAAAAATCCTTATAATTAGAATAATATTCAAATTAGCCCTTAATTACTTATATGAATTTAATATAAAAAAATATATATACTAAGGCTTGATAAAAGCTCGAGCCAAGCTATCAAAAGCTTGAGCTTGGCTTGTTATAAGTTTCGAGCCAATTTATTGGGATTGAGCTTGGGCTTGAGCTTGATAAAAGCTTGGCTTGATCGAGTCAAGCTCGAGCTCGAGTTGCTTGATACAAGCTTGACTTGATTGCAGCCCTAAAAACAATTACGACTAAACAGATAAGCACAAGCAAAAACACTTATATTCGTTCATTTTTATAGCACAAGCTCATTTTCTTTACTACTGAACATGAAATCCATTTGTTTCACTGGTGAAACTTAAACGCGTGTCGGGTTCGTTTACATGCCTATTTATTCAGCATAAATTTTTTTTTTTTTGGTGCTTATTCAGCATAAAATTATACGCAAGTGTTTAAAAAACGGACATTATATGGGCTCAACGGCTTATCGAGAATTAAAAAAGCTAATAAGCTCACTTTTTTGTTATGAAGTTGAGCTTATGGCTAATTTAAGCCATAAGCTTAGAGTGACATGCCCTGAAGCACAAAAAAGTAAGCTTATTTGGGTTTTGAAAATCTCGATAAGCCGATAAAATAAGCTAATCCAAACACCCCCTAAGTTTACATACCTTAATGATCCTGTGAAACTTAACATTGTTGTAGTACCCTCTTCGCGACAACTCAAAGAAGTTTTTGCACGTTCTAGGCGCGTGCTTATCGTACAGCTACACAATTTAATTCAACATTAATTAATCAAACAATGAAATTGTAGTAAAAAAAAATGTGTGGCAGGTTAAAATAATTTACCTCGACGGTAAAAGAGCCCATTGAAGTTTCGAGTGTGACTTCCGGTGGACCTCCTTCTGGTCCCGGCATGGTTGTTTGGATGATTCCGGTGAGGGTTCGTTAGGGTTTAAGGTAGCGTAAAATTAGAGTATTGGTTCGGGTCAGGTAGTGGTCACCTGTGAGTTTTTTTTATATTCGACCCATATGTACTACTCCCTCGATCCTAAAATTATAATCCCTTATTCACTTTTTCTGTTTTTCTTTTACAACTTTCACTTTAAATATTTTTATTTGTGTTATATAATACTTGATGCAAAATTATATGAATGGTTTGTGTTTTATATGTATTTTCCATTAGTATATATTTCATCAACTATTGAATAACACAAACAAAAATATTTAAGGTCAAAGTTAAAAAAGAAAAACCGAAAAAGTCAATAGGAGACTATAATTTTGGGACGGAGGTAGTATTTTGGATCATGTTTGGCTTAAAACTTATTTTGTTAACCTTTTAGAAAGATTTTTAAAATGTTACAAAATCTTTTATATAATAAAAAAATTACATCATCTCAAAGTGTTTTTGCAAAACTCTTTTCACTTAAAAAAAATAGTCTAATAGGAGAGTTCGATTTTGCCATGTAAACAAAATCGAGCAACATAATTGGTTAATAAAAAGTCAAAATTGAATCCAATTTGGTCAAATAATGCTTGAATTCGTTTTACGAATTGTGCATAAAAGTCAACGTGTCAATTTTGTGAGAAAATAAACTTAAGAGCTGGCGGGGTTAAATTTAAAAGACTAGGGGTCAAATATTAAAATTTATAAAGAAATTAACGCAGTCCCAAATTTTAATCCGCATATTTTTCCCTTCTTCTCTTACCCACTTTCCCAACCATTCATGTACAAAACAGTAGGCATTATTATAGTATATTTTGGGTTCAATATCTGAACATGTTCAATGAACTGTGATGAACATCAAGGAGAGACATATTAATTGGTGTTTTTGTTAATGTTAATGTTGTTGGTTTGTGGGAGTTATAAACACGACAAAACGACTAAAACTGTGTGAGCCGATGGGGGCACACACGTTAAACACGAGAGTACGTGGTGATCGTTTAATAATTGAATATGTTATACCCGCTATACATGAATGATGACCCGATCCACATGCTCGACCCCGTGGGCTGTTTTAAGCTTCTACCTGGGTCGGTTTGGTGAGCCTTGGGCCTAGACACCATGTGTACGATTGGGGCAGAAAGTGATGTTTGTTTTGTTGCTTGTCGACCAAGTTTAAAGCCCATGATGGGTTGGTCTCGTGAGCTATATAAACAAACTCACCCATGCTTCATATGTGACGACACATGCATATCCCTAACGTTCTATTCATTGTATACGTAATATATTATATACCTAATAATTGATTCATCATGTCATCTGATATTGCACATGCATGATGTGAAATCCAATACACAATTAAAACTCTAATACGATTCACATGTTCCTGAACTTTTAATATATATATATATATATATATATATATATATATATATATATATATATATATATATATATATATTATATTAAGTCGATTGGTTTTTTTTTAGTTTCTAGTCAATAATACCTTTTAACTTGCATTATATATTCAAGTGTTTTAAAGGTTTATTGTTTTGTATTACTTGGTTGTGTTTCTGGTCGAATATGACATCCAAGCAAGGGGTTTTAATTTGTTTTGTTCTTGGGCAGAAAAGAGAGAAGTGTTCTTTTGGTTTTTCTTGTCCGTTGGTATTCAAGTTATTCAAGGGTTGATAATTTTAAACGTTCTCGACTAGCGTCTAATCGAACGTACTTGGTTTAAGTGTTTGTGTGTGATACTCATTGAGGTATCTTATTTTGATACTTGGGGTTTCGTATGGTTACTTGTTCGTTACAAAAGATCAATTGCCAAACAATGTTAGGTTTTCTATATTCCCTTTTATTAATTTATTGTTTATTAATTACGTGGTTAACCTAATTGCGATTACTAGATCCTTATCCGCTGCGTACTCGTAGAGGTTAATTGGTTAACTTGTTCTAAAATCCCAACAGTGGCATCACGAGCCATCTCGTTTTTGCGATTATGGGTTACACGTTTCTTATTAATAAACATGTTTAAAAGGTTGCATGAAACCTAATTAAGTTATTCGTTTTATTTTGTTTTGACAACTATATGCAATACTTGTCAATTTTTAATAAAAAATAACTAGTCACACACAAATTAAATTATATTGATAATTAGAATTAATTTGTTAATTTAAATTACATGTTAATTAGAATTACTTTGCTAATTGGAATTAACTTGTTAATTAGAATTACTTTGTTAATTGGAATTAAATTGTTAATTAGAATTACATGTTAATTAGAATTACTTGCTAATTAGAATTAAATGTTAATTAGAATTAATTAATTGTTAACTAGAATTATAATGATAATTAGAATTACATATTGGTTATTTAATACATAAAATTGCGTAATTACTTGTTAATTGAGATTGCCATGTTTTATGTGTTTTCCGGCCACAAGACCCACTCAATTGCTTTCTAAGTGATGTATGGGGCGATCTAGGTATTGCACCTAGTGACGGTCTTATGGTTCTCCGTTTGGGGAAGACTCGCAAGAGAACTCGGAACAATATGTGCTTTTATATTGATGATTATGCTTATATGTTTGTGATTCCTATATGTGCATTATTACTTGCTTTGACACCTAATTGTATGCAATATGGAATAATACATATCGTAACCATAACATTAATATGGGTCTTCATTTACACGCCTAAATATCATGCTCATTGTAACCTGCTATTTGATTCGTGGAAAATCGTTTTTGTAAAATAAAGCGACCTAATATAATGAAACACGTTTTCAAGAATTTAAAAACTAGACGCTATGGACACTTGGGATGTACGGCTCACCCACTAGAACAAACTCAAAAGGGGGTTTAAAGAGGTGCGCACAGTCGCACCGAAAGGATGTCTAGGTTATGCTTCAGCGCTTACCTGGTCCTCTGCCTCCCTGTGCGTTCGATTGGAGCTACCGTGAACCATGATGATCACTACAATGTCATTACCAAAAGTTTTTAAAATTAGTGTTACAAAGTTGTTTTGCATGCTTCTTTGTACACAACTTTTACCACATTTATATGTGCATACCTATTTGTTAATTTTAAGTCTATGCCATCCAACTATGAACACGTGCATTTGGATTGACTTCTCTGGTCAGACCTAAGGGCCTTTCCAACCCATGGTAATTAATTCTCACTGGTCAGACCTATGGTTATTTTTATACGTTCATACTTGGTCGACTTATCTCGAGTTAGCTTGGTCAGACCTTGAATCCGAGGCATATGATGAGAACTAAACATGCTTTTGACATTATTACTTTATACTAATGCCTTAAACAGTCTCATAAAGTCTAAGAGTTGCATTATGCAATTAAAGTTCGTCGCTTAGCTTTTGTCCTATTTTTTTATGCACTGGTCAGACCTATGGTAATTAAGTGGGGTTGCAAGATGGATCTTAGTCTTATTAGTAATTAATTGGGTAGTTAATTCTTTTAAGAATGTAATTATCGAAAATACTAGAATTGAACTTTTTATGTTCTGATTAATTGTGTTATTGCAACATAATTCGTAAACAAAGTTGTTTTTCTTCGAAAGACAAACTTAGTCTCTTTTCCTAGTAAGAAGAGTGAGACTTATACCTATCTTTTCTCTTTAGTTGACAAACTACGATAGGATTACAAATTGATAAACTCATTTATGATCTTTCATTACCCTTTTGTGGTCTAGAGTTAATTGAAAGAAATAATATATTGTGTAACTGGAAACATTGTGTTTAGAGCTACCAAAATAAATAACATCCTGCACTTGTCACGATGTATGAGTTTAAACCGCAAAGAGTAAAGGAATTACTAGCATATTTGCTAGGTAATCTTCTTGGACTCTTATTATTTCTAAAGTGCTAATTACCCTTGGGGCTTTGTAGACGATAAAGGAGGAACTTCATGCTAAAGATTCAAGTTAATTGAATAAAAGACTGGCTAGTCCATTGTCTACATAAGTAGAACTTCATATTATCTATTCAGTACCTAAGTACATGCTACTTGTAGGCATTTGAAGAGAATAGGAAAGTATATAAAATTGCTATATGCTTTCTACTGGAAACGTAACACTTGTAATGTTGACAAATTCAGTGGGAGCAGTTGCATTTTATTACTGAAATATCATTCATGTAATGTTGTCAATTTCAGTGGGAGCTACGGGATTTATTTCCTATTAGTCACCCATATCATTTCAAACTTGCTTTGAAATAATCCATTACTTTATGAATATGAATAACCATTGCTTAAAGGAAAATTGCATTTTATTTTATAAGATAACACGTTGCCTTCCTACTGTCGCTTCCTGAAGAGTTATCTATAGATAATAATCCACAATTCCTTATTAAAGGTTATGGTTCTAAAACTACTTATGATATCTATGACATTATCATATCGTTTTAACAATCAATCACGTGTTGTTTATTTTCATAATATGATGTTGTACCTTTCACAAGTGGGAGAAATCTCAAAGTGTGTGGAAGGAACAACAATATTATTGGTATATCTTGACCGCAAGGTAAAGGAAACTAATAATTCTACTAGGACTTAAACACGTTAGATGTTTAATGCCCTACTACATGTAAATAAGAATTCTACTAGGACTTAAACACATGAGATGTTTATTGCCCTACTACATTCTAATAATGATTCTACTAGGAAGTGAACACGCTAGATGTTTGTTGCCCTACTACATTCAAATGTCATGATATAGTGTAAAGTTACTTCAACATTTGACTACATGTTTTAGTCAACATAATTATGGTTATATGATCATGATCATAATTTTGAAGTATAAAATTAATTTGAAATTACTATAGAACTCAATAGTTTGCGTTCATGATTACTTTTGTTAGTATATTTATGCTTACATGTTAAGACATAATTATAAAGTCATTGAATTAATCAATGACTTATAACATAAAGTATATATAGTAAATGTGTTATGTCTTCTCGTTAACACATAAACATAAGGCCTTTGAATTATTCAAAGATTAATAATGTATTATTGAATTGTTCTGTATTCTTGTTAACACATGAACATATAATCCTTGAACAGTTTTGTCTTCTTGTGAACACGTGAACATAAGGTTCTTGTATTATTCAACGAATATACATTATTGCATGCACTTGGTTCGTAAATACTTTATATGCAATTTGGCTCGACCCAATTGACAAGTATTTGGTCCAAAGAGAATTAAGTTATCTATAGAATTCTGATATAGTTTCACAATTCTAATAACTCATAGGATACCACTTCATTATGGTATGTCTAATGTGTTGGATCAAACCTTATTCATATTGTTTGGTTTCTGATAGCTTTAATTGCTCTACCTACAAAACATATCAAGGTTAGAAATTGTGTGTGCCATGTATACACTCAATATAGTTCAAACCTAGAAGGTATTCAAGACAACCCACAACTGAAAACCCCAATTCATTAGGGATTTGAGGTTTTACCACTCAAACCAATTGAATCCTAAATCCTTTTGGATTTTTTTATTTTTCTACACTTCCTAGCTTGAAGATTGTAGTTTTGGTGTTCTTCCTAACTTAACGAAACACAAAACTGATGTTAGAACTTTTGGTTAAAGAGTGATATTAAATTAGAGTTTTTCTATAAACCCTAATTTGAGTTGTTGGAAGGAATTCCATTATATATTGATTTAAGTTCTGAATTTGTTAAAATCTTATGAAGCATTTTATTAACAAATCTTGAGATGAGAACTTAAAATATATTTTGTGGTTCTCCATAAAGAACAATTTATTGTTGCTTAAATACTTAGTATTTAGAGAATTGTCTCTACTTACAAAAGTAAGTGGGAGCATATACAAATCTCAAAGTTTTTGAGAACAAAATACTTAACCTTTTAAAATCTACTTATTAATGTCATACTAAGGTTAAACATGAAAATGTTGACCGAAGTATAATGATTACTCTCATTCATAAATCCGAAAGAATGCCTCATCACTTGAGTGATATTTTATATCAATGCTGAGGGATATAAGTTAGAAGATTATTGTAAATCAGCTAACTACTAAAATATATTATCACATCTTGAATCTGATAAATGTTTTAGAACTATGAATGATAAGATGCAGTCCTTAAAAGGCAAATCGAGTTTTGAGCTTGATTGTTATTTCGCCTAACAGTTAACCTATGAGGTTGGAATGAGTTTCTTTTGAAGAATGACTCACAAGGACAAAATTGTATACATATTAATGCTTGGTATTTAATAAGAAGTTTTTAATCATACTTAAGCAATTGACTGTGATTAAATTTTCTTATATAATACATGCATTAATTATATAAAGATATTTAATTGTCATACATGTGATTTGTATGTTGAATATGACAATTAAGATTTTATAACTCTTTCTTTATGATTACCTTTTGCGAGGACGGTGTGTAATCAAAAGGGTTATGAATCTATATAATCTTTATGTAATATACAAATTTAAGCAATCCAAGTTTGGATTGTATCAAGCATCTAAGAGTTGAGATCTTGAATTTAATTACAATATAATTCTGATTGAATTAAGATATCTCTTGAGTACATCTGACATTGAGTGGGAGCATTGTGTTTTTCCTTAAAATTTACATGTTGAAGATATCATTCTATTTAAGCTAGATATTGATCCTTAAACTTAGAATGAAACTTCACTTGGAATTTAGGGAATAAAACAAACAACCTTGGAATAAATGTTTATCTGGAATAAACAAATGCAAAAAATTAAGTCTGACACAAATGCAATATATCATTTGAGCAAGTCTTAAAATGGTATATTTCACTTGGAATAATTTACATGGATGAAAACCTTGTGTTTTAAAACTAAGAGTTTATCATGTATATATTATATTGTGTATAAGACTAGTTGTTGTTTTTGTACAAGAACAAGATGAGCTGACAACAACAATATCTAATTGAGAGTGTTTAGATTATTGTTAATATAGATATTTACGAATTATAAAGCATAGTGTTGTATAAGTACAAATGATGATGGAGGATTATTTATACTAGTTGTAGTAGGATTTTATCATTTATGATAAATCTACTAACTAGCTATGCTCAACATAGAGCATTGTTGCATTACACATTAAGAAATGAGAATACTTTACACTTTTAAAAACTGTAAATATGACTGTCAGTATGTCGTTGATTTCTAATACCTCATGCAAGGTAAGACGACATCTCCATACTATAACTCTTGCAATAGTATGATCATATGAGATAAGACACTCATCTTATATTTCAAATCACTCACTATATGTGAAATTTGAAACAAGTATTCGGAAAGTTTACTCAGATGACTATTTATTTTTTCTTGTAAAAGAAAGGTTGAGAATATTGGAAACATTAGACTTCAACTTACTAAATGAGTTTCATGCATATCTGTTTTAGTGTTTGGATAATTGGGATTGAAAGACAATTTTTACTTTATGATGAATAAAGATACATGGTATTTGTTATTCATTCATATAATAATTGTTATCCTATATTTGCATGTTTAATCCTTGAATAATTTTATTATTCTAAATATGTCCATTGTCGGTTAACAATATGGGAATATTGTTATGTAAGGCAAATGTGAGTGTTGGTTATATTCTAACGAAAATGTAGATTGTTCCCGACAAACTCATATGTATTCACTAGAGATGCATATTGGATTCCCCAACTTTCAAACATTTACTTTTGGATCCTTGTCATAAGTAAAATATTGAAAATGGTTTGTTATCTTCGTCCTTAGACTTGAGATGCAAGTAAGTTCTGTTATGTGTGGATATCATTTTTTGTAAGTATACGCAAAACGCTATCTGAACAAGGTAGTTATAAAGGCTATATTTCGGAGTGATGTGAAGCAGCATCCAGAACACTTGTAGTCAATAAAGGATTTGTTACTCCACTTGATATGTGCAGAAAGATACCATGGCGCCTCTCCAGATTTAATCAGATACCTGTCTCGCTAGACCCAAAGGGTAATGCAAGATGATTCTTGATTACATTTGGTATATCTGAATTAAAATCTATAACGAGATTCTAAATGGTTAAACTATATGGAATGATTTAAGATCCATTATCCATGGTTTAACGGTATCTATAACAAAGGATGATTAGAGCAAGACATTGAATGACCATGCTACTGAGAAACTTTTACGAAACTATTCTCTCAGACACTTTTAGTTAAAAAGCGAGTGAGAGCGTTTGCTAGGCGTTTTCGTCGTTAGTTTTGTGTGGCATTCGACACACCAACTCCCAAGTGGGAGCTGTTGGTTTGTGGGAGTTATAAAGCAAGTTTAAAGCCCATGATGGGTTGGTCTCGTGAGCTATATAAACAAACTCACCCATGTGGTCAAATATTTTAGGTTTTGTCTTTTTGAGGTCAAAACAACTAATTTTCTTGAGCTACATCAAAGGCAATCCGCATCCTAAATACTTTTATTGAAAGAACACATGTTATTGATAAAATCATGTTCTTTTATTACTAATATTGTAAAATTAAAAATCTTTAGATAAAAAGTATACTGGCTCACCAAACCCGTTTTAGTTTGTAAAATAATAATGACATGTTTTGACACAAACACGTTGTGATCAGCTGTTAACTGAGAACAATTTAATACCTTCTGAATACCACAAGTGATCACGATTGTGAGCTCACCATTTGCTCAAACATGTAATTAAACACCAAAACAGAAGAACATTAAATCACAAAGCACAATGTTAAAATCAGTTTGAAAGATTAGGGTGATCAAGATTCACGTGTATGGTTTTCTCTTACAAAGGATCTGGTGTCAAAATATCGTACCTTTCATTGATCTTTTTTTTATCTTGATCCAAAACTGTGCATTTTGATCTGCATTAAACAAAATATATATAACATTATTAAATTGTTGTAGATGGTCTAAAAGTAAGCCATAACATAAACTATGAAATTGAGAAGAACGATTAGAGAGCCAAGAGACTTACCCCTGAATTAAGCTACACTTTGTGATGGGCCTCTAAGCTCACGCTTCGGAGCCGACTCTCAAAAATGTTGGCGCCCCTGCATTGGTCTGATTATGATAATAGGCTTGGAAACCTTTAATGCCTTTTTGGGCAGTCATCCTGAATTGTTTGTGATTGAAGGGGATTATATCCAGGTGAGAGAGGGTGCCCAAGAAATTATAGTTGGTATGGTGGGTTATGCAAAACTTCGTGCTGCCACTGTTGCAGCTTCTGCAACATCTTTACATCCATCATTGATGTCTTTTGTTGTTGTCACTCATATGGCCCAGACTTGGCTAGTGAAGGCGTCGTCGATTAATTCCAGCTATGCAAATGCTGAAAAGAATACATTAAGACACAATGCCAAACACCACCTTAAGTTACTTTGGTATACTATAACATATATTTCAGCACACAGGAACAACAATTATAAAATAATGAAGATAGTTCTGATTACAGTCAAAAGAATGTGAACAACGATTAGAACGTAAGTGAACAAAAACTTACCACCGTGAAAATATACAAGTCTAACTTGTTAAGATTTGTATCTATCACACTGAGGGCATTCTTAGTATTATAAGCAGACCATTGATCATCCCAAGTATTAATGACAAATATCCAACCTACAGATGATTAAGTGAGAGATTAGTTAAACGGTTAAACCATCCAATGATCAACTACTCGTATTTAATAAAAAGAAAAATAGGTACTTTCACCAATAGCGGAAATAGATGCTTCCAATGTTGAGAAATCATCATTTAAAGTGATTAGCAATGAAGCAAAGACTTCTCTAAAGATGATGACATGGTCTTACCGAATTTATCAATCTCTTTATAAAATTAAAGAGTAACAAGAAGAGGGTAGGAGATGCAAATTTTATAAATAACCTACCTATTCGTTTATGAGTAGTGATTGGGAGACCTAAATCATGTGCCTAAAGATATGACTAACCATATGTGGCATCATCCTGATGGCTACAGCAATGGGACCCACCTTTTTATAAACCATCAAGATCATGACACACGTTTTTAGGCACATAATTAGGCTTCTCAATCATTTTCCTTCGTTTATATGCTTAATTTGTAAAAATAAATAGATAATGTAACACAACTAAGTACATACCCATTAAGAGGTAACCTTTTTAAATAATACATGAGTGGTACAAAATTCAAATAATAACAGCCAAATAAGTTGAAGAACAAAACTAAATAAACCTTGGCTAATTGCTGATCAAGTTAGAACTCTCCCCTGAATGGATGCAGATATCATTACCATGGCTATTTTGGTTGGTAACTTGGGACTGTGTGTCCTGCTCCTCTTACTCTAAAGCCCACCACCCCTTTGTATACCACCACGTATTCTACGATCAAATTCACAATAATTAGTATTTAGTACGTGCCATTGATTTAATAATGATATATAACTGGTTGCTTCTTAATTCTAATATGTTTAATAGTTATACCTCTTTACTGTAGTACCATGGTCTTACTGAATCTCCTGTGGATGTCTCAGGACAACACGTGTACATACTTAAATGTGTAAATGATACAAAAGTTGGAAATACTACATGTTTAATCAAATATAAATGAGATTTAAAACAATTAAAACAAAAAACGAACGCTTATTTACACAACGGGCAAAATAAATCCAAGTTCTCCTCCTGAAGTTGTGTTGTTGTTATATAGTCCAAAAAAAGAACGCTCCCTCAACGGCATTTATTTTGCCCGTTGGCTCTTTGCCACATGTAAAAAATAAATTCGGCATGCAACTCTTCGTGATCTGTTATTAGAAAGGGTTATGATCTTAAATACAATCCACAAACATCAAGTTCAGGCCCTTGATCTTTTCTATCAATATCGTTACCATGGTATGCTTATGTTTGAGTTATAAGTATCTTTTCTTATTAAGTATCTTCTCCTCTAAAAATGTGTCGACAGTATAGTGTGGTGTTACATTAAGAATTGGCATTATGACTTAAAGAAAACTAATGTGAAAAATCAAGATTTCAAAAAAATGCACCTTAAAAATTATCCATCAGGTTTGAGGTTGGTGGACAGTTGATTTTGTTAAATGTAATCAATAACTTCATCTGATGATAAACGTGTAAAGCTAAAATTCATATTACAGAAGAATGAAGTACATATAAGTTTGATGAAAATACATCACTAAAGTTGAACTGGTGCTTTGGTACTATTTCATCCACCACTTTCGATATCAAACTGCATGATAGCAAGAATTTTACTTTACAAAATCTATTGTACTTTTATACCCACATGGTGGGTCATACGACATAAGCTTATTATCAATATACAAACAATCGTGTAGTATAGTATTGAAACTCTGAATATCACACCTCTTCATCGGCCCTGGTTCACGTAATTAACTGTATAGACACGCCTCTTGACCACCTCACCTGCTCTTGATGGATGTTTTCTCCTTAGTTTTAATACAACCATTATTAATATATAAAAAAAGTTGATTAATTTCCTACAGATAACATAATGAAAGATGATCAAATGAATTTAATGCATCTTCAATACCTAAAATTCAGTCATTTTATCTTTATACATATTCTTCAGTGAACTGCAAACGAAGATAACAGTTAATAGAAGATTAACTTGATTGATTTAATTACTCAAGCAATCAGCATATATAGTTACTTGCAGTATAGTTTTTATTCTTGGTCGGTCTACTCCTCTTCCTTTACCACATCACACTCGCCATGAATGAGGGGAGCTCCGTAAGGATATTTCATGAGAAATGAACGACACCTAAAACATTGAACAGAAGGTGAAATATAAGAAGAGATAATAATATTAGTAAAAAAATAGCATAAGCACATGATACACAAGCTGAGCAGACTACTACCTTGAAACCGACCACATTGGGTTCCAACTTTTGGCATGCCTGAAACTAAATAATAGAAATGGTGTTGCCCAAAATACATAAGTTTAGGCCGGTATTAGCTCATATTTCCGCCTTTTTAATCTTCGTATCTATTACCTTCACATTTGCAATGTACCTCGTTGATGAGTGTGTAAATACTCATCATTTTTGGGTCAAATCTGAACTGCAAAACGTTTAAAAATGCTCAGAAATGCATCAAAATACTGAAAATATCTTAAAATTGCATTTTATATGTTTCAGATGCAAAATGTTTTAAATCAGATGAAAAATGAGCTAAGTTTGCATAATTGGCGTTTCACCCCCAAGTTTCAAAAAATTGTCAGAAATAGTCCCTGAGCACTTATTTCAAAAGTAAAATCACCAAAGGTCCTTATAGAATCATAAATTGTCATAATTAGTCCTTTGGTGAAAAGTTCCAAAAGTTTTGAGAAATTACGTTTGATCCTGGATTTTAAAAAATGGGCATGTTTAGTCCTTGGAATTTCACAACTGGCAAAAATGGTCCTTAACTTATTTGAGATTTACAAGTTTGACCCTTGGACTACAACTTCATAAATTACAGTTTTGGTCCCTGGAAATTCGAATTGTACACTTTTGGTCCCTTAACTACTAAATGTGTCCAAAGTTAATCCTAAATCCTATAACTAACCCAAGCCCAAGCCTGGTCCAATATCCACAACCCGGTCCAATCCAAATCCAACCCGTTACCCACCCCTTTTACCCGGTCAATTATAAACCAAACCCACCCACGTTTAAAATAATAAAACCCGCTCACGGGTTCCTTCCCCCTCATCATCACCTGCCTGCAACTCCAACTCACACTCCATCATCATCACCCTACTCCTACCCTCCAAACACCCCAAGCCAAGAAGCATTAAATGCTTTCTCCCCCCTTGCACTCAACCTCTCCAACTGGCAAAACCATTTTGGCGCCAAAAATAGATCAAATGGCTAATATACACTCAAGTCATCCAATGGTTAAGATTATTAGTGGGATTTGCTCAGAGGACACGTGGAAAGCAAATTGGTGTATAAAAGAGGAAGAAGAAGCAAGAGACAAGGAGTACTTAGTTTTTTTTAAATTCATGTATGTCGTTTTTCTTAAACTGTCTTAATTAGTTTATAAATTTGTAACTTTAAGCTCTAATGTACAAAACTTAAGATAATTAATCTTTGTAAGCAAGTTTCAAGTTTCAATTCAAAGTGTTATTGTGGTTTCAAATTTTACACTCACTGTTTAAAATTTCAGTTTCCTGTGCTAAAAAACCAAGCTTCAATAAGCTTCATTTAAGTTCAACCAAGCTTATTTAAGCTCATTATAGCTTTTGATAAGCTTAAGAAACAATTTCAGTCAAAAGTGCTAAAAAGTCAACGAAAGTCAAACTGCAAGAAAACCTTGGTTAAACAGGCATGGAAATGGTGACAGGGTGTTGCAGAGCTTGGAGTGGATTGGTTTGGTATAGAATAGCATAGTGTGGGTTCTGTATAAGCTACATCATGTTGCTGACACTTGTGAGCTTGTTATCTCATTTTCATTTTAATGCAGTTTTCATATTGTGCTTGTATTGGTATCTGTGGTCAATAATAGTTTAGACATGTTTAATCAGTGGTAATTAGGATACTAGATCTAGTTTAAGTGGTTGAATGAGTTAAATCAGTAATTAGCTTAGTTTAAATCTTCAAAACAGTTTCTAAACTAGAGTTTGGTACAGTGGGATTGATTGATCTCAAGCTCTTGTTTGTGTTTGAAATCTGTCTAATCAGTCTCAACTAGAACCACTTAAATCCTTTTAGTCATAATATTGTCTCTGCAAAAGCTCAAAGTCAAAATCCATTTTATCTTGTCCTCATTTCATGACTGTTGGAATTTAAGGTTATCAAAAACTTGTATTGTGTTCAGATATCATAGAGATAGCCTACATTAGTCTTACTTCACCATTAACATCATTACTAGTCAATAAATTGGAATCAAAGTTCATTATAGTCAAAGTTTCATAACTGCTAAGAAAAGTCAAAACTGAAAAAGCCATTTTTAGCCCAACTTGGGTGATTTTAATTGACTCATTTCGGTCAAATTCATTGAAACTCGGGCTTAAAACTTAAGCTGGTCTATTTTCCATAAATTATTTTTTCAAATTTTTCCAAAAGCTCTTTGAGGTCCAAATAAGCAGCTCAATAAGCTCTTATGTGCCCTGTGCACACTCAGTATTAGCTGAGTGTGAACAGGCACTTTGCAGACCCTGCACAGGGTTGGTCTTAGGTCCTTAGGGTCTGAGTCTTGGTTTATAGATAGTTAAGCTGGTTGACTTGAAGTCTCCAGTCTTGTTTTTCACATAAGCTTGTCCAATAAGCAGTTGTATCAGCTTCAAAAGTAGCTAAAAATCTGTTTTGGCACTTGCAGTCAAATCATCAAATCATAAGTAGCTTGCAATTTAGAGGTTAAGGATAGTTGTAATTAGTTGCAGTTGAGTAGTTATAGCTTATTATAGCTTCTGTGTTCAGTTGATGCTCATTTGGTACCTTTGGCTTATTCCAAGTGCTTATTTATAAGCACTTGTAACTGCATTTCCATATTCTCACACACAAGCCACTGTTTTTATATTTTTCATAGATTCATAATATTAATTTAGACCTTTCCTGAATTTTTCATATTTTTCTAGCACTGTTTGCTATTTTTCTTCATTTAAAACAGTTTTTAGGCTCATTTAATTAGCTTTTAATACAATTAATTCAGAAAAGTTTCAAAAAAATAAGTTTTCATTTTTACTAGGTTAAGATAAATATAAAAAGTCAAAAAAATATTTTTCCATATTTTTCTTAGTTTAATTTGTAATTTTTAGCAATTTAATTAGTTTTAAATAGTTTTTAATTCATAGAAAATAGATAAATAATCAAAAAAATACAAAATTAGTTTTGAAAATTCTCTTTAGTTATTTTAGATTTTTATAAGTCATAATTTCATTTTTCTAGCTTTATTTCATATTTTCTTGTATTTTAGGCTATTATTTAATAGTTAAAAATAGTTTTTAATTAATAATAATTAGATAAATAGTTTTAAAAATAATTTTCTTTTTCTAAAATTTTCTCTTATCATTAGGATTGTAAAATGTTATTTTCATATTTTTAGAATTATATTGCTTCAGTTTCACATTTTCACGTCACGTAGTTTTTAAGTTAAATTTTATAAAAGAAAAATCAAAAACATCATTTTGCAAATAGTGATAGCGTTTATTTAATATAATTTATCTTTTTAATTTTCCTTAATTTGCATTTAAGCCCCTGTAATTTATAAACTTTTTCTTTAGGTATAATCATCAAATCATATATCTTTTTTCCGTTCAAATTCTCTCGATCACTATACGTTTGATTATTCTCGCACAGCTCGTTGGGACATAACGACCTGGGAAACACTATACTCTCCTGATCTTCATTGCATTGGTGTCTGAACTGTTTTAAGTTTCTTACTGTTAGCCATTCACAAGTGGCTAGCTTGTGTGAGATAACTTGACGGTTTAGCACGAATCAAATTTTGTACAAGTGCTTATAAATAAGCACTTGGAATAAGCCAAAGGTACCAAATGAGCATCAACTGAACACAGAAGCTATAATAAGCTATAACTACTCAACTGCAACTAATTACAACTATCCTTAACCTCTAAATTGCAAGTTACTTATGATTTGATGATTTGACTGCAAGTGCCAAAACAGATCTTTAGCTACTTTGAAGTTGATACAACTGCTATTGGACAAGCTTATGTGAAAAACAAGACTGGAGACTTCAAGTCAACCAGCTTAACTATCTATAAACCAAGACTCAGACCCTAAGGACCTAAGACCAACCCTGTGCAGGGTCTGCAAAGTGCCTGCTCACACTCGCTAATAATGAAGTGTGCATGGCACATAAGAGCTTATTGAGTGCTTATTTGGACCTCAAATAGCTTTTGGAAAATTTGCAAAAATCATTTATGGAAAATAGACTTTAAGTTTTTAAGCCCAGAGTTTCAATGAATTTGACCCAGAAATGAGTCAATTAAAAATCACCCAAGTTGGGCTAAAATGGCTTTTTCGTTTTGACTTTTCTTAGCGTTATGAAATTTTGACTATAATGAACTTTGATTCCAATTTATTGACTAGTAATGATGTTAAATGGTGAAGTAAGACTAATGTAGGCTATCTCTATGATATCTGAACACAATACAAGTTTTTGATAACCTTAAATTCCAACAGTCATGAAATGAGGACAAGATAAAATGGATTTTGACTTTGAGCTTTTGCAGAGACAATATTATGACTAAAAGGATTTAAGTGGTTCTAGTTAATAATAATTAGATAAATAGTTTTAAAAATAATTTTCTTTTTCTAAAAATTTTCTCTTATCATTAGGATTGTAAAAATGTTATTTTCATATTTTTAGGAATTATATTGCTTCAGTTTCACATTTTCTTTTGTACGTCACGTAGTTTTTAATTTAAATTTTATAAAAGAAAAATCAAAAACATCATTTTGCAAATAGTGATAGCGTTTATTTAATATAATTTATCTTTTTAATTTTCTTTAATTTGCATTTAAGCCCCTGTAATTTATAAACTTTCTCTTTAGGTATAATCATTCACAATCATATATCTTTTTCCGTTCAAATTCTCTCGATCACTATACGTTTGATTATTCTCGCACAGCTCGTTGGGACATAACGACGTTATCATGTACAAAGTGTAAAATGCACAACCAAACTCCACCTACAACACGGATAGAAACACACCTTACAATAATTTAAAATACTCCCTAAGTGAACTTTAAGTTGGCTTGCCACATTTTTCTAGCAAGATCTTCATTGTCTGACCCTTTTTATCAAGTCTATCCATTTGAAAAAAAAGTTTAAACTGACCATTTTTAAGAAATGAGCACATATTTTAGCTTCGATAACCATAATTTGTGGGATCATAAAAATCCACTTTTCATTATTGCAGAAAATATTAGCTGTGATGTATATGTAACCTGGTACATAGTTGAATCCCTGCATTCACGCTTCACATCTAGTTGAACATAGTTCATCCTTTAAGTCGATGTTCCATATTGAGCAACAACTTCAATTACTGATAAACATCAACATACACAAATTTGTATCAGGACAAACCAATATTGAAGTTTAAAATAATAATAAAAAAATATAGCTACTCGCCATCATTGAGCAAACTCTTTCCCAATCTTCTTGCACTTTGCTTCTTGCATCTCCAAGAGGATCGACGGCTAATGGTTTCTTTTCTGATGTTCCAGATGGGATCACGTTTTTCTCTTTTGACTTGGCATCATGTTACATGAAACGTCTAAATAACAGTTCACAAAATAAAAATATATAACACAAATGTAGTTAAATGTGAGGTTTTGATTTTATACTACCTTCCATATGTAGCAGTAGTAAAAAAACTCCTCTGTTATTTTAATATGATCTGGGACAATGAGTTTCCATCTTCTTAAATGAGTTACACGATCAAATGCTGATTCACCTGTTATTTTGTGCACACTATTTGGTTGTTGCTTCAGAATTGCTACCTTTGTCCTTCAAAATCGGTGCATATCCACATCTCAAATTATCCAAACTTTTTTTTAAACTAAAATAGAGATCAACAAAGTGATAACATAATACTGACAACCATGAAGATGATATAAGAAGATTATTTATATTTAAAAGAAGACATATTGGGCCATAAAGGAGACAAGTGAAGTCACAATGTAGACATTCGCCTCTCGATATGAGATCATTTGAGAAAGTCAATCTTCGCATCAATCCCTTCTTCTTTAGCCAAAAAAATTGAACAAAAACTGAAAAACATACAAAACATTAAATGAATTTACACATATAAAGCATTTTTTAGATATAGCTATAAACTATCAGCAGTCACCACAAAAAGTATATAAGCTAACAGTTACCCTAATGGTTTTTTAGTATGTTTAAGATTCACGAGCCTCCACCAAGCCTATCTCTGCAAAAGTATTAACCAGATGTGGATCAAATATGTACCCGTTCGACTCATTTAATGTGACCTGTTTTAGCTTACTTGCTATGAACCACAGGTTCTACTTATGTTCCATTTAAAATGTTGGTCACTATTGTCTATTGCCACCTATCATGGACATGAGACTATAAAAATAGAGATAACATTACGTGTAATCATAACCAAGAGGTTGCAAAGCTGGATACCATGAAAAGTCATTCGTTTCTCATGCCGAAACTATGTTTCCTTTCAAACATACACTCCAATTTAGAGAATGACTGAAAAGAAATGAATCATATTTCTCTATACCACGGAGTAGTCTAATTAGACCTCCCTACATAAAACATAGAGTTGTATAAAATTAAAGATATACAGACCTATAAATCAATGATACCAATATTTAACATGCTAGTCAATATATTGCTTATATCAATTGACATTATTAATGATAACACACACCTGAATTATGTTGTCCCAACTATCTATCGATACAATATGAGTTGCAATCTATTCGAATAAGTAAAATTGTATTATATTGATTAACCTTATAAACATGTAAGATCATACATATATATAGGTTGTGAATCGGTATGTTGAACCGATGCACCCTTTCCTTTCCTAACCGAAATAACTACCAAGTTAGTTATTAACTTCTGTTTTAACATATCTGGTCCTTAGTGTTTTAAAACTAGTACATAACAAGCAATGATGAAAGATTATCGGGTCACATTCTCCTCCTTAATCTTGATCGTTGCTTCTTGCTAAATCTTGAACTCCGAGCATTTGTCGCATCGTCGTGAACTTCAATCTTGGTAGAGCCTTTGTTTGAATATCTGCTCTTTGTAGTTCTCCACTGACGTGTTCCACGTTAATGTGTCCATTCTCTACGCATTCTCGAATGAAATGATATCGAATGTCGATGTGTTCACTTCTTCCATGAAAAACTGGGTTCTTGACTAGTGCTATTGCTGAAATGTTATCTACCCTCATCGTTATCTTCTTTTCTTCATTTCCAGTTAATTCACTAAGTAATCTCTTTAACCATAAGGCTTGACATGCTGCTGCAGTAGCTGCCATGAATTCTGATTCACATGATGATAGCGCCACTATTGGTTGCTTCTGATTACACCAGGTAATGGGTGACTCTCCAAAGTAAAATACTATTCCAGTAGTTCTTTTTCCTTGATCAGTATTGATTCCATAACTACTGTCGCTGTAACCTGTAATCTTGCAGCCGCCTTCTTTCTTGTAAATTATGCTATGCTCCTGTGTTCCTTTGATATATCAGATTACTTGCTTTACCGCCTTCAGGTGATGATCCTTCGGGTCTTGCATGAATCTGCTGAGTAGTCCGACTGAATAACTAAGATATGGTCTTGTATGTAGTAAGTACCTGAGACTTCCAATTAAGCTTCAGTAGTAAGTTAAGGTCAACTCGAGTTACCATCTTCCGCCTTGACCAACTTAGTATCGGGATCCATTGGTATCTTCGTATCATTGCTATCCGTCATACTTGTCTCCTTTATGATCTTGTTAATATAGCCTGTTTGCTTGATTGTAATCTCTCCTCCTGTATGTGTAACTTCTATCCCAAGGTAATAAGCTAACAATCCTAAGTCGCTCATTTCAAACTTTTCTTCCATTTGGGATTTGAATACTTCTAATTCCTTTCTTGGAGTGCCCGTGATTATTAAATCGTCTACATAAACTCCAACTATAAGTGTAGAGTTCTTGTTTCGTTTTGTGTAGACTGCTTGTTCGAGATTACATTTCTTAAAGTCTAAAGACTTTAATGTTTGATCAAGCTTCACATTCCAAGCTCTTGGTGTTTGCCTTAAGCCATATAAAGCTTTAGTAATCTTATAGACTTTTCCTTTGTTTTCTTGTTGGATAAATCCTTCAGGTTGTGTAACGTAGACTTCTTCCTTTAAATCTCCATGTAAGAATGCTGATTTTACATCTAAATGGTGTCCTTGCCATCCATGATATGCCGCTAATGCTAATATCAACCGAACTGTCTCTATCTGAGCAACTGGCGCAAATACTTCATCGAAGTCTATCCCTTGTTCTTGTACATAACCTTTTACTACTAAGCGTGCTTTGTATTTGATGATGTTCCCTTTTGCATCCCTCTTGGTCTTGTAAACCCATTTGAGTCCTATTGCCTTTTGATTTTCTGGCAACGTTGTAAGAGTCCATGTGTTATTCTTGTTGATTGAATCCAATTCAATCTCCATGGCCTCAATCCATTTCTCGTCTGCTGATGCTTCCTTGTAGTTACGAGGTTCTTCTTCCGTAAATAACAAGCTTTGTGGTTCAATTCTACGTGCATGTTTATATATGTCTGACATGTTTCTGTATTCACGTACGGGTGTATCATCAAATTTATCTCTTGAGTTCTCCATAGAACTAGTAGTAGCTTCTTCTTCCTCTTCTGAGTGTGGGTCGTAATGGTATGCCTATGGTGTGATTGGTGAAACTGGATCAGGAATCTGATCTTGTTCATGATACGTGTTGTCATCGTTTTCTGTGTTGACTGGTGTAAGGTTTTCGTTGTCAACTCCGTCTACTACAAAACTAGCCCAAAAGGTGTCTTGTGTGTTCGTATCTCCTTCATCTTTGTTCCAATCCCACGGTTTTGTTTCCATAAATTTTACGTCCCTACTAACATGTTTCTTCTTGGCTATAGGATCATATAGCCTACATGCTTTTGATCCTTCCTCCACTCCTAAGTAAATAAATGGTATGCTTATGTCGTCCAGCTTCTTTAAGTGAGGTATCGTTATCTTTGCATAAGCTGTGCATCCGAATATTCTTAGGTTTTCCAGGTTTGGTTTTCTGTTGTAGAGTGCCTCATATGGAGTTTTATCTATCAGGGCCCTCGTAGGTACCCTATTGAGTATGTAAATGGAATGCTTAACTGCTTCCGCCCAAAAGGTTAAAGGTAACTTCATTGCTTTCATCATATTCCTTGTAGTTGATAGTACTGTCCTATTCCTTCTCTCCACTACTCCATTCTGTTGTGGGGAGTATGGTGCTGTCAACTGTCGTCCTATTCCGTTTTCCTTACAGTACCTTGTGAATTCATTCGCTGTGAATTCACCACCTCTATCTGTTCTTAGCATTCTAATTTTCAACTTCAATTCCATTTCTATTTTCTGCCTAAATTCCTTGAATGTATTAAATGCCTCATCTTTCGATGTAAGAAGTAGGCCCACATAAAGCGTGTACAATCGTCTACTAACAAGAAAATGAGTTTCTTGCCTAAGTGTGTTGCTGGACTAATGGGACCGCAAAGGTCTCCATATACTAAGTCCAATGGGTTCTTTGATCTGAATTTGGCTCGGTTTGGAAATGGTGTTCTGCTGTGTTTTCCTAATAAACATGCGTCACAAATCTGTCCTGCATGATTTATTCTGGGAATTCCTTCTACTAGACATTTTCTAGTCATCTTTTTTATATCATCAAAGTTTAGATGACCTAATCTAGCATGCCATAACCATGCTTGGTTATCTATGTTTGCTAAGAGACATATAGGTTTTCTAACATCTGTAACTGAATTTTGTAGAGTCGATTCTTAGATCTTTCTACCTTCATCAACAATTTCTTGTTCTTATCATACAAAGTCAGCTTGTTTCCGTCCATAATAACCTTAAAACCTATTTTGGTAAGTTGTCCTAGACTAAGTATGTTGCTCTTGAGGTTTGGTATGTAGTATACTTCCGATACTACCTTCTGTCCCTGGTTCTTACAACCTAACAGTATAGATCCTCTACCCATTATCTGTACATACGATCCATCTCCAAAACGCATCGTCCCTGTTATGCTTTCATCAATATCTCCAAAATGACGCTTTATACCAGTCATGTGGTTACTTGCACCATTATCTAAATACCATATGCTCGCATCTGCTGTAGCATATTTCTTTGGTTGAATTTGTTCTTCATTCAACAACACTTCCTTGTGTCCGGTTTCGTGCATAGTCATTAATAGTGATGGTTCATCGTCTTCTAAGATAAGGTTTGATTGTTCTTGGGTTGTTGATGTTGCTCTACATTTGCTCATATAGTGTCCAAGTTTATTACACTTGAAACATCTTATGTTACTCAAATCCTTCCTACTTGAATTATTTTGGTTTCCTTTATGATTTGAGTTTCCCTTTTGTGAGTTGTTTCTGTTGTTATTATTTCGCCAGTTTCCTCGTGAGAAATTTGTTCTACCTCCACGTTTGTTAAAACGCTTTCCTTATCCGAGTGTTCGCCGTGTGTAAACAGAAATTCTCCTGGCTTTCAACTTGACCTCCTCCCTTTCCGAGTTTTATTCTTTCCTCACACGCTTTGAGTTTTCCAGTGATCTCATCTAGGGTAATGTCGTCTAGATCACTTGTTTGTTCTATGGATGCTACTATCTGAATGAATCTATCGGGTGTGGAGTCTAATAGTTTTCTAACTATAAGTGATTCATCTAACTTTTTCCCTAGTTCTTTTGCCTTTGTGACATAGCCGTTTAACTTATCTGCAAATGCATCCACCGTCTCATCTTCCTTCATCTGAAGTGAGTTAAATCCAATCATCAATGATTGTAAGCGTGCTTGCTGCACTTTATCTTCTCCAACGTGTCTTTTCTTTAGCGATCCCACAAATCCTTTGCCGTCTTACAACCCGCTACTTGTAAGATTACATCTTCCGTCAACGCTTGATATAGGAAGGCAATTGTTGCCTTATCCTTTTTGTCATCAAGTGCTGTACCTAACTTCGGTTCTATTGCTTCCCATAAGCCATGTGCCTCTAGTATAAACTTAATTTGTATACCCCAAACTGTGTAGTTTGTGGTTTTCAACTTAGGGCATTGATATTGTGCAATTGGTGTTATGGGTTTTATTGTAGTTGATGTGGTTACTATATCGTCGGTTGTCATTTTGAAAGTGTTTATTATTTTCACTTTCTAGTCTAATGGGAATTACTTTTCTTAGTATGGTATCCTTTTCTAATGTGAAAGTATAGTTTCCGGGAATCATAATACTACGGGATCAATAATAGTTTTCGGGATTTCCTAATAGTATAAACTAATAAGATCTATACTATTTTAATATGAATTGAAATCCAGAAAATTTAGAAACTTGTGACCTCGTTAATTTTTGATGAATACGAGATGTATTCGTTTTGCCTCGTTAGAAAAAAACGTTCACCAACGTTTGATCTTGTTCCCACTTTATTTCTTTTGATCTTTTTTGCCTCGTTGCCTTTTTCGAAAAAGGCTATTCGACTTCAACTTGATCAAAAACTCTCGGCTTCCTTCTGTTGTTGTCGTTGTTTTTTGAATTCGACACAAAACAAAACAAACAGCCTTGTACCACACTACACGTTGTTCTTCTTTGTGTGTTGTTCTTGATTTAGGTCCCTTTGAAATCCTAGGATGCTTCCTACACACAATCTTGTTACCACGCCTTGGTAACTCTTTGCCGAATCAAACAGCCCTTTGTTTATGATTCGTTCCACCAAAAACAAACAATCCTTCGTTGTTTTTTGTTCTCATTGTTGTTGTTTTTGTGTCGTATCAACACAAAACTCCACACACTTTCCTTGAGTACTCCTTGTTCCTTCTACGTATACGTTTTCTTTCCACAACAACGTCTCTTGCGCTTCTAGAAACTGCGTCTTTATGATGCTTTGTGTCTTTATTTTCAACCGGTTTCACACAAAGTCTCCGACTCTTCCTTGCCTTTGTTGTTGCCAACAAAGTTCTTGACACCAATATCATTTGATGTGTAACGCATGCAACTTCTACGCAAAACAGATTGTGCACTATCTCTTCTACGCTTCTCCTTATTCAAACTCGTTTGTTTTCTTTGGAAGATTAAAGAAAAACAAAAACGTCCCTCGCTGAAAAGAAAAAAAAACAGCGGTGTTCTTCTTTTTTTCTCAGCGTCTTTCTTTGGCTTCTCGTTAATAGTTTTGATGTAGAAAACAGAAATTGTTTCGGTGTATAAATCCTTGCTCTTGATGCCAATTGTTGTCCCAACTATCTCTCGATATAATATGAGTTGCAATCTATTCGAATAAGTAAAATTGTATTATATTGATTAACCTTATAAACGTGTAAGATCATACATATATATAGGTTGTGAATCGGTATGTTGAACTGATGCACCCTTTCCTTTCCTAACCGAAATAACTACCAAGTTAGTTATTAACTTCTGTTTTAACATATCTGGTCCTTAGTGTTTTAAAACTAGTACATAACAAGCAATGATGAAAGATTATCGGGTCTCAAGTTAGATCCCCATTTCGGTTCCCATGCCGACATATTTTTGTACAGCTGACATTGCTCATGGCTAGCTTCTCTCAAGGCAATTTGTACTCGATCTGTTTCATTTGCAATTCAGCTTATGAAATCCTCAGTGAAGCTAAACAAAACCATTACTCGACCCATTACTCGAATAAGAACCATTACTCGACCCATCCAGTTTACCATATCTAATCATTAGGTAGCACATGAGGTCTACGCTACTACATTAGTTTGTTTGCAAAACCCTGCAGTATCAAAAGTCTTAAAACAAATATGTTTGAGTAACTATAAGTACTGAACTGACTGTTTTAGTTGAACCAAAGTTCAGACGTCTTGCAAGGACCAATGATTGCAATTGTGTTTCATACATGGAGCTATCCAAAAGACTTAGTTCTAATGCAGAAATGAAGGGGTTTCCAAGATCTATATCCACGAGGCACACATACATGTAGTCTGATGAGGTGATATGTATAATCTCATAGTCCACTGGCCATGAAAAACTGAGGCTAACTCTAGTCCAATGATCAGACCCAACGTAGTTCCTATAAAGAAATCTTGCCCGTATCAAATACTTGTTGCCCTTCCCATTTTCTGGTCTGAAAGTGTAGCAGCTTTTTTCCTCGCTTATAGGAAAATATGTAAGAGTGGTGAGCTGGAAATCAAGGTGGGGGGAGTTATACCTAGGCAATATTTTTCTATGCCCACCTCCATCTATGAAACCAGCATCTAAAACATAGTTTATGCCTGTTTTGTTATCAGTATATTTGGAGCCTGAGGCAATTCCACAATCTATGCTAATGAAGCCTGCCAAAAGATATATATAGGAAGATTAAGAAATGTATTTGATACAACACCATTTAGTTTAAAAGTTATTCTTAGGAATCTCATTGATCCAACTGAGCATGAACCATGGCTAACGGAAGAGCTACATGAATAATTAACATATAACAGAAACTTTTGAACATTGTCATTTTTACGGGAAGAGATATCAGGGTGAAGTCTTAACTAACAAAGGGCATAAATATGCATTCATATGTAAGTTAGTGTATACATATCAAATTTTAGTATAAGATCATGATTTAAAAAAATAAGAATTAATCAGTTAATATCGATGACCAATTACAATGCAACCACAAAGAAGTGCTGCAAATAAGGCTATATGGTGAACAGATTCAGACTCGGGCTTTGATGTTAATAGACCAACACATTTATTGTCCAACTATTGAGCAAAATGATTTAAAAATTGTTTGCTTAGATATAAGCACTATTTCACACTTCAGGAACACAATATCGATGTTGGAAGTCTAAATACAAATCAATCATAATCATCAATGTGTTTAGATGCATGATTTCTCCGAGATTAGCTGTACATTTATGCGGAATCATACAAAAAATAAATAAATAAATAAAAAATCCAAAATTGATCAGTAGATAATCATTAATCTTTTTGCTGCAAAAATATGTATTGTTCTTGTGAAGATTTAACAAAGGTATGGTCTTTACAGAATTAGAAAGTACTTTGAGTGTATACATTTGTTATGTATGCACTTTGCAGTAAACGTAATGTTTTCTTTGCATTTTTGTTTAAACTAAAAACAAGAATGAATTTACACAATAATTGGTTTCTTTTAAAAAATATTTTTGTAATAATATCTAATATTATGTCTCTTCATTGAATTAAGCACTCAACATTTTCATAATAATGGTTTCGATATCTTAATAGGACTTATTGTTCATCTTATTTAATATAGCATTACCTTTTGCTATTTGCTGAGGTTATGTTCTTGTCTCGCTAGGGATGTAAACCTGTTGCTTCTGCGCATTCCATAAGCATCTTGGCAAACCTAGAAATAAAATGTTAATAATTTGAAAATCATCAGAAACCTTTTTTTAGGAAACTAAGCTACCATATTTAAAACCAAAGACATTCAAAAAAATCAAAACTATTTGTATCATTTGATGCCTGAGTAGCTGTATTGTCTTCAACCTCTGTTATTTCTCTCAAATAATGATAATCATTCAAACAACAAATACTGAGTATAGCTAAAAACAAAGATATCACACACCTTTGAGAGCTAGTAGACTACACAACCGAGCTAGTGCAGATGCGCGATTTATGTGATGTGATCTATCCTAGGATGCCTATATAAGAACAAAAAAGACAATCATACACACTCCAATCAGTAACTTAATGATAAACGAAAAGGATAGCCACAAAATAATATAACCACTCACTGTGAGAACTGAAGTTATACACCTTCCTTCAAAAAACGATTTCAGTTTCAACTCTCTAAGCCAAATGAACTAACATGAGAAATCTAAAATAGGTGTGAATTTTATGAATTTTGTAGAGACTATTAAAGAGTATATTAAACATTTATTATAAACACTATTTTGTCGCAATCTTCGTGCTTTTAAAATACAAAAGTGAAACATCCTATGTCCTAAAACAAACTTCTATGTGTCAAACAAGCTAATTGCAAATTTTAAATTTCATCTATATCCATCTCAGTTAAATTAAACAAATATGTTCAGAATTATATATGAATATCCTATGGGCTAAACCATATCTATATCAATCATAGTTTAGCAGTATGTCATTATCACGTAAACCAACAAAGGGATGTGAAAAACACTTATTTACCATTTCCACATAGATTGGCAATAGCTCTAGCCAACATTCTTAGTGTCTGTGGATCCTCTGCATCAGCTGCCGTCATTGCTAGAGAACAATTAAAAGGGAGGAAGAAGAGAAAAATAACAATGAAGATTATTAGTTCTTGATTAGCTTCTGTATACACCAAAAAAATAACAATGAAGATTACCCTAAACATTTCAGGAATGATAAAAAAGTAAAAAAAATTAAGCATATACATAAATGTGCACCGTGTACGTGCGCATAAGATTGATGGCGCACACGCGTACACACATAGAGAACAATTAAAACGGAGGAAGAAGAGAGACCGTTCGTTGCAAGATTGGCAATAGCACCAGCTGCTATTCTGCAAATGGTTTCGTCAAAGCTTCTGCTTTTAAGGAGCGCCAACAGGGAAGAGACACTACCAGCTTCAACTATTATTTCCTGATTCATATCTGCACACATCAAATCTATAGCTTACCTTTTTAGAAACATTTAGGACTAATCAAGTATACATGGTATAGTGGAATTAGGTGTCTAAACATACTCAAAGTTCCTAATTTATCTTGTTGTAGACCATAACCTCCATTAGTAGCAATCTAATAATACAGTGGTGGTAATCAAAGATATCCATATACCTTATTATTGGTACTATAATATTTACTATCCATTCAGGTAGACCTCTTTTAAATTCTAACATTTTTAAGCATGCCGTGTAATAATAAGTATTTCCTGATATTTGATGAAGTAACCTAACCTATCTGTAAAAAATGCAGTTTACTATCTAAAATAACCTTTGAGAGGAAGTGCAAGGACTTTATGTTTGCCTGAGCATAAATATAAGACATATGATTGATAAGAAGGTTTCAGGAAAGAATGACCTTCAGCAGCTAGGCTGGCCACCACCTTCACTGCATGCAGACGTACATTAGGATCTTCTGAGTCTAGCAAAGACAAAATCTTTTGCAATCCCACTATACAATAGGATCAAGAGAGCAAAGTTAGAGCAATATAAGCTAGTTTTTTAAACAACATGCGCGAACTATGCATACTGTGTACATGAAGATTTGTTATTGGCGTTCTAAATCCATTGCCTTGATCATCAAGTTGTAAGTATCTTGCTGAAAAACCAAAAGAATGAAATACAATAGAATCCCAAATGTTGCACTCAATAGAATGTATATATGTCATGACAAAACTTATTCAAAAGAAATTATTAAACTTTAAATGTGTATAAAAAGCATGTTTCTTTCAAGCGAGTAGCGAAGACCAAAGTTAAAACCTAACTGTTTAATTCACATAAAAGTGACAAACCTTTTAAACACGTCTTGAGATAACAACCAACCTATTTTTAATTTGACTAACTCGTGCAAGATTAATATTTGTTACTGTCACAAAATCCGCATGAGTCTTCAACTGGGTTAGCAATATTGTTATATTAATCTTTAGAAGTACATGATAGAGTTAATTGATGAAACTATTGTGGAGCTACCGAAACGGCTCCTAATTGTGGACATTTAACAAAACTTTACAGTTGGTCACTTTTAGGACACTGAAATTCAACTATCAAGCTTTAAATGTGCAGACAGGCCACAATTTTTTCTATGAATTTATGGTATGTATGCATACACAAAGAAAATATATTTAGTCTTGATTTTCCTAAACTACCCTTCTTTGATACAACAATAGCCTGCCTAACCAAAACGGTTTAGTTGCACCTAATTATATAATCAAAATCAGTTTCACAATAACTAAACAATAATTTGATTATAGAACTTATCGAAAACACAATGCAAAATCGTCTTCATAACAATGAATCAGATTAGGGGCTTGCAGTCTTGTGGTAATCGACCTTTTTCATGAACGAATCTTCCTGCCATAACCAAAACAACAATAATCATCAAAAAAATAGATATAAATAATACTCCTTAACATATAAACAACTATAAATTGGATTGAATAAAGTGTTTGGTCAATGTTTTTTTGTGAATTGTGACTACTTTATTATGATGGAAAGACTAAAAAGTAAAAACATAGAAATTGATACTTTACATCTTTAGGTACAATAGGAGAATGATTAAGCTTTAAACATTATTTAATTGCACATAACTAAGATATGAATTATGAGATAATTTGACTCAATGAGCTATGCCTAGAATTACGTTTTAGGTATATAAGAAGCTAACAAATATTCCCTTGTGTTTTCATTAATGAAGTGTTTTACACACTATATGTATCATATTCTAATGCAGAACACAACTATCAAATGAACAGCAGTACATGCATAACATATTAATATTATGAATATAATTTGGAGTTATGATAGTAGGTAATACCTCGTCCTTGCATTGATGCTTCATGATTGTAACCCCATCTTGTGGAGCATCCATATACGATTCGTTATTATAACCTCCCCTTCCATGACCATGGTAATTGCGGCCTCTCCCACGTCCTCTGCCCTTGTGGTAGTACACATCAAATATCGTTAAAAAAATGTCCAAACTTTTGCATGCTTCAGTGGATGCTAAGATGACATGCTCGGCTTCATCAATGATCTCCATCTCTTCATCATTATCCTAATCCATTGGAGGTTACATCAGTGGATGGTCAAGGCTAAATTTTCTGCACAAAGTTAGTCTATTTCAGAATAACAAAACCTGTTAAACTGATAAGTCGATAAAAAAAAATAGGGATTATTAACCTGTAAAACTAAGAAGTCGATAATTCTTATTAGGGATTCTTATGTTTATGAATAATATAATAGGGTGTATTTATACACAAAAAAAAAGGTTAAAAATATATATGGTATAATTATCTTCTAAGTAATATATATCATTTTTTTTAATTGTTATCTTCATAATATACATTCTTAAATTACAAATTCCAGGTTTTTTTAGCATCTCCTTATTTGTATTGATTGGAAAGATATAAATCAAAAAACAATTTACTCTAGTGGTAAGTTATTTAGAAAACTCATGAATGACCCAAGTTCAAATTCAATATATGTCTTCTTTTTAATTAAACAATTTTAAAATTAAAAAATAACAACAAAAAAAAAATGAATCTTAAAATTAAAAAAAATAAAATTGTACATATATTAAATAAAATAAAAAACGAATTTTAAAATTAAAAAAAATAAAATTGTACATATATTAAATAAATAAATAAAAACGAATTTTAAAATTAAAAAAAATAAAATTGTACATATATTAAATAAAACGCCACATGTCATTAAAAAAAATTTAAAAAATGCCACATAAATACAATGATGACATGGAATAATGACATAATATTATGGGATGCCAAGTGACATTATATATTTCATGTCTCCTCTTATATATAATGTATATATATATAGAATCCGGATCGATTGAGAAGAGTTTGAGATTGAGAAAAATGAGAAGTAATCTTCACCCTTCATCTTATCTAAATAAGTCAAGGGTAAGATTGTCAATTTAAACTTTTCTATAGTTAATTAACTGACTCATTTAATACATTTTAAAATGCAAGCGTTTTTATTTCTCCATCAAGTCTGAACGTGAAGATTGCTTCGCAAATCAAATTTGATTCCTTCGCTTTTTTTTTTCTTTTATCCCTTTTATCAGTATTACTTTTGTTCCATTTTATATTATAAAAATTCAACCATTCTTTTTGTTATCACGTTAGTTTTAGTAATGATTCATTAAATGTTTTTCTCAACTGTCTTTTTTTTGTTTATTTAATTGTGCAGCCATTGAACAATAATTAAATTTTTATACATCTCACAAGTCATGAGTATAACTTATGAATATGGTGTTTTTTTTTCTTGTCTAGTTTTTGTGATTCACAAAATTTGATGTCATCGTGGAGTAAGATATGAGTATTTTCATCAGACTTTTACGATCGTCATTGTTATGTATACAATGATGCCTACGTAATGATTCATTATTAAAAGTCTAATATAGTTTAGTGATGATTCATTATCTTATGATTAACGATTCATTATTACGATCGTCATTTTTTGTTAATGATTCACCGACTGAGATATGATTCAAAATTAAAAGTCTAATATAGTTTAGTGATGATTCATTGTCTAATGATTTAACGATTCATTATCACAATTCATTTGTGATTCACTATTCAATGATTCATTAATTCGATGATTCACATTTATATATGATTCAATAAAAAGTATATAGTAATATGGTTTTCTTCAAATGTAACCATGAATCATTTTTTGGTTCATTGTGAATTTTCATGTTGCTACATAATTATTTGGTAGATAATTTAGCATAGATGAAAGAAATATAGATTGATTAAGAAAAAGGAAAGAATACATTAATGTGTCTGCTTTAAGAGGAAAACTAGAATGCCGAAAAATATGACTACCATGCGATTAGTAGGACCAAAAATGTGGAAGTAATTAATATGGAATTAAAGTTTTTCTTGATCTAATTACTTATATAACCTTATCACTATATTAAATGTCTTATTTATGGATTCAAATGTAATATAATTACATGGTCAGGATTTCTTCTCAATTTCAAAACCTTCTCAATGAACAAAGCTCATATATATATATATATATATATATATATATATATATATATATATATATAGGGTGAGGTTATTTTCATAACCAAAAAAATTGCGAGAACTACGAGAACCAATCTCATCCATTTATTTTTTGATCAATGGTTGATATGAATGGTGGCATTTTGGTAATAAAATAAAAGATGGAGAATTATTTAGTAATGGATGGAAGGGCATTATAGGAATTTTCATTTCTAGTAACTGGTCCTAGTAATTAGGAAAATACTACGGTAACAAAACACGTTCATATTTATCTCAATTCAATTTGATGCCTATCTCTTTCATCTCTCTCTTTCACCTACTAACATCATCAAATAATTTATTTTTATTTTCTTTCACATTTTTTATTAATCTGATTCTTTTGAGTTTTTTTTCCCAAAAATTGTTATATTATTTAAACGTAAAAAACCCGTAATATGTATTAGGTGAATCAACAACACCATCTCTTGGTAGATCATCTTTTGATTTGTCGAAAACAAAGAAACAAGAGGTACCACTACCAGATCTGAACAACTTGACCTTCAAAACACATTGAAAACCATCTCACGCACCTCGTAGACCTCTCACCGCCAATTTTATCCGTCAACCAAAACTGTTAATACAAATAAGCCATAAAAACATTTATTTATATTTTACGATCTTCTAATGTTTTGTCGATAACAAATGTAAAATCATTTTAACGAAACAAATAAAATACGTAATTAATTTGAACAAATAGTTTCTAACACACTTACGTTTTCACATAAAACACTAAAACAAGTATAAATGATTTTATGAGTTTGTATTACATATGTACAACAACTAGTGTTTACATATTTGAGTAAAATATACACATAACTAGTATGTAGTATATTGGGTAATATAAATGGGTAGAAACTTAAGTATAATAACCCATTGACCAAATACATTGAATGTAGTTGGGTACAACCCAAAGTCCATGACCCATAACCCATTGCATGACATCATGCTTATATCATATATGGATAATATCCATAACCCATGGTATTGACCCATACCCATGTGACTAGGTGCATTGCACTCCTAAGATACACTGTATCTAGTAAAAGACCCATGGATCAACCCATAACCAAAATACCCATGGGTAAAGAGGAGCGTCCCACGGATCCCTAGCTTTACGCTAGACGGATCCCTTGTGGGAGGGATCCGTGGGATCCGGGGAACAGTGAACATTTTCCTTTATAAATAGTGAGCCATTTATTCATTGTTTCTTACCCCTTTCTAACATACTTTCTCCCTGAGTTTAAAACTCTCTAACCCCAGATCCAAGTGATCTATGTTTGTAGTTTTGTTTTTGTGTGATTCTCTAGGTTCCTCTAAAGGCAAGATCACCACCTTTGAAGTCAAGCAAGCTCAAGTCCATGAGTTTCCATGCTTCCTCATCATCAAAACTACTGAAGTCCTCTTGTTGATGGTTCCTTTCTTTCTTCTAAGAAGTGTAGTGCTGAAGACATTAGTGAAAGATGTCTCAAGTGTCAAGACGAAGACATTAGTGAAAGGTGTCGATCGTCCGTATTATAGGCATTAGTGAAAGGTGCCTAGAAGTCAAGTCACAAGAAATTAGTGAAGGGTGTCTTGAAGATCTAGTTAAAGGCATTAGTGAAAGGTGCCTTAGATGTACATTCGATATGGTGTGTTTCGATGTACAAGATAGATTAGTACTTGATCCAAGGATATTGATATCCTTGATGATGTTGTAATAAGGAGTTGGTCTCCTTTGGCATTAGTCGTTGGTGTAGTGTTGGGTAGTAGTTCCTCCATTGCAATGGAACTCGGTATCTAGCCTAGTACCGGATAAAGGGTAGGCGACGTTGTGTTAGGTGTGGTTCACCTTGGTGAAAGAACCCGGTGGTTAGCCTAGTACCGGAAAAAGAGTAGGCAACGTTGTGAAGGTTTCTCCACCATAAGGAGTTGGTGTCGTATAGTGATTACGAACTCTCGAGTAGGTGACTCGGGGAGTGGAGTAGGGCAAGGAAGGTGTCCTTGTAGCCGAACCACTATAAATACTCGCGTTGTGGTTTTGTGCTTCTTACTCTTGTCTTTTCATTACATACTTTTATATGTTTGTTTATCAACATCCAACACACATCCAAATAGATTGACATAAGTCGATCTAAATAGTTTAAAAGGAAATTTTAATTGGTAAAACTTTTCAACCCCCCTTCTAGTTTTCCACAATTGATATCAGAGCTTCGTTACCAAGTTTCTTGAAGTATATTGTACTTTAAAAACTTGATACGATCCATGGTTAATTGAAAACTACAAAGAAGGTTCTTCACAAAAACAAACACCATGTCTTTTAAAACTCTTTGTTTGGATGTTGATTAGATGACATTTTTTTTTTAATTTTCTATTTAAATGCACTAATCTTTCTTGTCATGTTGATTAGTCAAAGCTCATACCCACCAAGCTATAGGAATCGCTTGGTAACAAGAATACCTTCCCTAAGAAGGTATCTTAAACATAAAGGAGCCGGAATTGTCTAGTGACATTTGTTGTGTCATTTGTAAAGACATTCTTAAGTGTGTTAGAGGTATGATTCTTTACTTATCTCTAAAATGACATTAGCTTGATAATTAAGTATGCCTACATAGGTATTTATATGATTATCTTTTGTGCATATACATGTTTTACATATAGCTTCATTAGGAAGCTTTTCTTGCATACGTGTTTCTTTTTCGTATAAAGTCGAGGATTATATAATTTGTGTTTTATTTCATTTAATCCTAAAATTATATCTTTCTAATAATAAAATAAAAACACAAATATCAAAAATTCCTCCTTCCCCATAAAACCTCCCACCGTCATCTACTCCATCAAATCCCCACTTTTTTAAATCTTCCAATTTCAAAAATTTCCTCTCATTCAAAACTTCATCTTCCTCTCAATTTCATCTCATCCGAAACCAAGAAGGCTCGCCATCAACATGGTTTACATCGCCCTCGTACTCATCGCCTTAACACTCATCGCTCTTGTGTTCCCTATGATGAAGTTCTCATACGGAGACATATACTTTGTGTTGTTAATCTACATTGGGATAATATACCCAATCCTTTGTATCATTCTTAGCATTGAAATGAAATATTATTAATAGTCTAGTTTATCTAGCTTATTATTATCATAATGTGTTTGTCATTTCTTTTGATTTATATGTTTCGTGTTCTCTCATGATACATTAGAAGTCATGTATGCATGCTAAAAGAAAATGTAGGCTAAAACACATATCTTGGGATAAAATTGTAAAACCTATGTTTTATCAAGAAACCTGTTTATGTTATTCCAGATCCACGGATCCCGAAAGTTAGACTAGCCGGATCCCTTATGAAAGGGAACCGTGGGATCCGTACACCTGGACAATAGTTTTTCATGCAAAATAAAAACCACTTTTTTTATAAAAGTAATATTTCACTAGAATGTCAAAACCATAAGTGAGTTAAGTGTCATTGGTGTTAAAAACTATTGTTAATAAAAATCTAGTAAAAACGTTAGGTAATCATTGGTTAACCACAAAACATCACTTTCTATTAACTCATCTTCTCTATAGGTTCAACTATGACGCATATATATGAGTTTGATTTTTCACTCACTAGCGTCTACACTCCAAACATCTCCCTTGAGCCTAACACACCTGGCAATCATGTCCGTGGGTTCAATAATCACAAAAACCGTCACTTCCACGAAGGATGTATTGTAGACACCTCTCTACAATTCGAAGAAGGTATCAATACCTCCTTCCGAGCCATAGGACTAGAATGTCTTCTCAAAATCAATGAGAAGATATGTCTAAGGTTCATAATGTAATTCTTCCGTCAAGTTGAACTCGTTCGTAACGAGGATCGCTCTCTATCTCTTTGGTTTTGGATCAAAAACCAAAAGTTTGCTTTAACCCTTGGGCATTTTGCTCACATCCTACGGATTCCAAATCATGGACAATGTGCCTTCACCGAAGATTGGTCTCTTGATTCTCTCTTCAACTTTCGTGAAGAAAATAGTCCATATTGTTCTCACATACCTTCCCCGGAGGATTTAAATCTCATAATATGCAAACCTCGACCATATTACTCCGATCCAAACATTATCTTTACACGGGACATCCGAGAAGAGTACAAGCCCCTTGCACTCATCCTACGTGAAAATGTTTGGAGTCTTAGGGGAAATCGAGAAATCCTTCCCGCTTGTTGTGCTCACATAATGTATTGTTTGCTAACACAACAACCATACAATCTCGCCTACTTCTTCGCAAGGCGAATTGTAAATCTTCAAGGTTCCAAGAATAAACTCATCCCTTATGGAATGTTCTTGACACGTCTCTATCATAACGTCATGCATTTTTATCCTCAATTTCAAAGTCCGTTGTACGTACTTGTGAACAAGATGATGGAACCGCTAAACATATCTCTCATGAAGACTTTCTTCATTCTTGACTCCACCAACACTCATCAACCACTTGATGATCCTTCTAGCGAAAACGCTCAAGGAACTTAGTAGTCTTTCAAATAGGATCAATCCTTTTGTACTCATGCTTTATCAATGTAATCCAATTTCCTTCATGAAATAAAACATCTTACATTTGATATCTTAGTGTTAGAACCTCTTAAACTAACCTTGGAATATAATGCATTGTCAAGATCATTGCATACCTTTAGCAAAGGTTCTGCTTAGAAGATGGACGGATCCCAAAGTTTGTGCTAGACGGATCTCTATACTTAGGGAACCGTGGGATCCGGAAAACAGAAAATGCAATTGCAAACATTGTATTTCAAACATGTCCTTAGAACACCTCACACTAAGCTAGACATAGTGTCTTAAGGAAAATTAAGTCCTTATTAAGTTAAGTAGATCCTTCCTACTCACACATAACTCACCTAGATCACACTCAAAGACGCTTGTAGATCTATCAAAACCATTACTGTTCCGCTCTCAAGCTCACACATCATTTCTCACATAATCCCTCACATCTAGCTTTGGAAATCTTTCAATTATAGCTAAATTGATCATAATCATCCTAACCTCAAAATTGATCAAATTCTAGTTTTGCCATTTTAAAGTCTTTTTCCAAAAACATTATCCTAAGTCACTATCTGATCTCTAGGATCATTTAACTTTACTTTACACTCTCAAAATCTTTAGTGTCATCTTTGTTCATTCATTGGTACTCATGAAAGTTCCAATTTCTTCCATAAAAGGCAATCATTAGCTACTTCACTCATTACCCTCATGTACTTAAGCACCTCTTCATTTAAGATACTTAGATGAACTGAAACACTCAATATGGTATAGATCTTAGACCTTAGAAACATCATTTTCACCCTCTCATAGCTGCTGAGAGCCGGATCCCTAGGATTAGCCTAGACGGATCCCTCAGAGGAGGGAACCGTGGGATCCGGGTGACAGATTATGTCAACTCTAGCTAAATCAATCATTTCAAGCTCATATTTCTAAGTTAAACACTCCATCTCATCTTAAATGAGTTCCTAGATCAGTACAAACTCTGAAGTTGACTCTTGTGCATGTTAATCATCACATTCCAATGAACTTTAGTGGCTTAAGGCTTGAATGCACTTGCCAAATTTCTTACTTTATAAACCACATTGTTAGGACTCCTAAAGTCATCACCGTCATCCTCATTTTCAGCACTTAAGAAACCCTTACAAACCTCTTGAAATCATCATGAGGAAAACTCCAGTAGCAACTTATCCACCCAAGAAAATTGCTCGTGTTGTACACGAAATATCTTCAACCGAATCATCTCCCGTCAAGCCAACAAATGCAAGGATTTCTTCTCAACCAATCAAACCAATTCCTAAAAGGATAGTACCCACAAAACTACCTATGCCAAACACCACCATACCTCCTAGGCCAAACAATATCATCTCCACTAAACCATCACCATTGGTTCCTAGAACTATCTCGTTTACAAATCCACTATCATCACCACACCTCTACAATTTAGAGGATTTGCCTCCTAGGCCGTCGCATCCTCCTCCACCGGCAACATTCTCCTCATTGGGAGGAATAATGGTACATAATCAAGGTGTTGAGTCTACATTAGCTCCGGCTTCCTTTTCGCCGTCACCATCATATAATCCCATTTGGATTATGAGAAATTATCAAAGTCAAACCACCCGACCATATAGAAGTTGACACTTCTCTACCACCATCATCATTCTTGGTCGAGCCATTTTCAAATGCGCCTCCACCAATCCCTTCATCGTTTGAGGCTCCGCAACCCGCTTCACTTGATCCTTTATATCAAGCAACTTCTTTTCTTCCACCACCACTACCTAGCCATGACAAAGATTGCTATCATTGTCAACATGTTGAAAGTTTGATACATGAAGTACGGGAAGATCAACGCTTCATGTTTTATCATCTCCTCGAACGTTTCGATGAGATTAAACCTAAACAAACTTGAGCTAGAGGATTTTAGTGGTGTCCTAGTATCAAGCGTTACTTAGATAAAGTCTAGTAATTCCAAGTCATGTATCGATCATTTTCTTAGTTTTTAGAGTCATGTATATCATATCTCTAGTTTTATTAAATGAAAATACATGCTACTTGCTATATTTCTGAGTATATGATTATGTTGTATAATACATATCTCACTTTGATATTAACATAAAGTGTTATATCACCATTGCTGAAATTAATCATCAGCCAGACGGATCCCTTATATTTGCCTAGACGGATCCCTACAAGGAGGGAACCGTGGGATCCGTGATACAGAAAACTGTTTTTCTACTAACTTGGATCATATTTGCAGGAAATTATGCATTATACTTGTTTTCTAACCTTTGTTTTATAGTTTTTCAATTTACACATGAAGACTTTGACACCCTAAAGCTAGGGGGAGCTTTATGTCAAAGCAATACATTGCAAAATTACTTGCAATATTAGGATTACATTTCATGACATCCCTTTGCAATAGTGCAATCATCAAGGGGGAGCACATTCGTCACATAGACGAAATTCTTTGCAAACTTAGTTGCAAATGAATTAGCTTAGTATTATTTTCTTGACGCCCTTACATAGGGATGGACTCGTCAAGGGGAGTAAAGACGAGATCCTTTCCCGTTACTTGCTCTCTATTTTTTTTTTTCTTTCACATGTTTTTCCTAAAACAATGTGTTAGTTTCCTTTCAAGCTCTTTTGTTTTTGCGACAAAAGGTGGATAAGAAAGTAAAAACTACAAATTCAAACGTTCTGAAATTTAGCTTTTCCTTAAAATTATTTTATGTTTTGTCATCAACAAAAAGGGGGAGATTGTTAATACAAATAAGCCATAAAAACGTTTATTTATATTTTACGATCTTCTAATGTTTTATCGATAACAAATGTAAAATCATTTTAACGAAACAAATAAAATACGTAATTAATTTGAACTAATAGTTTCTAACACACTTACGTTTTCACATAAAACACTAAAACAAGTATAAGTGATTTTATGATTTTGTATTACATATGTACAACAACTAGTGTTTACATATTTGGGTAAAATATACACATAACTAGTATGTAGTATATTGGGTAATATAAATGGGTAGAAACTTAAGTACAATAACCCATTGACCAAATACATTGAATGTAGTTGGGTACAACCCAAAGTCCATGACCCATGGAGCTTGACCCATAACCCATTGCATGACATCATGCTTATATCAAATATAGATAATATCCATAACCCATGGTATTGACCCATACCCATGTGACTTGGTGCATTGCACTCCTAAGATACATTGTATCTAGTAAAAGACCCATGGATCAACCCATAACCCATGACCCATGACCCATAACCAAAATACCCATGGGTAAAGAGGAGCGTCCCACGGATCCCTAGCTTTATACTAGACGGATCCCTTGTGGGAGGGATCCGGGGACCAGTGAACATTTTACTCTATAAATAGTGAGCCATTTCTTCATTGTTTCTTACCCTTTCTAACATACTTTCTCCTTGAGTTTAAAACTCTCTAACCCCAGATCCAAGTGATCTATGTTTGTAGTTTTGTTTTTTGTGTGATTCTCTAGGTTCCTCTTAAAGGCAAGATCACCACCTTTGAAGTCAAGCAAGCTCAAGTCCATGAGTTGCCATGCTTCCTCATCATCAGAGACTACAATTCCTCTTGTTGATGAATCTTTTCTTTCTTCTAAGAAGTGTAGTGTTGAAGACATTAGTGAAAGATGTCTCAAGTGTCAAGACGAAGACATTAGTGAAAGGTGTCGATCGTCCGTATTATAGGCATTAGTGAAAGGTGCCTAGAAGTCAAGTCACAAGACATTAGTGAAGGGTGTCTTGAAGATCTAGTTAAAGGCATTAGTGAAAGGTGCCTTAGATGTACATTCGATATGGTGTTTTGGCGTGGTGTACAAGATAGATTAGTACTAGATCCAAGGATATTGATATCCTTGATGATGTTGTAATAAGGAGTTGGTCTCCCGGCATTAGTCGTTGGTGTAGTGTTGGGTAGTAGTTCCTCCATTGCAATGGAACTCTGTATCTAGCCTAGTACCGGATAAAGGGTATTAGCGACGTTGTTAGGTGTGGTTCACCTGGTGGAAAGAACTAAGTGGTTAGCCTAGGTACCGAAAAAGAGTAGGCAACGTTGTGAAGGTTTCTCCACCATCAGGAGTTGGTGTCGTGTAGTGATTACGAACTCTCGAGTAGGTGACTCGGGAGTGGAGTAGGGCAAGGAAGGTGTCCTTGTAGCCGAACCACTATAAATACCGTTGTGATTTTGTGCTTCTTACTCTTATCTTTTCATTACATACTTTTATATGTTTGTTTATCAACATCCAACACACATCCAAATAGATTGACATAAGTTGATCTAAATAGTTTAAAAGGAAGTTTTAATTGGTAAAACTATTCAACCTCCCTCTAGTTTTTTTCCACAAAACCACGCCATGGCTTAAAAAGCTTCGAAAAGCGGATCGAAAATAGTCAGATCCGTTGATGACGTCTGATGATGTAACGGAAACCGTTGGTGCGAAACTGCTTCCCGAAAGGTATACTCACATTCCTAATATTTCTTTATAAATCATTTATAAATTTATAAATATTTATTTAATTTTATATAAAATGTGTTTTTTTGTTTATAGGTATGAGATATTGGATGAGCAGAAAGTGTTTATTTGAAAACACAACCGGACAAGACGGTCTGGTTATTTCAAAGAATACAGTTTGGCTATTCAAATGCACATACATTACATGGTATATTGATTCTTAATAACATTTAATAAAGTGTTTGATGAAATATATATACTTGAGAATAATATATATTTATATATTTTTATATATTTTCATCTACTGTTTTGAGATGTCATTTTTTTCTATATAAAGCTTAAAGGAACAATCGAATTAATTTAATATTGATCTATGCTTAATGTTGATTGACACATGTGTTTGTTGCAGATAACTTACGGTGTGCCATTCTCCGTCACAAAAAGTTTGACTGATGATACAGGAGGCAGTCAAGGTATGTATATCCTTTGTAGATTCTGTTATCTCATCTAGTGATACAGGAGTGCATATGTGTTTTTACAGAAGTGCATATGTGTTTTTACAAGAGTGCATATTTAGATGTGAAATTTACACAGTAATGTGTAGTATACATGTGTCAATTTCGGTAAAGTTCTGTTTGAAAAGGTGAATCCTTTTGGGATGATTCTGTTTTTCCAGGTGAAAAGGTGGGTCATGGTTCTAAACCGCGTAAACACGATACCTGCTTTATTCAGATTTACTTAACATTTTTTGAAGTGTGATTAAAATAAAAGATCGATGCTTTTATTAGTTTAATGATGAATTCAAGGAGTAATGTTCAGTTATATGGGGTGTTTATCAAGACTTATTATATTTTCTAGAGCAATAACTTTTATGAGTGTTTGTATTGTTTTATTTGTGTATTGAGGCTTATCGTCCGCAAATGTTTAAGAAAATCAGGGACACAAAAATGATATCTGGAGCAAATCTATCCCAACATATGGTTAATGCTTATTTTTTATGCCAAACATGCATACTTTTTAATGAAACACAGTTAATATTGTTAACAACATATCAACATGTAATTCGGATAATTTTGACAATCAATGCACACATGTTTCTTGAAAAAGAAACATGGTGGTTATATATAAAATGATTGTTTTTTAGTGTGTTTATTGTTTGGGTAATTTTAGATATGTAGGTTAGGTGATATGTTGTTCTTTTCAATAAAAATACACGTGCACATGTTTGTCCGAATGTTTGAGTCTAGTGTTATTAGAAAAATACATGTGCATAATTGTCTGAATGTTTGTCCTTTAACTTGGTTCGAGTCTAGTGTTATTAGAAACATACATGTGCATGTTTGTCCTTTAGCTTGGTTCTTTAGTTTTTGGAACACACATGTTCTAGAGGCTGGCGATGTATTTGGCTACCGTGTAATTATTTTTTTAATGTTGTTGAAACAGATTATTCAATACGAGGGAGGTGATAGTTGTGCATATATGTTTTTATAGCTGGTATCAATAACAAGTGTGTTCATAACTTTTTCATATTATTGTTGTGAATTACTATTGGTTACAAATATCCAGGTTTATGCTCAAGATGAAGAATACAAATGCACTGAAAATGATAGAGACGAAGAATGTACATGTGCATTGTACATGTGAATACGACAAAACGTTTACATGCATGTGCATATATGCAAAAACGATCAAGATAATCAAGTATGAAGAATGTACATGTGCATTGTACATGTGAATATGACGAAAATTTTACACGCATGTGCATATATGCAAAGACGATCAAGATAATCAATGATACATGAATGCATGCGTGCACACTAAAGACGATGTTGCAAAACATAGTGTTTACACATGTGCATCATCAATTGAATTTATTTATTTTCTATTAATTAAGCATTTGTAATGAAGTGGAAATTTTAGCAAGTATTAGATTTTGTAAATCATTAGCTTGTACAATTTTGAGTTATTAACAAAGTTTTGTTGTTTGTATACATATTTATGTATTTTTTTAGAAAAATACATGTGCAAATACAAAACACGTATGCATAAACGAAAAATACAATTGTCACATAATGCAAAACACATGTGCACATAATATTTTTATAAACAGATACAACGCAAAAAAAAAAGAAAAAAAAAATCCTAGAATATAGGGAACTAAAAAACGTTTTTTTTGTAAAAAAAATAAAAAATAAAATAAAAAAGTATTTTACCATTATACCCTTTTGAATTATATAATAAAATTTAATGTCCAAAAAAATTTGATTGGTTGATGCTGGTTCTCGCAGTTCTCACAATTTATTTGGTTCTGAAAAGAACCTCACCCTATATATATATATACTAGTCTCATGACCCGGCCGATGGCCGGGCTAGTCTCATGTACGTTGTTTAATATTACTAAATTTCATTGGTAGAGTTGGTATAGATGCAAGTTATATAAATATTTCAATTAGTTGTAATAAATTTTCGTTAAAACGAATGACGTTAATGGTTTTAATGGATTGATATATCATAGTGTGTTATGGTAAAAAATATTAATGTATATCATATTTCATTGTTTAAAAACATTGAAGGTATATGTGAACGAAAAAGTTAAATGTAAAATTTTTAATGAAGATAAAAACCACATGAAAAGGAATACTAAATACTAAAAGTGTTTACTAAACATTATAGTTATTAATAAAAGACAATTCAAATTTTGTGTAATACTTCTTTGTAAACAACGTTTGTTGTTTTATTTGTGTAGATACCATCGATGTCGAACAAAGAACCTTCTGCCTTTTGTTTTAACTCTTGAAACCGCTACATACGCTTTGTCCGCGGTGAAAAAACCGGCTTTCTAAAAAGTCCAACCTGCAGGATGTGTTTGTCCTTGACTCTTGTTTATAGACATGGGGTTAAAATCTTCTTTGACGAACTTCTCTCCATATACTTGCCGCCGATGCCTATCACTGGGATGTTCACCTCACGGCTCGCTTGGCCCCACTCACATCTCACTGCCATAAACACTTCAATCTTCCTTTAAACTTAAAAACAACCAACAGCTATGGAGTGTTCACAATACACCGAAAATTAGCAAGTGACACTTAACGATCGAAGCAAATCATAAATTATGATAAAATATCATGCGTAAGATAGTTGTCTAATCAATTTCAAAAGAGTTCTTCTATTAACAATTTTAGTTTTTTATGATCTCAGATCTTAATATCTTGAAGTGTAAGTTTCACAGCTTTAGTGGAATTTTGGGTATTTAAAAATATTTTGACCGCTTCAGAGTATGCGGGTTTTCACGTAACATGTTTTTCTAGCAAAAGTTTATAAAACGTAGACCTTTTAAAAATAAGCCATAAGCCCCAAATATAGGCTAACTGTAGATTAATCCAAACACCCTTATAGTAATTTTGGTGAGTTCCTCTAAAATAGCACTCGATATTAATGTATTCTATAACTTCCCTACATTTAACACAATGGTTCAATAAAAATCAAAATCTAATGTTCGCTTATAACTAAACATGAAAGCACCTTATGTGATGACCCCTTTTTGGATAATTGATTTATGAATTGCGTGTTTGGTTCCCGTGAGAAATTCTCAAAATCAACGGTATTTCCCGGTCCAAACGTCGTTAAACTCGATAATCGCAAGATTACCCATGCTCTACCGAACCCAATTTAACCCGGGTGACTTGTACAAAATTGTCGCGGTCTCAGAACCCAACTTAACCCATTGGCTATAACTCAAGCTACTCATTATGCTACATTAATTAACATTTATGAGCTAAATTTCACCTTGAGATATATATCGATGGCGTGGTACATTCCATCATCCATTGCCCTTGCATAATCAATAAATACACCAATGATAAATATATCGTCATAAACATATAATTTAGCTACAATGAACCACCAAGAATACAAACCTAATGCATGGTATGCCACTCGATCCAAACCATTTTTATAACAGAGCCATGATCGTTCGGTAAGTGAGATCGGCTTGAAGTGTATGGCCCGCAATATTCTCAATCACGTTAACTGCATAAAAGTAAGGAATATAATTTAGCTCACAAGTCTTTATATATTATCACATTGTGCATATAATTTAGTGGCAACAACATCCATTCTCGGCAAGCAACCTACAAAAATTTAAAACGTATATAATGTTATTATTTCTTGAGCTTTAAAGGAATATGTAATTACTATAATTTAACCCTTTTGACTTGTTATACCATCCCAGCAGACCCACCCACTTATATAGCTATTTAATGTTCAAAGTTCAAACCCCGTACTTTCGGGTGTTCATCACATACAACCGGCAAAGAAGATAAAGAATACCGTAAAAAATTCTGATGTGGATGCAAGAACATAGCCTCCAAAGCATACAACATATCTCTGGATTTGCGTGCTAACAACATTGAGTTCAACTGGCGCCCTCGAACAAATGTTAACACCAAGCCGTTAGTCACGGCATAATAATGGAGAATTTAATGTTTATGTTAGTGTTTACATACATCTTGTCATCATGTTGTAAAGATAATAGATGGATATTATAACATGTATACCGAGGTTTTGATCTCGATGTTTCAGTAGGTAACTATAAGTTTATTGTCGGTTCTATTTGTATTCGTCGACCTTTTGAATACAGCCTATGGAATAATTGTTTAATTTCATTAATTTTTCCTCAATTTGTCCGTATACATAAACTACACCAGAGATTGAGTCTTTCACGTCCGCTTCTTTGTTCCAACTCATTGTATGAGTAACCTCAGTAGTGGCCCGGGAAGTTGTCTTCGACTTAAGGCGGTGAATGTTGCTTGAATTGCGCCACCTGTCATTTCCAAGTGATTGCTATTTCTGAATAAGTAGCAGCTTTAGTTTTGACAAATTTGTACCTTTAGCGTATGGGCCGAGATATTAAATCTTACCATTTTGTCAAGTAACGCGATAAATGGCAACTCGCACACAAAGTGTTGAAATATTATAAGTAAGATAAAGAAAGTACATGACTTTTAGTTGAGCCAATTTTATAGATATACTTACAGGACTTTTGTATAAGCTATATATCACTCGTCGGTTGTTTCCAAGAGGCTCTAACCTCAATAATCGATTTCAATCGCATCGCTCAAACACCTCCTTAGTCACATTTATAGATTTAGATAACGGTAGTTACTAATCAAGAATTGTCGATCTCGAACGATTATGTTGGTACCATATCTCTGTTCCATCCATATGACCGTGCCTTGTATTTCAAGATGAACCCGATTCCATAGTATTAGATTAACATTGTTGAACAACTAACAATGACATCTCGCCACGAGGATGCATATGAAGATACAAAATATATACCGTATAGTAAATAATCTGAGTCTTAGGCTTTGATAGTCTGACCTTTTACATGATATATCAAATAGAAAGTTCGATAACAATATAACGCTCTTATCCAATACTACATTATATATTAGCTAAAATTGAATATCAGTCCCATGTTTTCGGAACAATAAGTTTTAAAGTCTTTTTTCTATCTTAACATCAAAATTGTGAGTATCACCCTATATGAAACTACGAGTCGGACAAAGATAGAGCCTAGATCCTTGTCAAAATTTTGAATTATTACCTGTAATAGCCAATTAAAGAAAAAGAGCCACTATTTCTTCATGAGGAAAGTGATTCATAATAAATTTGCTCCTTGTACATTTTTGTGCATAACTAATGCATTTAATTTGAATCCTCTTGTAATCTATCAATAATGTCTCCTATCCTTCTTGACATAAAAATCAAATGAAATTTGACATTCCAATTAAATTGCATAAATTTGAATAGCTTATTTCTTGGCTTATCCTATCGCATAATCTAATCAAGTAATAAGCGATTTTTCACCGTATGACCTTATCAATTTGAGCTTAAGTAGCAATAGTATAACATTGATAACCTTTTCCGCTCCACAAACAAATGATTTGGGTCTATTCCGCCTTGTTATTCCTAACATACATTGACACTCAATGGCTCGAAAGCTTATTGTTCTATGACCTATACCGTTTCTAAGGGTTTGAGTATTATGCACTACGACAACAAATTGTTGTCGGTCACATAATTTAAATCGGTGACTTTCATGGTACTTGTATAGACTAAATAGCATAAACACAAATAAGGTTGTCTACATTTCCGGTAGCATGATTGGTTCATACCGGGTACCAACGATTTGCAAAATATCCAAGTATTTCTTTGTAGATACTCGAAAGAAGTCCTCCCAAAGATTACCCCCCATAGTTCCTCTCTCGACACTTAAATAGCATAGTCAACACCTTATACAAACACTAAAATGAACTTGTTGTTCCTAAATATGGTAATAAGCCAAGTAAATAAGTTAAACCAAACACCCCGTTAATGCACACACTCAAAATCATCCAAAAAGTAAAATTGATGACCCCAATGGCAAATGATACCACGTATCTAGCAAGAAACCTGCAATTAGTTGACGACTATAGACCAAAACGAAAGTCGCAATTTATTGTAATATCGTAATGAGCAAACTTTGAAGACTGCTTTCCTTATAGAAATAATCGATGAACATCAAGTTATGTAATATTTTTAATCGTATTAGTTCCTTAGGAAGCTCGAAAATGAAACAACGCCTCCTTCCATTTATAACATAGTTACAATAATCACCATCATTTTAAAGCATGATAGACATGTGCCCGAGGCTCAGATAGGTTGAAGGTCCCCAAAAATGATACATAGACCCCGGCAACAGACCGAGGATTTGCCACGCTAACGCTAGATGATGAAGGGCTTTAATGGAACCTATTCAATATCGTCCATAGAAAGTATTTTACCATTATACCCTTTTGAATTATATAATAAAATTTAATGTCCAAAAAAATTTGATTGGTTGATGCTGATTCTCGCAGTTCTCACAATTTATTTGGTTCTAAAGAACTACCTCTATGAAAATATATATATATATATATATATATATATATATATATATATATATATATATATATTAAGTGAGTAGGGATCCAGTGAGAAGTAAATTAAAATAAGAAGTGGTGAGAAGTGACCAAAACCACGAATTTGAGATGCAACGACTTGCATTTGATGTTTCTATTCATATAGATGCAACATCTTGAAGGAAGTTAATTTGATGTATAGATGGTGCAAATTGATTTTCATAATTTCCACACGTAGGAACAAAAATAAGAGAAATCATGAAATGCATCTAATATAATGATATGCATCCATTAAAAGCTAGAAAAACACTATGGTGCTGCTATAATGCATCTAAGATTATAGGGATGCATCTAATTTAGGTCGATGCATCTCGGATTTGCGGTTATAGTTCTTCTTATTCCTTCTTATTTAAGTAATCTTCTTATTTGATCCTAACTCTATATTAAGTCGATTGGTTTTTTTTTAGTTTCTAGTCAATAATACCTTTTAACTTGCATTATATATTCAAGTGTTTTAAAGGTTTATTGTTTTGTATTACTTGGTTGTGTTTCTGGTCGAATATGACATCCAAGCAAGGGGTTTTAATTTGTTTTGTTCAAGGCAAAAGAGAGAAGTGTTCTTTTGGTTTTTCTTGTCCGTTGGTATTCAAGTTATTCAAGGGTTGATAATTTTAAACGTTCTCGACTAGCCTAATCTGATTTTGGTTTAAGTGGTGTGTGATACCATTGAGGTATCTTATTTTGATACTGGGTTTCGTAGATGGTTATTTCTGCTACAAAGATCAATTTGCCAAACAATGTTAGGTTTTCTATATTCCCTTTATTAATAATTAAGGGTGAATACTAGATCCCATCCGCCGCAATTTTCGTAGAGGTTAATTGGTTAACTTGTTCTAAAATCCAAACAAATACTACTTATCTTTGGAAGAACATTAAGTTTTTAATTTATAATTTATATAGTCGGTTTGCTTTTAACATAAGTAGTTGTAACGTAGTTGGTTTTAGTATTTGGATCAATGAATTTGGTCGTTTATATGCGTATTGCAAGTGTAAATGTTGTTATCTAATTGTTATGGGTACAAATGAGAAAGTCAAATAAAGTCAAAGTCAAGAAAAGTCAACATTTCTCCTTCCTCCCATTGTATAAATACATCTTGTTCATTACATTTCTAGTTATCAAATTCACTTGTAAAATGCTATCTTCATCTCTTCACATCATTGTAACAAACTATCTTCCATTAATAACAATCATTGTTCTTCAATCAAGCCCTATTCTTTATCTTCGAAATTGTTGAATCGTGCCATCTTCGGTTCTCCATTGAATCTCGATTGGTCATATCCAGTTGTTCATAACAATTGGTATTGAGCCACTTTCCGCTAGATACATTCCAAATTTGTTAAAAATTCATAATCAACCATTCATCATTTCCCATTTCGCTACTCAATCCATAATATAATTACATTCATAAATACCTTTCTTTTCCATTTTAAGGTCAAAAAATACATGTTCTTGAGTCTAGTTTGGTAGTTAGTTACTCTTCTTGAAAGATGGTTACAGGCCTTGAAGTTAGAAGCCACGTAATTCCGTGTAGTAGTTAGAAGTTTGAGATATTGTGGTTCTTGATTAATTTTGATGAAAATGCTTAGTCAAAAACGTTCTCTGTATTCAAGATGAAGATGACTGCAATATGAGGAGATGATGAGACAATTGAAAGAGGAATTAATCGTGAATTTCTGTTGATAGAATTATGGGGTGGTGTTGTTACCGGTGATCAATATGGTGGCAAATGAATCAGGCCAAAATACTCAGCTCAATACCACCACAAAGCTTGAATTTCCAAGATTTGGAGGAGATGATGTAAATGGTTGGTTGTTTAAATGTGAGCAAATTTTCACGGTTAATGGAGTACTTGATGAGAGGAAGGTACCTTTACTTTCTCAGAATCTCACGGCATTGTTTTAGAGTGGCATAAGGTTGTGCTGGTGTTCATATTTTTGGGAAAAGATGTGGCCGGATGACTTATGAAAGTCAATTTTGCAAAGATCGCTACTAAAGAATGTGATAAAGTGCAAGAGTTTGAGAAAAGATCCGAAAGTTGAAGATGGTTGCTTGGTGGGTCAAAATAACCTTGTTGAGGAAGTTGATAAGAATTTGGAAATTAGTTCACTTAATCATACTCCAACTGTTTTAGTCGAAACCATAAAAGAGATAAAGTTGAAGTGGTACCAAACCGGAGGTGGAGAAGTCAACATTAGAGGTTCAAGATCAAATGTACACATCAAGTCCTAACTGTGGGTGACCATAGGAAATTTGAAAAGAAGTCAGCAAGTGATATTCAAATCAATGAGGTGTTGAATCTCAGCAGCCCTAATCATCTCAAGAAGGGTTGAAATCAATTGACCGATGGAAATGGTTCAATTGTTATGGCAAGGCGTTAATGTTATGAGCCTGAGGAATTAATGGATTGATTATTGATCAAACCGTTGACATCGTTTTAATCGAAGTTGGTATTGGTGATATGCATAAAATGAAGTCCTCGCTGATGAAGTTTAGATGCATTATTGTTTGGGTTACATGAGTGTTTAGATAGTTTGGACATATCTTCTCTTAATGTGGATATGGACAAAGCTAACAAAGAGTGGTGAATTTATTTAACAATTAAGCAAGTATTTGATCCTAGAGGAAAACAAGTCTCCCGATTCTAGTGGGAAATATAATTGTATGATGAAGTATGGGAAGTGGGAGGTCAATACGGAGGTGGAAAAAGAATGAAAAGATTAGGTTTTGCTAGTTGGTGTTGGAAATATTAACATGATTGGCTTGGCGGGGCGTTTCCAGACTTTGAAACCTTTGTTGGATTAATAGCGAATCGTAAGAAGATTTGCTTTCAAAGAATGGAAATGGGTCAAGGGTAATCAAGAACTAACGAAAGCAACGACATGTGATTATGGTGATGTGATGAAAGCTTGGGCTGAGAGAAACGATATCGCCACCATTTACTACCAAGATACAGGAGGGGGCCGGTCAACAGAAAAGAAGAGCTCAAATAGGAGATGGTATTCAAAAGTTTCAATCGCTGGTTATAAACATGGCTCAAAGATAGGACAACAATAGTCAACAATGACACCGGTGCCTAATCCCCGAACATTATCGACTGAACTTATGTTAACTCATCTTGATTTAGTACCGATCCAAAACTTGATCCGGTACCAAGGAAACACTAAAGTAGACATTGAACTTGAACGAAAATGAATTACATGGACTAGTACCCTAACTATTAGATTCGATGAAGACACTCAAACCTTGCATTTGTGAATACTCAAGGATGCAAAAGGGTCGCTAGCCATTATGACAATTCAGGAGTGGTTTATTCATTGGGTTGTTCAGCCTTCATTGTGTGAGTTCGTGGGGATGGTTCATTCAATGGGTTGTTCATTCGTAGGTATATGACATACGAGACCGCTTGTTGTTGAAGCATTTTTGGGTGTTCGTCAAGAAAGAGGAAGGATGATTAAGGTATGAAGAAGGTTATCTCAGTGATTCGAATACTTAGATGCTTGAGGACAAGCATCATTTCAAGTGGAATGGATTGTTATGGGTACAAATGAGAAAGTCAAATAAAGTCAAAGTCAAGAAAAGTCAACATTTCTCCTTCCTCCCATTGTATAAATACATCTTGTTCATTACATTTCTAGTTATCAAATTCACTTGTAAACGCTTATCTTCTCTCATTCTCTCTCACATCATTGTAACAAACTATCTTCCATTAATAACAATCATTGTTCTTCAATTCGAAGCTCCTATTCTTTATCTTCGAGCCTCTGTTGTTGAATCGGGCCATCTTCTGCCTCCATTGAATCTCTGATTGGTCATATCTCATTGTGTTCATAACACTATTTCTGTGTAGGAAAAAATCAACTTCAAATTTAAGCATTCCATCTTTATGTATTATTTTCTCATAATGTATCTAAGGTGTTTGATAATGAAACCTTTAGATTTTGCTTATTAATTGTTTTGCATGATTTCATGTTTTTTATTTGTATGATGGTCTACTTTGAAAGGTTAATGTTTGTTTGGTTTCTGGATACCCTTATTAGAAAGACTTCGGTAGTAGGTCTATATTCGCTTATGCTTCATTGCCTTGGTTTCAAGCTGCTACTCGGATATTTTACCGTGTTCGTATACTTATGGTTGAAAATCAATAAATTCTTTAGTTGTCTCCATGGTTACCTAAGACGGTTGTGGTGTTATCATCATCTCAAATCCACGCTAAAACTTTCTCATCTCGTGTATTATCAATAGACAAACACCCTTAAAAACATATCTAAAACACAAGTATAGTATTATATAACACTATGCACCTTTCGCATATAGCACTACTCGAATATAACCTCTACAACACCTAATGTATTTGATGACCCATCAAAGAAGTCAACCGCCATCATCTTTAGTATCGGGATATAGAATATACTATGGTGGAGGAAATGCCTACAATTCGACCAAATCAATGTAGACTCAAAGACCTATTTATTAAAGAACAACACAATTGAATGGAAAGTTGTTGGATTAAACAGACAAACCAAACGGGTCTTTTCATGACCTGTATGGAGTGTAATTTAGGAAGAGTTTGGTTTGTGATAAGTGGTATACGATATAAATTATTATGGTTTTAGATATTTTGTTTCACTATTCAAGTAAATATGTTTATCTCATGTATGAGCAACATGTATCTAATCAACAAAAGAAATTTGTAGCTAATAATCACAACTATTTGTGATAAAGGCTTATTGCATCGCGTTGACTCACAGTGTATTGTAGCCCGGAAGATGCTAATAATGAGATGTAGGGTGGAATATCCCGTTGCTATCCGTAAGATGGTTATGTCCCCAACTAAAAGGTTGTGAGTTTAAGTCCTGACAATAACAAAAGTGAGATTGTTGTGGTTTTGTGAGATTACACATATTTGTGTGTGTGAGTTTGCCTAAAAAAAGTAAACTCAAAATCATTTATTATCTTTTTTAACATAATTTATTTCTTCATACCTCGCTCAGGCGGGTTTGAGAAAGTTATGGTCAAAATTGGTGGAGGTGTGTCGAGAAACTGTTGGTTTTATGGATATAAATTAGTAGACGTGAGTTAGGATCGAACTCGAGACTATGGGATTGCACACTTTACGTATGAGAATTTAAAGTTAATAATTAAATATAAACGTTATATTTATTTATTTATTAAATCCAAATAATAACTAACGCGGTAATTAATGTAATGGACCAACGGAAGGTATTTGGAAAAGGACTTAATTGCAAAGTTTGGAAGATTCGAACCCTTGTGGAGGTTTAGAACCGATCGGCTAGGGATAAGGAAACAAAATCCAAAACTTGTTCACCAAGTTCATTGGGTATATAAACAAGGCTAGGGGTCTTGTTTTTGCACCTCTTGTATTCATTAGCTAAAGCTAAAATCGTTTTGTGTGTGTTTTGCTTCAAAACCGATCTACACCTTTGTGTGTCCATTCAAGTCTTTTCCACAAAACCAAGTTATTTGTTTTATAAAAACTAGCATTACTTTAATAGGTTTTAGTAATGCTGTACAAGAACATAGTAATCACACACTATTGTTATTATCTTGGATTGAATTACAAAACGGTAAGGGGTAATTCATATAATCCTAACTAAATCTAATTAGGGTTCATCCAATTGCTAGTTTGTGGATTTGATTCTTGTTCACTAGAATCAACAAAGGTGCATATATTCTTATGTTAATTAATTATTCGTTAATATATCCTATAGCCTCATAATATTACTTTGATGTTTTGTGATTATTTATTTGAATGTCATGTTATTTAATTCCAATAAATAAGGCATCACGAGTCATTGGTTTTAATGAGTAATTAATTACATAAATCGTGCATAATAAAACAAATACTTGTATGTTGTTTGATATGTTTATCTAGGGTTTATGTTTAATTTATGTTTTATCATTAGAATTAATTGCATCATATTTTTTTTAAAATCACATACATTTTTTTTAGGGTTTTGAAAATTGTTTTAACCTTTATTAAAACCTAGAATTAATATTTATTATGTGATTAATTCATGAATAATTGGTTATGTGTCATGGAATTTTTATATGCGATCTTGTGACTTACTTGTATAAATTGTTATGATGTCCATGACTATACATGCATGTTAGTCATGGATAAGTTGCTTTGATAAATTGTTTAATTGTTATGACATATTTATTTACTTATAAATCTTGAATTGGGGAAGACTCAATTATATATATATTAATGAATCAATTATGTGCATTTGGTATAAATTAATTAAGGGTTTACTTAAATCAATTTGTCGATGTATGTGGCTCACTTTCTATCACGGAGGAAAGCCCTAATAATATATATGCATTAATTTAACCTAGATATTGATTATTAATAGGATTTTATCATTGCATGTGGCTACTTGTTTATTAACGTATAAATTGTTTATTATGTGCGCATTATTTTTAGTAGTTTATTTTTATTGGTATTACTTGTTTGTTTATTATGCGCGACTAGTTTAAGCAAAGGGTAATTTTTGAATAGAAAAATAATACGGACTAAACAATAGCAAAATTTGATTTGTTTTAGAAGAGTTAAGTTTTCAATAGTTTAATTGATTGGTGACTTTGGTACAAATGGTCTGAACGCCACCCGCAATGAATGAACTAATAAAAGGGGTTTAAAGAATGCAGATAGTCACACCGAATGGATGTCTTAGGTTGTGCTTTTTAGCTGCGACCTTCCTCCTGGAGTTCGAGTGGAGCTACTTAGCCATACATATAATGTACAAGCTCATCTTGGCATGTATTAGTGTTAATTCCATGCTTTACCTCTTGGTAATTATCCAACACGAGTGTTTACACTTTGCAAAAGTACGGTGATAATGGATGATAATTAATGCTAAATTCCTTGATTGGTGAACCCAATACCTCAATCAAAACTTTGATAATTTGATCTTTATGAATTGGTAATAAAAAGTTTTATTAAATTTATATACAAGATGAATGCATGACATCATTGTACATATTTGATTTGCCACATAAAATCAAAACTAGTACCCTTTTAAAATTAAGTATATGCCATCTAATTAAAAGGAACACTTGAAGTTGCAATTTATGTCATGAGAGTACTTGGCTAGATTGTGATGGAGAGGTAAATCTCTATGTAAAGTGAGACCTTACATATGGACATATTTCAGTTCTTAAGTTAGACACTTAAGTTGAGTAGGAAGTGAGATTGGACTCATGGCATAAGATGGGATGAAACATGTTTATATTTGCAATAGCGTTGGAAAATATAAATCCCATATTGATCTAGGAGTTGGAAATTGTTTGCCAATTAATGTTTCATGATTACCTTATTATATGCGTTTGTTGCTAAGCAGATCATGTAATGTGAACCTATGATAATTTGGATCCTAGTTTTTTGAGAAAATTATATGGTTATATGTCTATATTACCGCTAAGTGTATTTATTTTCTTGAAAAGTGTATTATCGAAAATACTAATACTTGAACTTTTTTCTGTAGAAATGGCTCAAACAACGATAACACTAACATTGCTTCTAAATTCTGTCGCTCAAAGTTTTTGATCGAGAAAAGTTGGACCGCTCTAAGAATTTCAATGATTGGCACCGCCTTTGAGAATTGTCTGTAGAGTTGCTTGACTCCTCTGAAATATCTTTATGAACCTTGCCTTGAACCAACCGGTCCTCGATGCTACTCAAGCTCAAATTGATGCTTGGCAACTTGAGTATAAGCCGCCATAATGATGTGGTTGTAGATATGTGGGAACAATGGAATCGCTCTTCAGCGTCAACATTATTTCCCATTTAATATGCTCAATGAACTTCGGACTATGTTTGAGAAACCAGCCGTCGAGATTTATGACTGACCGACGCTTACAATACCAGAGGCGTGTGGTGACCGTGGAACCTCAGTGTACCGAAATGAAAGGTTTACATGGACCGCTCAAAGCACTTGGCAAAACTTATGATGATGACATGGCCGTGAATCATTAATCGATCCCTTTAACAAGGATTTTAATGGTTTTGTCGAATTTTCAATACATGGCTGGGAAGCATTATCGATTCCTACACGATTAAGCTAATTGACTATGAGAAGCGGGTTGCTTCAAAGGTTTCCCGCAACGCACTTGCTATTCAGTGGAAGGATTAATAAGCCAAAACCGCGAACGGCGAAAAACAAGAAGGGAAAGTAAGGGCAAGGTTGACAAAGCAAAAAAAGTCGATGGCCTATCAACCTCAACCCAAGAAGAACCCTTCTACCCGAAGGATAATCCTAAAGGATCAAGCATGCCACCATCGTAAAGCCGTTGGGCATGGGAAGAGAAACTGCGGCTCTATCTCGGATGCCAAATCATGAAGTAAGATGGATAATGGCGTCCGCTACCTACCGGGTAATTTATTTGTCATTGAATTATTTACCTCTAAATCATAATATTCCCTGGTATATGATACTCTGTCGTGTATTCACATTTGTAATACACCGCAGGTTTAGAGTGGAAAGGTCTTTCATGGGGAGCAATATCCCGACGCGGGGAAATGGCACATGCAAATTTGAAGCCGTAGGAACGTTTAGTTTAGTATCGGCTTAGCATCGTTATTGAACACCATTACACAATTATAATTAGAGCCCTGTTGATGATGGTTTTACTCATACTATTTCAAGTAATGGAATTGATGTTTCTTTAAATGGTGTATTTTATTTTAAAGCAATTACCGTGGAATGGTGTGTTTGAAATAGATGTGATTGGAAATGAATCTAACAATAATAATAATTCAATGTTTAGCATTAATAAGAAGATAAAGTTAGACTTGAATTCTTCTATCTTTGGCATGTAGACTTGCTCATATATAAGGCTCAAGATGCATGTTCAACAAGAAGGGCTTTTGCAAAATATCAATGATGAATCATTTGATAAATGTGAGTCATGCATACCGAAGATGACTAAGAAACCTTTTCATAGCAATATGGAAGGGCTTCCGATCTACTTCTATTCATTCATAATGTGTGACCACTTAGACATTCAAAAGAGAGGTTAGCCTACTTAACCTTTATGATGATTTCAGCCGTATGGTTATGTTTATTTACTTAAGCATAAACATGAGGTGTTTGAAACATTTAAGGTTTTCAAAGCTGAAGTAGAACGCATTGGGAAAGAAGATTAAAGCTCTTAATCCGATAGAGGAGGCGAGTATCTAAGCCAAGAGTTTAAAGATTACTTTAGTGAGAATGGAATTGTCCGAATCTCACTTCTCCATATACTCCACAACAAAATGGTGTATTCAGAGAATAGGACATTATCGTTGACATTGCTACATGAATATCTATGTTTAATCTTACCACTCTACCTTTATCCTTGGGATTATGCTTTAGAATTTCTTTGTTCGTATTCTAAATATGGTTCCCACAAAGAAGTTGATACAGACACCATATGAAATATGGCATGGTAAAGCTCTAACCCCGCCTTATTTAAAGGTCCTGTTGCATGCATGTTAAACGCGCATCAGATAAAACTCCAACAAAGATCTCGGGTAGTGTATCTTCGTAGGATACCCTAAGGAAACTATGGGTTACTACTTTTACTATCCAACCGAAAATAAAGTAATTGTTGCTAGGTATGGAGATTTTCTTGAAAGAGCTCTCGTATCTCAAGAATTCGAGTAGTTTATGATCCTGGATGATCAAGAAGATGCATTACCTTCAAAATACTAACGTATTCTCCTAAAGAGAACCCTGATAGTCCGTCCTCCACAAGCTTTGAAGTGATTCCCCGCTCAGTAGATCCGTATAGGAATATACGCGTGCACCAACGCCTATGTCTCAACGCAGGCCGGTAAAACTATGTTAGGAGACTGGTTTTACTAGTTGGCGTCGCCATGGCAAAGTCCTGTGCTGTTGGCAAGCCAGCAAATGAAGGTGAAATGCAACCATGCAGCATAAAATGGTGTGAGGTACAGGCCGACGACTGATACACCATCCTAAAGCATCGGCCACGCAGGTTCTCCCTGCGAGAGTGAAAACATTGAGCTATTAGAATTCTCATAGCTATAGCGCATACTATGACTATGAGATATGGCAAAATGGATGTCAAAACCGCTTCTAAATGGTCGCTTAGATGAAGACATCTATATGAAGCAACCTCGAGGGGTTCGCGGGAATCCACAATTTCCAAACCGTGTATGCAAACTTCAAAGGTCCATTTATGGATTGAAGCAAGCATCAAGGCAATGGAATAAAAGATTTGATGAAGAAAATCAAAGGTATGGATTTGTTCAAAATCTTCTTGAGAGCATGTGTATATCACAAAGTTAGTGGGAGTGATGTAATTCCTAATTCTTTATGTCGATGACATATTAATTATGGGAAAAGACATTCCAAGTATGCAAAATGTTAAGGCATATCTTGGGAAGTGTTTTTCCATGAAGGGTTTAGGAGAAGCTGCATACATTCTGGGAATTAAGATCTACCGAGATAGGTCAAAGCGGTTAATTGGTTTAAGTCAAAGCGCTTACATTGATAAAATATTGAAGAGATTCATTATGCAAAATTCCAAGAAAGGATATTTGCCGATGGAAGTAAAGCATGGCTTATGTAAATGATATGTGTGCTTCCAACACCTCACTGAGCGCACTCGATGCATGTTCCATATGCTTCCATTGTAGGATCTATTATGTATATGCACAAGGCTGATGGCGTTCGCTTTAAACATGACCGCCAGCCGATATCAACGTAATCCGGGTAACTTCACCGGATTGTCATAAGCATATTCGCATTCGTAAATACTAAAGATATGTTTTAGTGTATGGTGGAAATCCATACGAGTTTCACGGTGTTACAAGTTACCGTGATGCTGCCCGGCAATGTGATAAAGATGATGTACCTCGACGGTTATGTCTTGTCATAAATGGAGGAGCAATAATCGGAAGAGCAAGAAGCGTATAATTACATATGTCTCCATAATGAATCAATACATATTGGCTTCTAATTCGCAATGGAGGCCGTTGATTAGGAAATTCATTTCGTGGCTTGGTGTTATACTTCAATGAATCACCTATTGATATGTATTGTGACAATTCTCACAGAATCATATTTGCCAATGAACCTAGAGTCAGCCAAGGCAATTGACATTTTCACGGAAGTATCACTATGTTCGTGAACAAGTCCAGAAGGTGAAATAAATCTAACAAAGTTCACACAGATGATAACTTAGTCGATCCGTCTCACTAAGGCTTTAGCTAAAGACAAGCTTGTAGGACTTGCCAATGAAATTGGAATTCGTTTAGCTAAAATTTTCATGCATAATCGCGATTAATAGTATTTGATAAAGGATATTGTAAAACATTTATTATTTTGATGAATTAAAATTTGGATTATGTTTATTTTCATTTATAATATTGTTGTCCTATATTTGCATTTTAATCCGTGAATAACTAAGTTATTCAAAATGTCCGTTAATTTAATAATGATAGGGGAGTATCATTAACTAAGACAAAATCTGGTAGTGGTAGTAACTTAGTATATTGATGAGAATGCATACTACTCGGGATGATATTCAATGATTTGAATATAGGACTTATCCCAACTACATAATTTACTTTGTGGATATTGTTATAAGTAAATTGTGAATAGTTATCCCACTTGAGATACCGGATAAGTGTCATGAATGTAGTGCATTCAGAGAACAACTTAACGCTATACGTAACCTGGGTGTCATAAGGGTTGTTTTCAAAAATGTTACAAAGTTTGTGGGTTATTCTTGTAGTCAATATAGAATTTGTTCCTTTAAATTATTCAGTTTAATATGCCTGTAGGTTGATAGCATTGCCAGGCGTTTACCCAAATCTTCCTAAATATGTTTAGATGATCTTGCATCTTGGTCAATCACTTACAAACGAAACAGTAATAGTTATTAAAGAATGACTTAATTCCATATCTTTATTTAGCGTGGTATTAGAAACAAAAGGATAATAATAATGAGAAATCATTAAAAGGTTTTCCAGAAGCCTTACTCGAGTTGTACTAGAGGCATCGAAGTGTTGCTAGACGCTAAATCATGTGATCACTCTATTAAGATATATCCAAGTGAGAGCTGTTAGTTTTATGGATATAAATTAGTAGACGTGAATAGGATCGAATCGAGACTATGGGATCAACACACTTTACGCCAGAATTTAAAGTTAAAATAATTAAATATAAACGTTGTATTTATTTATTTATTAAACGAAATAACTGACGGACGCAATTAATGTAATTAACTAACGGTCGTTAAAGGTATTTGGAAAAGGACTTAATTGCAAAGTTTGGAAGATTCCCAACCCCTGTGGAGGTTTAGAACCGATCGGCTAGGGATAAGAAAACAAAGCCAAAACTTTTCACCAAGTTGCTTGGGTATAAAACAAGGCTAGGGGTCTTGTTTTTGCACTTCTTGTATTCATTAGCTAAAGCTAAAATCGCTTGTGTGTTTTGTTTGCTCTCCAAACCGATCGCCTACACTTGTGTTTCGATCAAGTTTTTCCAAAAACCAAGTTATTTGTTTTATAAAAACTAAGCATTTTATTCATTTAGCCAGTGGTACAGCTAACAGTAATAACACACTATGTTATTATCTTGGATGAATTACAAACGGTAATGGTAATTCATATAATCCTAACTAAATCTAATTAAGGTTCATCCGTTTGCTATGGATTTGATTCTTGTTCCTAGAATCAACAGTGAGACGATATTCTTTAATTATTAATTATTCGTTAATACAACCTATACGCTTCCGCAATATTACTTTGATGTTTTGTGATTATTTATTGGAATGTCATGTTATTTAATTCCAACAGAAACTTCATAGCTTGACTTTTCGTTTTCACTCCAAATCTTCATGTTTTCCTTGTGTCTTTGTGTAGCTTCTTATTAACTTATAATCACAATTCTTATCAATTAAGTACCAATTTTTCATTAAAGTAACCATTATACATGCATAAAATGTATGATAATGCGCTTTAAAATATGTTGCATTTGAACGTTATCGGCACAACTTTGCTTTCTAGAATGATACTTGGATTGGGACCTCTAATCTTATAATTTCTTTCCCAATAGTCTACGCACTAGAATCCCACAAAGATTCTTTATTAACGACTGATAGTCAGTTACTTTATTTGATGCGATTGATTATGTCAGTTAAACGAGTTATTAAGCCTACATAATAACGTTATTTTGATCCCTTTAATACCCCTAACGTGTGGAACTGCTTTAACAATGCTTCCGATGGTACCTAAATTAAAATAGTAAAATGAACCTTAATCTTAGTGTAACACATGGAGACTTAAGAGCTTGCTGTATATTAGAATACAAATCTGTCTATTATAGTAAATGTTAAAATATTTATTCATATTCAAACACGTCAACATTAGGATGTTGTTCTACCACTTCAAATGGTACATATATTTAAATTGTTTGCCTTCACTCACTCAGCATTGGCAAATTATTCACTAATTATGACAAGAAACAAGGACAACATACCAAAATAGTAAAAACACAAACCAAGTAGGATCTTAAACAGGTGAACGCATGGTTAAATGGACTGAACGAGCAACTGGATGGCGAGCTTGAGGTTTGTAGTCCCAAAATTTGTGAAAATTTGCGACTACTTTGTCTTTGAGTTTCGTCGATGACTTGTACAATTCCTTAGTGATTCTCAGGTAGTCTGGTACATAAGTTAAAATGAAAACAAGCACTGGGAAGAATGTAACACCATACAATGTCAAGTCTGTTGACCACTTTGTATCACTAGTAATAGTCATGATAAGTGTAGCTGCAAATGATACCATCATCATTGCCACTGATATGATCAACAACATGAGTGCGGTATATTGCTTCTTGATAGACGAAGCAAAATCCGTAAACTGAAATTGTGATGTGACGATATTGAGAAATAGTATAAGCGATGTTAATGCAGAGGATAGCGAAATTGCATCAGCGAAGGTAAATAGAAGAAATGTAGGTTCGGCCTTTTCCTTGAGAACAGGATTACCAGAATCATCTTGACCTCCTGGTATCGTGTACACCGAAGTAAAGGCAACTGTTGCAATAAGGACAGCAACAATTGAACAGTTTTTGGCATTCTCACTCATCCATTCCTTTGCTTGTGCACGACGTTCATAATTGGTCTCGGAAAACACCTCAAAAGGGGTCTTTTGATCAGAGTTTCGCGTCATCGAGTCTAATATTGGAGATAACTTCTCCACCCTCTATACAAATTGAATAGGTATTAGCGACATAGAAATAGCCGATCATAAATTCTCCAGCTTGTATAAAAGAAAGTGCATAAAATTGTGTTTACAATTTGAGTTCATGTTTTGGTTAGAGATTGAAGTGTTAAATTGTCAAAATAAAAACCAAAATATGAGATTTCTCTTCATTTGTTCCTTATTTTCTCTAAATGCAACACCAGAGAATAAAAGGTATAGGTTCAGACATATATGTGTGGTATAGAGTGGTATATGTGTGAATGACTTATTAAAAACAGCTGTTACAAGTTTACTAGCACATTTCATTTTATATGCTCGTAAAAACACAAGTCCTGCTTTAAGGAAAATATGTGGAATGCAATGTTCATAATCACGGATCGGTCACTTAAAATAGCTTCCGCCCAACTTAACTATTTTCTTATACTGTAATATTCTTACTCTACCATACTTAGTATGTATTATGTGTATGTTTTGTACTTTTGTTGAATGACGATGGAAAAAATTAGAATCATGCGAGGATTATTTAAATTGAAGTGTGTACGTTTTTTTGTTGAATGACGATGAAAAAATTAAATCATTGTTATTGTATTTATTTATATAATTGAGATTTTGAACATTTGCTTACTAGAACTAGAATCAAGCGAGGTTTTAAATTGAAGCTATAATACGCAACGATAAGGTCACAGTAGATTTAGCAGATCTAGTATGAATTTAGCTGAAAAACTAGCCAAACTTATTTTTTGAAAATTAGTATCATTGATTTTTCCTTATATAATATCTCCTATCGTCAATTCTTTTTAGATTTTGTTTTCAGTACTTTTGCTTTCAAATATTTTTAGACCATAAATTTAGAGTTTCAGTTTTAAGAATCCAAAATTAATTTTATTTGTGAATTTTCAATCTTCGTTTTTTATTTTAGTTTTATGTTACAAAATTGAAGTAAACCATTTATTTTCAGAGTAAATAAATGTAATTAAAAGAAATATGAAAAAATAAAATAATTTCGAGGTTATAAGATGTAAAATCATAGAAAAAACTTCTTGAAAAAAGTATCTTAACATTAGTATTATATATATTAGAGGTTATAAGATGTAAAATCATAGAAAAAACTCTTGAAAAGAAGTATCTTAACATTAGTATTATAAAAGAATAAAATTTTTCGCAAAAATGTGAAACTCTTTTATAAGAAACTAGATATAGAGAAAAGTAAACCGGCAAAATAAAATTTGGAGAAAATCATTAAATTTCTAGACCAAAAATAAATTGTGAATGTAACGAAAAAGTAAATTACTTAAATAAATCGAAAAACTTTATACATGAAACTAGAAGTTATAAGAAGTAATAGTACTAAAACGGAATTTTTAAGTAAAATGGAACTGTGAAGTTGCGTTAAATAACGAATTTTGTGCATAAAATTGTTTAGTAACTAAAAAACAATTGACAATATACTAGAGGATATAAGAAGTAAAATTACTAAAAAAAAATTATGAAAAACTATAATTTTCACATTAGAAATAAAGTGTGAAAGTTTTATAAAAAGTTGATGTTGATAGGAAAATCTGAAATTCTTTTGACAAAAAACTAAATGTAATAAGACGTAAAAGCATTGAAAATCATCTAGAAAAAACATTAATCCTCGCTATAAAAATCAACTGTGAATTTTTCGTTAGAGTGTGAATTTAATGGAAAAAAAAACACGAGAAAACTATGGTAAGAAACTAGAGGCTATAACAAGTAAAAACTTTGGAAACAAATATTATTGTCTTCACAATAAAAATGTATTGTGATGTTACGTTAAACTTTTAACTTTTTTCAAAGGATTTGAAATAATTTGACTAGAAAGTAAAGGTTAAAGAAGTATATCTGTGAAGTGAAAAAAAAAAAAAAAAAAAAAAGCTTATTTAAAAATTCAAAAACAAAAATAAAGTTTCTCACTATAAAAGTTAAATGTGAAAGTTATTTCTGAACCAATACATTGATTTTATGGTTAATTTGTTTGGTTAAAAAGTTCTTAAAGTAAATTGGCAAAACAGTTTGATTGCTTAACCTAATTAGTGTGATTAGTAAGTGCAACAAATATATCAGCTTAACAGCTAGTAAATTACCTTAAAGAGACGTTGATCAATTTTCAACTCATCTGCAGGATGTTTTACGTCCTCCTTTAGCTCTTCCACTTTAAGACCAACCATATGCAACAAGGTGTTATATTTTTTGTCAAGCCTTCCTCTTAGTCTCTCCAATGGATATTCCATATCTTCCACAACATCAATTATTCCATGTCGTCTGTGCAAAATTGCCAAATGTAATATGTTGCGTCCGTCTTTATCAACATGTTCCACAGCTTGAGGATACCTTATCAATATTTCTCTAACTATCTCTGTTGAACCATGTATAGTTGCTAATAACAATGGAGTATCGGGCTTACGAAAATTTGCATGGTTTGCTAGTATGATCTTCTGATCCGGTGCAACAACTGTCGTTGTAGTCCCGCCATGTGCAAGAAGCTTAGTAACACGCTTATCCGTCCATGATTCAGTCAGTTCCCATGAGTTGTCTTCTTCGATCAACAACTTGGCGATTTTATATGCCCATTCATGTGCATGTTTTTGTTTCCATGTTTTTTTTAAGAAGGAGAACACCTTTTCTTTATTTTCAATATTTGCGTCCAAAACTGACATCGAGAAATTCAAAACAATTGGTTAGTTATTTATCACTAAATAATGATGAAATGAACAACAAATCTTTGATGTACACATAAGTAACTATGTACCTCTTAAAATTTGAAAACATATAGAGTTCAACCTTTTAGGTTGTGTTATTATAAAATGTTGATACTTAAAGAATACATTATTTAAGCAGTAAATTACCAAACTAAGCCAAAAAAAACACCCTCGATCCAAGCTATGGTCATTTCAACCATTTTTTTTATTTTGGTCATGCTCAACTGCTCAACTCTGTCACTTTTATAACACATGTGTTCATTGATAAAGTTGAAAACATATGGGTTTGTGTGTTGGGGAAAAAGAAGAACAAGGAGAAAAGTACAAAGAAAGACGATATGGGTTTTCTTGGTTCAGTTTTAAGTATGAAACCAAAAACCGCCTCAAATTTTCGGTTATTTTAGAAATCAAAACCACCCCATCGGTTTGTTAATTGAGGCTGCTTTTTGGGTTTGGCCTGTTCGGTTTGATTAGATTTATCTGTTTTTGTGCTCACAACTAATGGTAATGTAGCTGGTATGTAGCTCTAGCATAGTTGGCAAAAGTCACGAGTACCCTTCACTAACATCATTTTATATTCACAAAGATTGTTGCTTTGATTCCGACGGACGCCAAATTTGTTAACGACTTCCGGCCAATAAGTTTGATTGGGAGTGTGTATAAGGTCGTCACAAAGATTCTCGCAAATCGGTTGACGTTGGTAATTTCGGATCTTATTTCTGATACTCAATCTGCTTTTGTTGCAAATAGGCAGATTCTTGATGAGATTTTGCATTGGTGTAAAAGGAAGAAAAAACAAGCTATGTTTTTTAAAGTTGATTTTGCTAAGGCATATGACTCGGTGCGCTGGGATTATTTGCTTGAGGTTCTTGAGACTTTCGGGTTTGGGCATACCTGTGCAAATGGATTTGTGGTACATTTAGCTCTGCAAAGGCCTCGATATTGGTTAATGGTAGCCCTAGTATTGAATTTCCATTTCATTGCGGGCTTAAACAAGGCGACCCCTTGTCCCCTTATCTTTTCATTCTCATTATGGAATCTCTTCATATATCTTTTACTCGAGCTATTGATGAAGGTGTCTTTAAAGGTGTGCATCTACATGGGTCGACTTTTATTTCTCATCTTTTCTACGCAGATGATCCTATGTTCATAGGGGAATGGTCTGATGCTAATTTGAAAGGCATTTTCAACATTCTTCAATGTTTTTTTCTTGCGTTAGGTTTGAAAATTAATATTCATAAGAGTCAAGTGTTGGGAGTGGGCGTTCCTAGTAACATTGAGATACAGGTGGCGTCGTCCATTGGTTGTGGTGTTATGCATAAGCAGTTACGCTACTTAGGAGTGATGGTGGGAGAGTGCATGTCTCGTCATAAAGCTTGGGATAATACGATGGTAAATTTAAGATCGCGCCTTTCTAATTGGAAGGTAAAAACTCTTTCTATTGGAGGTAGATTGACTCTTTTGAAAGCGGTTCTTGGTGCCTCCTCGTCATATCATATGTCTGTTTTCAAGGTTCCAAAAGGAAATTTGAATTCTATGGAAGTTCTTCGTAGTAAATTTTTTAATGGTGCGAATTCTTCGACAAAGAAAATTACATGGGCTGCGTGGAATAAGATTTTAGCGTCCAAGAAAAACGGGGGCTTAGGCGTATCTAGTTTTCATGCGCTTAATCGTGAATTACATTTGCTGGCGGGAAAAGGTTTTGATTTTTTGGCTCTTTGCAAAAAACGCATTGGAAATGGAAGTGGAACGACTTTCTGGTATGATAAATGGTTGGGGGATAAGCCCTTTAAAGATCTCTTTCCCCGCTTGTTTGCGCTTGAGTTGAATAAGGAGGTTTCGGTTGCTGTTAAAGTTCAGGATGTGGTGTCTCTATCGTTCAGGCGTTCGGTGAGGGCCGGGTCCGAACATCAACAAATGGTGGATTTAAATTCTTTAATGGAGTCAGTGGTGCTTTCTCAGTCCCACGACAGGTGGTTTTGCGACTTGTCAGGTGATGGAGAGTTTCGGGTTAAAGAAGTTCGGAACTTCATCGATAATTTATTTCTTCCTTCTCATACGGATCCCACGAGATGGGTGAAGTATATTCCAATCAAGATCAATGTCTTTGCTTGGCGAGCCCGTCGAGATTATCTTCCAACTATAGTTAATCTTGCTCGTAGAGGAATTTTATTGGATTCTTCTACATGTCATTTATGTTTATCTTCGGAGGAGAACGTCAACCATGTTCTATTTGGATGTGATTTGGCTCAGAGCATCTTTCATCGGATATGTCGTTGGTGGGACTTAGATTGGCAGGCTGTGTCATCATTTTTGGATTGGAACTTATGGTTTTCTTCGATTCGTCTTTCGTCCAAAGTTAAGTCTCTGTTGGAAGGTGTTTTCTGTGTAGCGTGGTGGTTTGTTTGGGGTTTCAGGAATCGTTTTATTTTCAGTGCGACGCCTCCTAGAAGATCGATGATGTTTGACGATATCGTGTCTTTGTCTTTTAATTGATGTTCTAGTAGATGTAATAGGGCGATTTCTTGGGCTTTTTGGTTAAAAAATCCCCATTTAATTTTCTTGTAATTTTCTTCTAGCTTCTTGCTAGTTTTTTTATTAAATTTGCCGTTCAAAAAAAAATGTAAGGATCGTATTTATATTTCTTTTATAAAATTTGATATATAGTCTTGCAATTCAGTTATATTGGTAATATGGATGCATGTTTGTGTATTTATATAATTCTATATACCTTTAAGTTAATCTTTACAATACATTTACTAATCATGAAGCTTTTTGGGTATTAAAATATGCTAAGATAATTGTATTGTGAAATGCTATTTTAAGTGTTGCTCTAGCGTACTCAGCAAAAGTTTTTGCCTTTTTTTTACAGGTCTTTCAGTTGCATTTTCAATAACTTTATATATGGGTAATAAACTTTTAAAAAACTCATTATCATCATTCAAACTTTTACTAAGATTTCAAATATGGGTAATATATTTTTATCTCGGTATACTTTTATCTTGATCGCTCATATGAATAATATACTTTACAAAATTTCCACATAAGTCGCACTATATGTCAACCCAAGATGCATCTTCCTCTCAAGGACTTTGAAAAGGTACTTTTGGAACACTAATAGGCATTAAACGATAGAAAAAAGAACTAAATACTATATTTTACTTTGATGTGGAACCTTTGTTATCTTTATAGTATCCTTTTTTATGCTAATCATATTTTATTTAGAATTAAAAAAATTGATAAAGAAAGTCAGAAAAAAATAAAGGAAAAATATTAGGAATAATGTCCTCTAAACAAGTATGGGCACATTCGCTCATATAAAATCTCATTCCCCATTGCGTATTGGTACTTATAGAGTATAGAATAAATTTGCTTCTCTTTGTTCCTATGAACAAAATTGTTCCATTATTACCAACAAAATAGAACAAATATGAACCCTTATGTTGAAGTAAGCCAGCATACACCCAAATACTACACAAATTTGTGAACATAGAATTGAATCTAAACTCTTGCCTAGAAAATGAAATGTGTATAAACTTACGTTTGAATAGCAAATGGTTGAAGAAACCATGAGGATGAAATTCTGGTTTGGTGGTAGAAAGAAGCTGAAGAGCCGTCATATCATCTGCATCCTTCTCACGAATTAACTCTGGATAAGTGGTTGCTACCATATGAGCGATCACTGAAGAAAGAAAATTTCATAAATAGATTAGAAAAAATATGTTACTAAATTTCCATCAACGAAACCAGTTGTATCACAAACACTTACAGTAGTTTCTACTAAGAATTGCAATATGGAGTATGGTAAATTTATCATCCCTATGAAGAAATGTCTTTAAATCTGGTCCTTGAACTGTCCTACTGACTTCTCCATGAAGGAACTTGAATATTTTGGACTTGCCATGGCGAGCGGCGTAAAACAAAGCAGTCTCTCCCTCTTTGTTGGTCATGCTAAGCAACATCGGAGCCCTGCGTAGCACCTCTTCTGCAACCTTGACTGTCCTATTGTTTGTGCCCGTCTCATGGAGAATAGTGTTTCCACCACTATTTTGCCATGTAAGTTTATGATAATCGCACGAAGACACCATATCTAGTAGCTTAAGTGCTAGGTCGGTTCTCTTATGGTAAGTGGCCATATGCAGAACCGTGTCTTCATGTATTGTCACTGTATGCAAAGGACCCTTGGGAATTTGCCGACATATATCGATTACATGGTCATCTTGTTCGCTCATCATAGCTCGATACAATTTAGAATTGAAGTTCAAGTCTTGAGTTTTGGTGATATCCATTTTTAAGGGGAGTGACAGAGTATGGGAGGTAAGACCTTGTTGAAATTTATAGGCTTCAAACAATGTGATTCGCATGGAATATAAATGCCTTGTGAAGTGTTTCAAAGTATAGAATCACAAACCACTTTGAATGAAATTCTAACTGGTATATAGTGTAAGAAACATGAAAATTCTCATACACAGCTAGTGTGCAATTCATGCAATTTCAGCGTAACTCATACCAATTGCCACATCGATGTTTCATACTTACAGAACTTTAGTTCCCAACTTATTTAATACTAAGTTTTAAATTTCACAATTTCATTTATTATAGAGTAAATTACTCCGTTCGTCCCTGTGGTTTGGCCGAAATCACATCGCAAGTCCCTCGAACTTCATTTTTGCATGATGAATCCTTATAATGAAGTTTCGTAACACCATTCGTCCCTATCCCTAAGAGTCGAGGGACTTGCGATGTGATTTCAGCCAAACCACAGGGACGAATGGTGTTAGAGATAAGGACCAATGGTGTTACGAAACTTCGTTATAAGGATTCATCATGCAAAAATAGAAGTCGAGGGACTTGCGATGTAATTTCGGCCAAACCACAGGGACGAACGGTGTAATTTACTCTTTATTATATGATTAGATTATAGGCCTATGTTTTATAAAGGTGATATCAAAATAGATCACAAATTCTCTAAATATCCAATAGGCAAATCCTGAACAATCACTATTTTTATCAAAACAGAACATTCCACTTTCCACCAAGCAAATCCTGGCCAATCATTGTTTTAATGTGATTTAGATGTCCATTTGTTGAGGTTTAGCAAGTTTTTGTTATTTGTTATACGCGTATGTCCGTGGTAAACAGGTTACTATATCAAGAGTATGATTTGAACTGCTCATTGTGGAGACTGATAGTCAACTTCAAGTAATAAGTTTCCATATTTTTCTAGGCTCTTGTTTTGTATGCTCATCTTGTGTCTTTGTGAAAGTTAAGTTATATAGGGAGTGTTTTTTAGAACGGCAATTTTAACTATATCATAATATTCACACCACAAATCCATCTCACATGTTCTAAATAGGACTTGAACACGCAGCCATTTGGTTGGGGACTTCTCACACAACATGGGGTACCATTGGGACACAAGTACTTTGGTGACTATATTTTATTTAACTAGTTTGATACCCTCGCACAGCGGCGGCAAATGTATATGTGTTCGTTGTATTTGTTTGTTTGTGTTTCCCATAGCTTTCACTTACCCGTAAAACCTCACAATCTCTTACCCGTCAAACACTCTCTAACAAAGTATATAATTTTGACGAATTAAGTTTTGTATTGATTGAAATAAAGATTTAAGTTGTAAAAAAATTGAATCAAAATAAAATAACACATTAAAAATGTAAAAACTAAAAACTAGTAAAAATATTTCGAAATGGATGTTGAATTAAAAAGCATAAAATTTTAAAAAATATGATGAAAATTAGATCATAAAAAAATAAATTAATAAAAAGATATTTAAATTTGATAATAAAAGTGTTTTTTAGTTGAGAAGTGACACATGTCACACCATTATTGGAGCTCTTTATCTTAATTTTTGATAGAGCCCACAACTTAAATGCTTTATATAATAGTATAGAAGTCAGAGGCGGTACCATAATGGGGGCAGTGTGGGCAACTGTCCCCACAAAGTTCACTCGAGTAATGTCGATTTTTAAAAATGATTAAGGACATTTGCACTTTCGTGGAGATATAAAGTTCGATTCTTGTGCTAGTCTATAGATTTTTGTGAATTTTTGTTATCCAACTTTTTATTTTTCTTCAACTACCCGTGTAAATATCATTTAGAAAAAATAAGTATGTGCTAAATATTGTGCATATCATCTCCAATTCTAGTGCTTGGTTCTCGCATGCAAATAAGTACTTAAAAAATTCACTTTCATTCAAATTAAAATTGATTTCATTATAGCAATAAAGGCCGAATTACTAAGATGACCCGACCTGGCACCCACTTTTAACTTTTGCCCCCTCTTGAAAGTTTTTTTTGGTACCGCCCCTGATAGAAGTATAGATATGTCTTTGTATGCTAAATACAGGTTGGTAACAGAATCATCAAGAAGAGGATTCATGTCTGCATTGAGCATGTCATGCCGTTGAGAACGTGTTTTGGATCTTTTTATCAGTTTATGTTGCACGACATTGATGTGTTTTGTGTTCCTTGCCTTTTATTTAGACCGGATGTGTGTTTTTGTTGCAAATTAAGTGTTGGGTTGGCAGTTTTGAAACAATATTACTAAGCTTATGTTTGCAGCAACATGTTAATTTGGCTAGACGAAGCTTAACTTTGTTATGCCGGTATTCATAATTTATTTTTGTCTGTGTGAAAAACCTAATCACAACAATCATAGATGTGCGAATACAAGAAATGTCATTTTTCTTATGTCTGATGCTTATTTACTAGCTTATAGACTTCTGATTACATAATTTAGAACCGTTTATATTAAAGAGCAAATAATTTATTTTTTTAGCTAAAGAAACTTGTTCATAATGAGTTATTTAAATTTGTTTAACTATAGCTTGTGTTTGAACCCAATAACCACCTGTAGATGTAATAGAAGTTTTGAAGCAGTCTAACGATGATACACATGGGTTTTCAGTATCTAGTTTACGAAACTATACTATTAGACCTGATCATAAGTCCCAAAATAAGTGTTGAAGATTATTTAAGAGTCGGCTTTTGAATTAATTGAGCTAACCTAAAGCATGTCCAAGTCTGCATATCAAGCTCCAATTTTTTGAATGAAATGTGATGCTAGCTTGTTTCAAGTAATGGTGATATTTGTACAAGATATTGAATCAATCTCAAATCTTGATTAAGTTGAACTCAACCTCAAATCATGAGGAAATGTTGAGCTGCCAATTTAAATTTTATTGCCCTATAGAATTGAGCTCGGTTTTGCAACACTAGTTATAAGAGGTAACTTTATAGAGAACTTGATTGTGGAATAGATATGGAATACTAGCAAGTTTAGAAAGAAAGAAAAATCAAAAGCAAAAGCATTTTAAGAATGTATGTCATCAAGTCACCAAGTGTCAAGAAACATTCATAAGAAGCATCTGCCATCATTTTGATAAAGCTTACAAATGACACTGAAGATAAAGGAGGGTGAGTAAGCACAAAGAAAAGAACATGTACCCCCAAACTCACTTCTACTAAACTCAAACAAACTGTCTTTCACTTCTACTAAACTCAAAGAACATGTACCCCCAAACACACATCACAAAGGTGCATCGCGTCATTAGGAATTATGAAAAAATGTCTCAAGACGTGTGCACGTTACACGGCAGTTAATTTAGACACACAGACATCTCTTAACGTCATCAGACTACGTGTTATGAAACAAGAAACTGTCAATCTTCGTAGAACTTATACAATCATCCCTTCAGTTATCTTAAATCTAATTGTGTTTACTTAACGAGCTTCAAAGAGAACAAACACTAATATGGTATTGTTCCTTACACGTACCAAGCGAGAATATTACAGCAACGCTTGTGACAGACTGACACCTAAACAACAAGTGGTTCTAAAAGTACTTACGGTAAACTACAGATATATTACTAGTTTTTTAGTATTTGACAATTATAATTCTTTCTATTAATATAATCAAATTTGGAGAAACAGACATATAGTTGTAATAATCTGATGATTTGGAGTAATTATAAGAATCCTAATTATTGATTTATTACATGCTTTAAAATACACATCCAAACTAATAACTCTAAAAATACACAACCAAACACCTCCTTACAGAATAAAGTAGAGGCTAGCAGATTATATATAGAGTGGAAACAAAACAACCCTTTATAGTATGCATACCTTCCTTAAGCCTAACTATCAAAGCTGAAAATGAAGACATCAATATCAAGCAGATTCTTACCTCTGCTGCTCCTACTTGTTCTCTCTTCAGGTTTTTCCCCTTCTCCACTCCTTTATGTTGGTGGTTTTTTTATTTAAATTTTGTAAACCATCAATTAATCATTTTTTTATATATAATAATATTTTGGAGTGAACAGCTTGCGCAGCCACAACAGCCAGATTCAATGGTGTTGTTCATGCTATCTCAGAATCCCGGAACACGTGTGTGAAAAGAGGATTAATGGGAAGAAATGTGAGCTGAAGAGATGCCAACATAGGTGTACCAAAAGAAAGCCATTTAGTGTTGGAAAATGTAACGGTAACATGTGTATCTGCTCTTATTATTGTAAGCAACCCCCAATATGACCAACAGTCTTAACTATCTTCACACTGTGTGTAAGGTTTCCTATTATAGAAATAAGATGTTAAATCTGTGTTGGGGAGACCATATCTTTCAAATATTTAACCTTTAAGGATTAGATATAAGCAACTTCACATTCATGAAATCAATTTATACACAAAGAGAAACAGAATGAGGATGAACTCTCTGTTGTAAATACATCGATGTATGGTGTATTGTTAATTGGAATGGTATATGACACAAATCATCGCTAATATAGTAATATGCTTGGACACATTCATGTTTGGAGACAGCTTAAATTCTTTTTACTTAAAAATACGTCACTGGAGTTATATTGTATCCGACACGTCAAATGGGTAAAGCATAGAATTTGCTAAATATAAGAAGAGCCAAATGAGCTGAAGTCACTCAGTGCGTGTTCAATTGTTTACAACCTCCTAGACTGTTTTATAAAAAAAAGGATATTGTAAATTTTATGTAGTGTCTATAATTATATAATTCAAACTTTCAAAGCAAGAACAAAAAAATACTAGTGGGTCAACCAGGTCGTGTATGAACCATTACTCAACCCGCCCATCTACCACCTCTAAGTCTATAATCCATATCAAAGAACATTCATATCATGTGCAAAGGTTAAGAAACAAATAACTCTACCAAACTGAGACAAGGAGAATGAAATAAAGAGTCATTTTTGGTGCAATATCAAATTACAAGATGCCAATCATTTCAGTATCTTTGTTTTTCATGTTACACTACACTGAGGAAACTCTGTATCAGTCAAATTACATTTGCAACATCATGGATTGGCCTGAAAAAGAATTAAGACACTGAGAGAGATAAGAAAGAGAGCATGCTATCTAAAAATAATGAGCGTATGAAACAAACAAATTGCAATCTTGGACAAGGTCAAGCACGCCTGTAATCCTAAACCACAAATCTTTTTTATTTTCAATCTGTGTCTTTCTTTTCAGCTGTGTGGTGGCTATACCTAGAAACTATTTGGTGACATATCACAGAAACAAAATTAAGAAGTAGCGTCACTCTCGCGATGACGCTATTGCGAACATCTAGGTGCCCTATTCTAAAGTTTAGCAACGTAATGGCCGTTGTCGCTGTTCAAATATTTGCACCAAAAAAGGATTTACAGCAAGATAGTCATGACTCATGAACTCCTATTCAACCCACCATTGTTGGGTCTAGTTAATAACAGAAAAAAATTTGTTTGCCTTTTGTATTATCAGTTTATTATATATTTTGGCATTCTTTCAGGTGCAATAACTCTCATTGATTCAATAGCTGAGGTTTGTGGCAGTCACATGAAGTAGCGATAATACATTAAAGGCATGCAAATTGAATATGAGAGGAGAAAAAAAGTTCCAACTATGAGAACTTTCTATGTAACTCCAATTTGAAAGCTTAGTAACAATAGAGAGATTAAGAAAGCAACAGAGCTGTCGGTATTATCAGTCTGGACACTGCCAAGTCTCTTGACAATCTCCATTCATCTACATACTCTTGACTCTTCCAAATACGGTGTGCTTACCTGTCAATATTGTTGAAAGTATAGAAATATCTTTATCAAACAGTTGAACCTTCAGGGGTATTTTATGTAACATTTCTATACTAATATTTCTAACTCTAATACTTTGGATGCTGTTTGTTAAGTTCCATTTGTGCAGGGTTGAATGTGTAATATCTTTGGCTATATATTGATTCTTCTCAGCTAGGGTTTGATAACTCTCTCTCTCAATATTCACTCAAGGTTTCACATACAAGTCTGGTTGTTATTCATCTGGGTTTCTTTGGTTTCTGGGTTGTTTACTGTTGTAAACGTATTGTAGATCATCTTGATCTTTGGTTTGGTTTTAGTGTGTGAGTAGTTGTATTTCATTGTTGCACCTATTAGAGGGACAACAATCTTTCTTTGTATCTGTATTGGTTAGCATCCGTGTTGGAGACTAATCTACTGTGTTTATCGTTATAATAAGAGATTATCACCAAAGGGTGGTTGGTTGGGTGATTATTGATATTGTTCTGTACCATTTTAACATGGTATCAGAGCTCTAGGTTGATAGTTTGCTTGATCTCTTGGTGATTCTTGGACTAATTGAAGAGTTGTGAGTTCGATTGGTTTTTTAGGGTTTTTTCTTGAAACCCTAATTTTTGGGGGTTTTTGGTTACTGAGGTTCTTGCTTGGATTGAAGGTGTTTTTGGTGGTTTGGGAAGTTGGATTGTTGGTTTCTTGGTACGATTGGAAGAAACCCTAATTTTTTAATTTGGGGGTTTCTTGTATTCTGGGAATCTTGTGGTTCTTGGGCTATTGATTGTTACTTTTCCGCTGCTGGTTTCATCTTTTACGCACTGTAAGGCTTATTTTCTTTTCCTTTAGGATTGACTAGTTCTGAGTTTAGTGGGCGTAAACGGATTGACTAACTTCTTGATCTGCCTTCTTGAGAGGTGTGAATACCTGCTCTGGTCAATCACAGCTTACTGGCTTGGGCTAAGTTAGTCCTGGGTGTGTGTTCTTGGTTTAGTTTATGTTTGGTAGTTTTTGTTGTTTCTTAGTATATCTGTTTGATTGTTTGTTTTTAGTTTGTGTTTCGTTTTCTTCTGTCATAATGGCTATCATGATTAGTAGTCTTGATCAGAGTAATCCTCTGCATTTGCATCCTAATGATTCTAATTGTGCATCTGTTGTTAGTATTAAACTGGTTGGTGTAGAGAACTATAGAGTTTGGGCTAGTGCTATAAAACTTGCTATGCAAATTAAAAATAAGATGGGGTTTCTTGATGGTACTTGTCTTAGAACTGCTTATGCTGCAAGTCCCTTGCTGGAAGCCCAGTGGGACAGATGTAATGCAGTGGTGCTTAATTGGATCTTGAGTTCTTTAACTCAAGATGTGTATCTTGGACATGTTTTTTCTGATAATGCTTCTGTTGTTTGGAGAGATTTAAAAGATACATATGATAGACTTGATGGTTCTGTGGTTTTTAATCTGTTTCAAAAGATTAATAGTGTTAAACAGGGTGGTTTACCTGTATCTGAGTATTATCATAAGTTGAATTCTTTGTGGAGAGAGTTTGATATTCTTACTAAGTTGCCTGATTGTGTTTGTGAGGCTAGACAAGAACTTGTTGATCATGGGAAGTTGTTAAAGTTGATGCAGTTCCTTATGGGTCTTGATGACATTTATCAACCCATAAGAAGTACTCTTTTGACTAGGGAAATCCTTCCTGAAGTCAAAGATGCTTTTGTCATTGTATCAAGGGAAGAATCCCATAGAGGGGTTCCAACCACAACTGTTAAAACTGAGAAGGCTCATGTTCGCTTTTGTTTCTAAGACTTATGATAATAAGAATACTAGTGGAGAAAAACAGTAATAATAACAATTCTGGGTCTAATAACAGGGAAATTATGATAGTTTACTTTGTACTCATTGTGGTTTGAAAGGTCATACTATTGATAGATGTTTTGAAGTTATTGGTTATCCTCCTGGTTTTAAAAAGAATCCTAATCTGAAACTTGCTAATAACTTTAATAGAAACAATTATATTAGAAGTGCCTCTGTTGTTAATAATGGCTCTAAGAATTGTTCTGGAAGTATGTCTCTGAGTAATGAACAGGTTATGAAGTTGTTAAGCTTGTTGAATTATAAACCAGGATCCTCTGCTCATGCTAACATGGCAGGTAGGGATTCTTGTTCTTTTTTTAACTGCAGTGTTTTCTTTAATCAGCATTTTTATAGATTTTTTGGTGCTAATATTAAGTTGAATGGGGTTAATTACCATCTTGGATGGATAATTGATTCTGGGGCTAATCAGCATTTAACTAATAGTCCTCTTAATATGCATAATTTGGTTGATATATCTGATTTGAAAATTACTGTGGGACATCCTAATGGTACTCTTGCTAAAGTTACTCATGTTGGTAACTTAAAACTTAATGATAATGTGGTTTTGTTTGATGTGCTTGTTGTTCCTGAATATTGTGTTAGTCTTATGTCTGTTAATAAGTTGATTAAAGATAGTAAGTTGAGAGTTGGTTTTGATGAGACTAAATGCTATATTCAGGATTTGAATCAGCAGAGGGTGCTGGGGGACTGGTAGTGAGTCTGGTGGTTTGTATTTGTTTGATAAGTCTGAAGTTTCCTCTGCTTTTGTGTCTAATAGTGAGTGTTTTAGTTGTTTTGTTTCTAAAGATGTTTGGCATAGTAGATTGGGACATCCTGCTAACCCAGTTTTGAAACTTTTAAAAGGTTCTTTAAAATTAACTAATATTGATCATGGAGCACCTTGTGATGTTTGTCATAAGGCTAAACAAACAAGGGATCCATTTCCTCTAAGTGAACATAAAACATCTGTTTTTGGTGACCTTATACATCTTGATGTATGGGGGCCTTATAAGGTGGTTAGCAGGGAAGGTTTCAGATATTTTTTGACTATTGTTGATGACTACAGTAGATCTGTTTGGGTGTATATGCTAAAAGGAAAACATGAGGTTTTTGAGATGTTTCAAAGTTTCTTTAAGATGGTCTTGACTCAGTTTAATAAGAAAATTAAAATTGTCGGATCTGATAATGGTACTGAATTTGTTAATAATAAAATGGATGAATTTTTTGATACAATGGGTATTATTCATCAAACTAGTGTAGCATATACCCCTCAACATAATGGTATTGCTGAAAGGAAACATAGGCATCTGCTTAATGTAGCTAGAAGTCTTATGTTTCAGGGGGGGATTCCTCTTGTGTTTTGGTCTGATTGTGTTTTAACTGCTACTTATTTGATTAACAGGTTGCCTTCATCTGTTTTGAATGGAAAATCTCCTTTTTCTTTGGTTTATGGAAGAGAACCTAGTTTGGCACATCTTAGGAGTTTTGGGTGTCTTTGTTATGCTACTATTTTAAAAGAGTCTGATAAGTTTTCTCAAAAATCTGAAAAATGTGTTTTGCTTGGTTATGCAAGTGGAAAGAAAGCTTACAAATTATTAAGTCTGGAAAATAGATCAGTTTTATACTCAAGAGATGTTAAGTTTTATGAGACTATTTTTCCATATAAAATGAAACAGTCTGATTCTTCAAATGATCCACTTGATGTTAACACTTTAAATTTTTTTGATAATTTTGAGTCAAAAACCAGAACTCCTAGTCCCTCTCCCAATGATGAAACAGAGGATATAGATGTAACATCTGTAGGTAGAGAAGGTAATCTAGGTGAATCTGGTAGGGTAGTGGATGTTGATCAGGATATTGTTTTAGAACAGATACTTAATTCTGATCCACCACAGCAATCAGATATGCCTAGTTTTGCAACTCCTGTAGATGATAATAATAATTCTGAGGGAAATGTTATCTCAGAAACAGATGTGCCTAGTTTTCAAAATGTTGTTCAAAATCAAACTGAGGAAGGAACTACTAGTTATAGAAGGTCTAGTAGATCTTCTAAGTTGCCTACTAAATTGAATGATTATGTGCTTGATTCTAAAATTAATAATGGTCTAAATAAGTATGCTAACCATACTTGGTTAAGTACAGATAATTGTTGTTTTGTTGCTAACATGAATAAGTCATGTGAACCTTCTTCTTATGAGGAAGCTTCACAGGACATAAATTGGAAAAATGCTATGAATGATGAGTTAGTTGCTTTATATGAAAATGATACTTGGGAAGAAGTTGATCTTCCTGAAGGAAGAATTCCTATTGGGTCTAAATGGGTTTGGAAACTTAAATTGAAATCTAATGGAGAGATTGAAAGATATAAAGCTAGAGTTGTGGCTAAGGGTTACAGTCAAAAATATGGGTTTGATTATGATGAGACTTTTAGTCCTGTGGTTAAAATGAGTACTGTTAGGTGTTTATTGAGCATTGCTGTTCAAAATGATTGGAAAATATTTCAAATGGATATTAACAATGCTTTTCTATATGGTGACTTAAATGAAGAGGTTTATATGTTGCCTCCACCTGGTTTGTTTCCAGAAAACAATAATAAAGTTTGCAGGTTAAAAAAGTCTCTTTATGGTCTAAAACAGGCTCCAAGACAATGGAATCTTAAGTTGTCTGAAGCCTTGTTTGAAGCTGGATTTGTGCAGTCTAAAAATGATCATTCCTTGTTTGTTAAAACTAAGGGAAGTTCTATTCTGTACTTACTTGTTTATGTTGATGATCTGGTGATCACTGGTAATAATGAAAATGAGATTGAGGATTTTAAAACTTTTCTGAAAAATAAGTTTAAAATCAAAGACTTAGGAGAACTAAAATATTTTCTTGGAATTGAAGTTTTAAAAACTGATAAAGGTTTGTGTTTAAATCAAAGGAAATATTGTCTTGAGTTGTTAAATGATTATGGTTTACTTGGTTGTAGACCTGTGTTAACTCCTTTGCCTGAAAATATTGTTTTGAATCATAAAGAAACTAGTGATGATAAAAAGTTGAAAAATATTACTAGTTATCAGAAACTTGTTGGGAAGTTGATATATCTTACTATGACTAGACCTGATATTTCTTATGCTGTGCACTGCTTAAGTCAATATATGCATTCTCCTTTAAAATCTCATTTTGATATTGGCTTAAGGTTGTTAAAGTATCTTAAGCTTGCACCTGGTAATGGTCTGCATTTTAGTAAGAATAATCAAAGTTTTAAAGTTTCTGCTTTTTCTGATTCTGATTGGGCTAAATGTCCTGTGACTAGAAAGTCTGTGTCTGGATATTGTGTTTTTGTAAATGGTAACTTGGTTTCTTGGAAGAGTAAGAAACAAGCTACTTTGTCTAAGTCTTCAGCTGAGGCTGAGTATAGATGTATGGCCTCTACTACATGTGAGGTTATGTGGATTCTTAAAGTATTAAAGGACTTGGGTGTTACTGAACAATTGTTGCCAGTTGAGTTGTTTTGTGATAACAAAGCTGCTATACAAATTGCTGCTAATCCTGTGATGCATGAAAAAACTAAGCACTTTGATATTGATGTGCATTTAGTTAGAGAAAAGGTTGCATCTGGTTTGATTAAAACTGTTAAAGTTGACTCCAAAAGTCAAACTGCTGATGTTTTAACTAAAGCTCTTGGGTCTGTTCAGCATGGTGTTATGGTTAGAAATCTTGGTATGATTAATCTGTTTGCAGGTTCATCAGTTTGAGAGGGGGTGTTGAAAGTATAGAAATATCTTTATCAAACAGTTGAACCTTCAGGGGTATTTTATGTAACATTTCTATACTAATATTTCTAACTCTAATACTTTGGATGCTGTTTGTTAAGTTCCATTTGTGCAGGGTTGAATGTGTAATATCTTTGGCTATATATTGATTCTTCTCAGCTAGGGTTTGATAACTCTCTCTCTCTCAATATTCACTCAAGGTTTCACATACAAGTCTGGTTGTTATTCATCTGGGTTTCTTTGGTTTCTGGGTTGTTTACTGTTGTAAACGTATTGTAGATCATCTTGATCTTTGGTTTGGTTTTAGTGTGTGAGTAGTTGTATTTCATTGTTGCACCTATTAGAAGGACAACAATCTTTCTTTGTATCTGTATTGGTTAGCATCTGTGTTGGAGACTAATCTAATGTGTTTATCGTTATAATAAGAGATTATCACCAAGGGGTGGTTGGTTGGGTGATTATTGATATTGTTCTGTACCATTTTAACAAATATCAAAAACTTACATTTTAACTTAACAAACAAAACTACATTGTTTAGTGTTGTGTATTGTATTAGTAAAGAAGATCAAATAAGGACTAGGATCCTCTAATGTTCAAAATGAACATGATTGGTCATGTTAAATTTGTTGTGAGCGGGAAAGAAAGAATAAAATATTATTGTGGGACCTTTGCATTATTTTAAATCAAAATATTCACTCACAACAAACTAACATTACCCATCATGTTCATTTTGAACATTAGAGGATCCTAGTCCATCAAATAATCGCAAAGTTCATGAAGTAGGTGATAGCATCACTTCATATATAAATTTAGTTCAATTTCTTTGGAATGAAGTCATGGACTAACACCATATCTGATATTTTTGCGAGTAATAAATGGAAAATGCTAAGAAGCCTTTTATAACGTCAAAAAAAGCAGCAGGCGGTACCTAACGTGTCAGTTTATTTTCATATCTTGATCTTTAAGCGATATGAAATGAGAGTTAGTATTTGACGGTTTACCCGTTTAATAGTTCGAAAAGAGTAGATGCGTATTTGAATTTCCGTAAAGTATATCAATACAAATATAGATATCTATACTTATACCCATTTGAACTTTGTATAACTAGAATGTTTATGATAAAAATACAACTATAAATTTGTATTATTGTAAGTTTGTAACATCCATTTTAATACTAAAATTTAATGTGTCATTAGTGTACATTATAATGCAATTATTATAATGTAGAATTTAATTATATGAATTACTACTTATAGTAAAATGTGTAGGCTTAAAAAATTTAAGATTTCTTTTTTTAGAAAGTCCTAAATACATTATAAAGTAGTATAGACATAGATATGAATGCCCTTAGTACATGTATTGCAGGCTATAAGTGCAAACAGCTAACATTTTGTTAAGAGTAAATTACACCGTTCGTCCTTGTGGTTTGCGTTGACCGCAGCCTTTCGTCCTTTGACCAAAAAAGTTGCACCGTCCATCCTTAAGTGGCAAACGTTATGCATCGTTCGTCCCTCCATCCAACTGGCCCCACCAAATCCCACTAATGTCAGTTAACTCACTTAACCCATGAGGGTAAAATAGTAATTTAAGTCTTTTCTTCCACATCCACCCACAAACCTAGATTTCTTTTTTTCACTCTCTTCCCCACCAACTCCTTTCTTCCTCAAACTTTCATCAACACCATCACAGATTATCAAAAACAAAAACAAAAAAAATACACACTGTTCTTACACTTCAAACACAAAAAAACACTCACTCTTAATTCTCTCTATCCAACTCCAGCCACCACCACAGTTGTACACCACCACCAAACCACCACGACATCACCACCAACCCACTACCACCGACTAACCAAACCACCAACCCATCACCACAAACACCCCCTGCCATAAAATCACCACCAAACCACCACGACATCACCACCAACCCACTACCACCGACTAACCAAACCACCAACCCATCACCACAAACACCCCCTGCCACAAAATCACCACCAAACCACCACCACCGACCCACCAAACACCATTATGACACCTGTCAACACACATAAACACAACCCATTTTTCCTTACTCCTCTCATCTCATCACATCTCTTATCTTTTAAAATTACACAACCGAAACTCTTTTTCTCTTCTTTAAACATACCCCCTACCACCACAAAACGTTGGCCACCGCTACCACTAACCGTCGGCCACCTCCTCCTACATCAACCCTCGCACACACATGACCAAGACCACGGATACCAACATGTTTTTAACCACATTTTTATTATTAAAAAGTTGTTTCCCACGTTTTTCTAGCCAAAACCCGACTCAAAACGAATCAACTCGTGACTCATGTCACGAGTTACAAGAATAACGAGCTAAAACTCGCGTGTGTGACCCTACCTTTATCTTTTTCATGAATATGAACCGGTGGTGGTGCTATGGTGGGGTTAGGGTGGCGCGCGGGGTAAAAGAAACGAGGGTGGGGGTGGTTTTGGGGCGCGTGATGTAGTAGATCAAAAAGAGGGAGTGGTGGGGAGTCTTTTGGAGTAGGCGGTGAGAGGTGGGTGCCGGCGGTGGAGCGGCGGTGGTGTGTTTTTCCGGTCGGCTAGGGTTTTCAAGAGAGGGAGAGAGAGAAAAGTGGTGAGGATGATGAATGGTTGTGTTTGTATGTGTGTTTGTGTGGTCTTATGGTGTTGAAATGACGATTATACCCTCAGGTTAACAAGACTTAACGACCGTTAGTGGGCTCCGTTAGAGGGAGGGACTAATGGCGCATAACGTTTGCCACTTAAGGATGGACGGTGCAACTTTTTTGGTCAAAGGACGAACTCCTGCGGTCAACGCAAACCACAAGGACGAACGGTGTAATTTACTCTTTTGTTAAAAAAGAAGCATCCAACAAGATTTCTGACAAGATTGCAACAGTTGTTTTGAATAAAAGTAACAAAATGCTAAAGCAACCAATGACTTAGACATATTTTCTTCTCAAGCATGCTTAGGCCACACAGTGTGGTCGTGACCCAAGTGATCGTGACCCAATGGTCACTCGTGACTCCCAAAACAGATGAGCAACCTCACGTACGACAAACTCAAAAAGCATCATTTTGGTGACCGGCTCACCACAATGAGCAATAAATTTCTGTGGGTCTCTCATGTTGTTTTAATATTTTTATTTGGTTTGTGAGTATGTGTGAGTATTTAGTGAGGTATATTTATATAAAGTGGGTATTTTAATGAAAGATGAGGGTAGAGATGGCAAAAAAAACCTGTACCCGACGGGGACCCGATCCCCAAACCTGATTTGACTGGAGAATCCCCGAGTTGACCGGGGATGGGGATGGGGATGGGGAATCCCCGAATTATGAAAACGGGGATGGGGGCGGGATGGGGATATCGTAAATCCCCGACCCCGAACCCGACCCCGAACTTTTAATGTATAAATTATATGTATATTAACTAAATGTACTTGTATATGTATATGTATATGTTAATTATTGACAATTATTATATTTGAATTATATTTGTATGTATACATGACATTTAATGGATCAAAATCATCAAATATTTTAAAACGTTAAGCACTAACTACGTATTATCCAACAAATATTTTGTCCGAATACACTTATTCGATGTACTTACTTTTTATATTATATGTGATGTTTCAATATATACAATGCTTTATAGTTGAATGACATTTTAATTAATCCAACTATGTACAATGTACGCTTTTAAGACGTTTTATAGGTCAATTCTTTATATTTCCGATTAGTTATATAATTTTTATGGGCTAAAAATCCCCGAATCCCCGTGGGGATGGGGATGCAAAATGATTTCCCGATAGGGATGGGGGCGGGGATGGGGAAGGGAGTGAGAAACGAGGATGGGGATGGTAAATACAATCCCCAATATTCCCCGCCCCGTTGTCATCCCTAGGTGAGGGGAAGTGAAGGAGGGAAAAAGTTGATGTGGCGGTGACCCACCACTCCCTTTAGCCTTATAGTAAGAACACATTCGAAAAGATACCTTATAATCTCAATCATCTACATGCCGAAAACACAATATTTAAAGTAAGCATATGATACAAGAAGAATCATATGCAAACTAATGATAGGGTCATCATTGCATAGGCGATACAAAATAGTATCCAAGTTGCTTTAACCAATCTCGTATAATACGAGTGCATAAAGTGACTTGGACCACAATTTTTTCTATTTATTATTAATATGATCATCTATCAGATGCTACTAGTAACCATAAGTCCATGATATGAACAACAACACTCATATCAAGAATCGGCCAAAAGAAGATGGAGCAAATTGATTAAAATCACAGCTTTAAGGATAAAATGATTATTATCAAGTGATGGAGTTGGTGCCAATGTAATAAAGAACCAACTCCCGTTTGTAATTGGACCAGCATTAGCCATAGATAAGATACAAGCTCCAGTATACTTCAACTTTGGGGTGATCTCGTCCTCAAACTTTGACCTTCAACAATAAATATTCAAAAACTTTGTTCAGGCAATTGCATATACTTGACACAAATCTGTAGAACTTTAAAATTCAATCTGATTTGAATCTTAACATTAAATATTGAATCAAATCATGAAATATGCATATGCCTGTGACTACAAGAACAAATTGTTCGGTTTTACCGATTCTACACAACTATATAAAACTTCAATAATCTTAAATGTCACGAAACAGCAACATACCTGGCTTGGTGGTCCATTTTGGTCAATATACCCAATAACGTCCGGACCTAGTAATTACACTTTCTGATATGAGTAGTTTGGTATGTTAGTGAATGGTCACTAGAAATGATGACTTTGCAAGCCACCTCAACCAAAGACAGGCTAATTTAGTTTTGAAATGGTTCAAGTATAATGTGTCTCATCAGAAAAGAAGTGACAAAGTCAAATTGTCAAAATAGTGCAAGTATAAGGTGGGTAACCAATCTATAAATGAACAAGAAAAACATTTTATGTTCGTTTAATTATCAAATAAACGAACATGAACAAGATTATATGCCCATGTTATTTAATGAGCAAACAAGGACAATAAGTCTCATTCGTTCATTTCGTCTGATTATCTCTTTCTTTATGTTTGAGCATTATTATATAGGAAAATGGTACAAAAAAATACTCTACTTAGGGTATTTTTCCAATCAAGGTATTTCACTTTTTTTTTTTTTTTTTTTTTTTTTTGGGCACAAAAAGGTACCCGGCTTTTTTTTGATGGATTTAGGCTTTTCCGTTAAATAGTTTGTTAAGTAAACAACTTATACCACTTAAACATTTTTAAAAAATTAGGGGTTGAAAATGTAGATTTAGTAAACGGTTTATACTTACTTTTTCCCCAAACCGTTTCTTCACAAAAACCCAATAACATAAACCCTAAAAAACACACACCTGTGAAGACGTAACCGATTCAGAAAATTGAACCACATTCAGGATGGCTTGTTCATCCTCAACATCTCGATTATCATTGGAACTTTATTGCAACGGGTATTTCAATCTTAAACCTTTATCTTATTGTAATTGTGAGATGATAACTATGGTTGTTGAGGTAAGTTGTTTGGATTATAAGGAATTCAAAGCTATTATTGACACCAAAACTAGTTCATTAGTTACTCGGATGTATTACTTTAGTAATGGCTTAAATAGTAGTAAGTGTGATGGTGATGTCAGTGTATTTGTTGAAAAGTGAAAAATCTAGAAGATGACATACAGTTATTTGTTAGTCACAAAAATGAAGATTTAAGTGATTTTATTGGTAAAGTAACAAATGATTGTATTCTTGTTGAGTTAAAACCTGAGTGCCAGTTAGGTGGATCAGATGATGAATTCAGTGATGTAGCATCACTTGATCATCTATCTGAGGGTGAAGAAGAGTTGAGGCAGGTTAGGATTATAAAAAGAAAACGTTTAGACGAAATGAAAAAAGCAAATGAAAATCCATATGATGAAAGTAAGCTAGTGTTAGAAAATGATAATGATGATAATGAACATCAAGTGGATCTTTTATTTTCAAATCTAGGTAATGAAACTCAAATAGAATATGATAATGTTGAACTAGAATGTAACTCAGATGAGGATATTCCCATCATAGATGAGGATGAGGATGAGATTGTGTTTGCTAGTAAAAGAGATTACCCTATCCATGACCCAAACACCCATTGGAAGTTAAAAAAAAACCAATATTAGGTGAACTGTATGCAAACTTGGATCAAGTCAAAGACTGTCTCACTTTTTATTCTGTTGCCAATGGTTACCAACTTTGGTATGAAAAAAGTGGCAGTGAAAAGTTGTTGGTTAGGTGTGGGTTTGATGAAAAGGTTAGAAGAAATAAAAAACTTCCAAGAGATCCAAATAGACCTTGTTGTCCTTTTAGGTTAAGATCTGTTAAGATGCATGATGGGAGGTCTTGGCATATAAGAAGCCTGGTTGATAGGCACACTTGCACTAGACAATATAACTTTGGGTGTTTAGTGACTTCTAAATGGATTGCCAGATAATTTGAAAATAAAATAAGAATGAATCATGATATAAAAGTAGGTGATTTGCAACAAATGGTTATGAAAAATTATAGGGTCAAGAGATCATATAATCGGTGTAGTAGAGCTAGAAGGATTGCACTTTATAATCTTAATGAGAGCTAGAAGGATTGCACTTTATAATCTTAATGATGTGCGTACGAAGCGCGTTCGGGGTCAAAGGAACTTCCTTTTCTTCAAGCAAGTTTTTCAACCACCTAGGCAGTGAACCTAATCGTTGTAGTGTAGTATTGGGTAAGCCTCGGGGATTGATATCGTTCTCTAGGGGAATAGGAATGCTAGCAAGAAATGTATTACGCTAAGGTGGGGATTGAGGATGATTCTTTTTTATCTTTTATTGGTTTTTTAGAAAGCTAAGGTAAATATCTTGGGGCAATTGGTTAGGGGGTGGTACTTCTACCGATTACTTCTACTATCTAATTATCTAATTACTACGTGTAGCTATGTCTATTTGATGTGTGCTCGTATGATGATTAAAAATGTGTTTACCTAGATACTATTACTCCCTAGTTATCTTTTATTGGTCGGTTGAATTGTCACACCTTATCTTAACGCGTTGTATTCCTAAGGTCATAGGGAATGCGTATTCCCTAACTCTTTGAGGTTACCTTTGGGTTTAGCCTACAAAATCCGCAAGTCCTTAAACTATTTCATTCATAAACCTCACTTTCGCAAAGAATACTCAAGCATTAAACACATTGATTGATGCCTAGTTGCACTCCTAAGCCAATTACAATTAAGATAAGAAACAACCTAACAATAATCAATAACTAGGTTTCATAGATCTAAGCAAACACACAAGAAATTTAGCTAGACGTGTCAAACAAGCAAGCATACACACAATCAATTGAAGACATAATGATACTTTGGATTAAAATACTTAGCTCGATGTGTAAAATAGGGTTTGGGACCCTAAGATACTGTCCAAATCGGACTACAAACGCTTTAGGTTTTTCTCTCCAAAAGTATACCTCTTTAAATACAGAAAAATCGAATTCTATATATAGATTTACAAGTGCGACGGCGTCACCTTATAGGTGGGACGCCGTCAGCTCGCCGTCATTAGGGTTTTCGTCTTGACCAAGTCATCGATGGGACGGCGTCACCTTAGAGCTTGTGACACCGCCAGTCTTCAGTTGGGACGTCGTCTGATTCTGGATCTGGGCCGTCTGAGATGAAACGTCTGAGTGACGCCCTTCTTCTTCAAAGCCTGACGCCGTCAGGTTATACGAACAAAAATTCCATTGAGCCTTCTGGTACATGTTTTTATCAAGTATGTATAGAGGGACGGCATCGCCCTTTGATTGGGACGCCGTCAGGTTCAGTTTGAGAAGCTTGAGTGCTTCGATCTTGACTTTGCCATTTTCTTCATGTATTCACTCCTTTTCGTCCAAATGTGCATCATTCCAGCATTTTGCTTCCAAGAGACCTAAAAAATGAAAAGGAACGAAATTAAGCAATAACGGATATAAAAGTGGTCGATTAAAGGCTTAAATGACCCCTTAAAAGTGTACGTTTTAAATCCTTATCAAATATCCCTACACTTGGTATTTGCTTGTCCTCAAGCAAATGTGCTTTTGGCCAATCAATTTATAAGTTAGGGGTATGAAGCATAGATTTAGAATAATTCGTAACAAGTAAAAGAACCGCAATAGTCATAACAAGCACGAAAATTATACACTAGCACCTCACAAGGGGTGTTTGGATTATCTCATCTCTCGAGTTTATATGAATTATAATAAATGGAAATGAAAGATAAACACTCATTACCTGGCATAGTACATAAATTACCATAAGCTTGAGACTAGATCAAACCTCCACCGCTTTGGCATAAGCACTTAGGAACAACTATCTAAGAGGTCTTTGCAAGGGTTGTAACGTTAGGCTTATGGTAGGGAAACAAAGGGTTTTGTTGGATAGGCGATATTTAGTGGTGGCAAGTCAAAAATCTTATGTTACAAGCATGAAAAGCATGGCGTTGCTAAGCCAAGACTCGACTCACTAACTCTAGATAACTTGAAACAAACATACATGAATTTAAAAACATAAACATAAAGATAGATGTAGGATGGTAGCCCGTATGTTTTACTTCATTTTATTTATTTATTTATTTATTTTGAACACACTCTTTTTTCGATTTTTTTTTTGTGCTAACATTTTTACTCTACCATCCTCTATGATAACATCAAAATATAAGGGATTTATAGGAGCACCCTTACACTTGAGTTTTTATTTCTCTAACACTAATTGACCCTATTTGAAAAGATCAAAACACTTGGAGTATTTAATTACGTAGACAAAGAGAATTTGAATTTAACGTTCCTTCCCGTTACTCCATAAAATATTACTTTTACCCATGAGTCCCAATCATCCCAATACTTTGTACAAAAGATATGACTCGACTTAGCAACCATGCAAGTAACTAGATATTTGAACTAAGGGTTTAGTAATGATAACAATAATGCACTAAAGATGAGTGCATACAAGGTAGGCTAAGGAAATTTGGGTGTACATTTGGGGGTGGATTGTAAACAGTGCTCTTCATTGATATTTCGGAAAACCGAAACATCTCGAGAACCGCGAAAAGGATAGGCTCTGAGGGGTTAACTAGGGGCATCGTGTACTAAAGATGAGTACATCGCAAGGGTGTTGGGTAATTACTCAACTGATGTGGAAGAAGTAATTATAATACAGGTTTCTAACAAGGGTTATCCTAATGCCTCTAATCACTTAGTTATTCTTAACTACACAAGTGTAGTCTCACTAGCGATCTCGGAATGCATCACAAAACAAGTTCTAGAATTTATTATACTACCGGTACACTCTCTAAGCATTAAAGGTGAATGCTTTTATTCCTAAAGATCTAGGGGCGAACCTTACATTTTTGGGGTGGAATTTGAGTGGTAAACGGTTTTTGTGCTAGTCATATAATTCCTATCCATGAGACGCTTTATTAAGACTAAAGTTTTTGCTCGTACATGTCATAAAAAAATTTAAATTTGGTGCTAAAATTGCCCAAATAAATATTTCTCAGAGTTTATTACACAATTTACTAAGGACAAGACAAATAATCAAGGATAAGAATAGTTTCTAAGTTCCCGTTTTATTCTCCTTCCTTACACTTAAACCGGACATTGTCCCCAATGTTCCCCGAAAGTATCAAAGTTATGATAAAGGAAGGTAAGTAAAAGAGAAAGAAACTAGTACTCCCCTGATTAGCTCGGTAGGATCCGTGTGAAGTTGCGGTTAAATTCTTTTTCAAGAAGAATGCATACGTGATAAGCTCCATCCAATGTTGTGTTTCTTCTTCTTGCCAAATATAACCTACACACTTATGAAAACAAACGAAACCTTCACGTAAAATTGGCGGTAAAACTATATATGACACAACTACACTAGGATATAATGCTTGTGGAATGGATGTTTGCAGTTTTTCTGGAAAATTAAGACCTGAGAATTTCAAAAAATTTATAAATAGCACAGAAAACGAAAAAACTTGATAAGTTGTTTCTGCTTTACCTGACGTCGTCAGGCTTTAATCTTGATGCCGTCAGGTTGTCATGACAAAAACTGGTCTGCTGCGTTTTCTTGGAAAAATTCTGGAAAAATTACATCTTTAAAACCTGGAAAAATTCCTGCAAAACATCCATTATGACTCGATACAAGCATTTGACTCTATCAAACACACATATACATCAATTTCACTAATTGTAATTCTCATGTTCACGTTCTTCAAAAGCGTACGTAATCTTCCCTACACTTATCTTTTTGTAAAATACCTTTATATGTAATTAAGACGAGGTTAAAGACAAAATAAAGTATTTTCACAAAATCAAACATGAGAATAAACAACAATGAAAAAGATATATGACACACAAACAAACAAACAATTAAGCATGGGTTGCCTCCCACGAAGCGCTTGTTTTTGTTCGAGTCACGAGCTTAACTCTACCCTTATTTAACGGATAAAGGGGAAGTTTTCCCTACACTAAAGCTTAAGTTCGGGTGATAGTAGCGATACACACCCTTAGGGTGGAAATTTGCTACTTGAGGAGAGGGTGATGGGTGATTTATATGCTCAAAGGGGTGTGCTCCATTCATTATAACCTTACTTAATTCTATTGGTGTCGCGGGTGAATCAAATCTTTCTCTTAGAAATGGAACATCTTCTATCAACTTCAAGAGATCCTTAGTTAAGGATCCATCTTGACCTAATAAACTTGTTTTAAACCCATAATGTTTCTTGTTATCAACCATGAATGGGTGATGTAAGTGTGTAAGGTCATGGGTTACCTCTATATTAGCTTCCACTCTACATGGCTTAGAGTCTACTACCTTCATCACGCAACTACACGGACTATTTATTTTGATGGGTAGATTGGGGCCTAATTCAATTCCTAGATTCACATCTAAAGACGGAAAATTGTGTAAGGGTTTTGGTTGAGGCTCCGGTTCATCAAAATTAGGAACTTCCCTAGTACTAAGAGAGAGGTCATGACAACAAGCATCTAAACCTACATTCTCTAGTGGTGTTTGGTCCAAAGGTTCTATATCAATCGGGGTTCCTATAGTCTCTTTTACTTCTTCCGGGTAAGTTATAGGCGGTGTGTGTTCCTCAAGTGATGGTAGGGCTTGTGGGCTTGGAGTTTCCACCTCATTCTCCATTATACCTAGATCTCCTATATGTTCATCATGTGTTTTAGTATGATCTAACCCAAATACACTCCTAAGTATCTCAAATCCTTCTTTAGCCATTTCAAATTCTTGGTCCGATTCATAAGAATTGTTCTCAAAAACTTGACTACTATGTTCTATTTGCCTAAAGGATTCCTCACGCGTGTCATATGTTTTGGTGAAATCTATCCCACGTATGCAACTAGGTAGTTCAACTCTAACCATCTCACAATCCTGTTCGGATTTAGGTTCCATGTTCTTAAAATCTAGGTCTTGTTGTTCATGGTGCCTAAGGTTGGATAAATCCTCCTTATCTGTTTCCTCAAATTGTGATGTAGACAAGCCTATGACTTCATTCAAACTATGGGTTACGCTTAGGAAGCTTTTCTCAATAAATTTCCAAATGGTCGCACTAAAAGGATTTGATCCTAACAATGAATTTTGAATAGAAGCCACACATGCACAAAATTCATCAAAGCCCTCTAACTTTACACCTATCTCCTCTTGGATATCTCTAAGATAACTTAAAAATTCATTAGAACAATAAGAAGTAATTATATCTATGAAATACAATTGTTCCTCATTTGTTAATGATTCAAATGCAACTTCACTTGCCATAGCGACAAATGAAAAGGGTTTCACGAATACAAAAACAAAGAAGAGGGATAGACTACAAGGAAGCTAATGAAAAGAGAAAAAATCTTACTTGATAGGAATCAAGCAAGGGAACCTAAATGAGATAGAAATCTAACTAGCTATTCTATTCCCCGGCAGCGGCGCCAAAAACTTGATGAACGTATGAAGCGCGTTCGGGGTCAAAGGAAATTCCTTTTCTTCGAGCAAGTTTTTCAACCACCTAGGCAGTGAACCTAATCGTTGTAGTGTAGTATTGGGTAAGCCTCGGGGATTGATATCGTTCTCTAGGGGAATAGGAATGCTAGCAAGAAATGTATTACGCTAAGGTAGGGGTTGAGGATGATTATTTTTTATTTTATTTTTTTTTATTTATTTATTTTTTTTTTATCTTTTATTGGTTTTTTAGAAATCTAAGGTAAATATCTCGGGGCAATTGGTTTGGGGGTGGTACTTCTACCGATTACTTCTACTATCTAATTATCTAATTACTGTGGGTAGCTAAGTCTATTTGATGTTTGCTCGTATAATGATTAAAAATGTGTTTACCTCCTAAATAGAAAACACAAAAGGAAAACAAATTTTGAAAAGGAAAATCTTTTTAGGTTTTTATATAAGAGATATTTACAAAAACAACGATAACTTCTCGGGGAAGGATCTTCAAAAACACGCGAATCGAGACGGAATCAAAAACTCACTTCATGCCCTCCCCGGCAGCGGTGCCATTTTTTATATGTTCATATTCGTAGTACATATATTTTCCGAAGAAATACAAAGGCAATGTATTTCCCGGGTCGTTCTCCCAGCGAAGGATGAATGGAGTTAACAACTCACGTCACGTTATTCGGGTTTTGAATGGTTAAAAAGGGATTTTTGATGATTTCTAAACTACGGGGCAAAGAAAAGTAATGGGAAGCAATTAAAACTTCTAAACCTATGGTGCAAAAAAGGAATTTTAACTAAGTACACAAAGTAAACTAAAAACGCAAGTTACGATAATTATAAAGCGTATATTTAAATGCAAGCAACACTATTTTAACTCCTAAAAGTGATCTATTAATTTTATACAGCGAAAATGTAATTTAAAAATTATTTAAAATTTAAAACTATTTTTTTTGGTTTTTCTTGATTTAATTTGAATTAAAAACTATTTTTGTATTTTTAAAATTGAATTAAAAAGCTAGAAAATATGAAAATTTACAAGAAAATTACCAAACTATTTTTCAAAAATCTAAATAAACTAAAAATAATTTCAATAACTGAAATTATATTTTTCTGACTTTTTATCAATTTATTATGAAATTAAATGTCTAGAAAAAACTATTTTAACTAGGGAAAATATGGAAAAATACTTTTTATGATTTTTTTTATTTTTCTAATCCTAAGAAAATTGATTTTTCATTTTTGTGACCATTTTCTTATTTATTTGAAAAAAAATCTAATTAAAAATGCCAAAAACTGAATTTAATTCTAGAAAAATAGTAACTGGACTTGGAAAATTATGAAAAATTGCAGAAAAGATCTAAATGTGACTGAGAATCTAGGAAAATTATAAAAAGTAACTAGAGAGCATAGATTAAGCACTTTAAGCACTTTGATTGCCAACTGATATGAATAAGCAATTAGGAAAGAAGCCAAAATGCACAATAAGCTACAAGAAGCTACAGTAAACTAAAATAAGCCTAAACTAACTAAAAGATGTCTAAAGCAACTAATAGTGACCAAATAAACTCAGTAAATAAGCAAATAAGCTTTGATCAAATTTAAAAAACCAAACAGCACATCAGTCCTGAGGGACTGATTTCAAGCTCAGGCACAAGCTGAAAAGCTATAAGCTAAGGGCTAAATCTTATGGAAATAGGCATACCAACTGGTGAACTCTTTATAAACCAAAAATATGACTTAGAAGACCTTAAATGACTAAGTTATAAGCTATAGGAGAGACTCAGAAAAGGTGTGCAGCAGAAGAAAAAGGTATGGGCAGAAAAGGGACTTAAAGCAAAAATTAAACAATCAAAAAGCTTGGAGTGACCATGTAAGCTATCTAGGACCTAAACTAAAGTAACTTAATGCAACAACATAAGCTAAGGGAACTGGAACAATTCATTAAGCTAGAATTAACTAAAGACAAAGCATAAGAAACTGATGTTGATCAGTTAACTAAGGGGCACTAAAGGGACATATCATGCCTAAATAAGCTATGCAAAAGAGCACCTAAGCAAGCTCTAGAAATCCTAATAAGGCTGCACATATCAAGATTGTACTAGGGACTACATGTAGATAAAAAAAACAAATGAAATACTCACTGAATAAGCTGATAAGATGCTGATAAATCAGAAGTTGAGCTTATCTGCTGGAAATGTAGACAGAAAAATGACACTTACTAATGACTTTGCACCAACTTTAAACCTATCAAATGAGTTTAGACAAGCCATTTAACCAAAAAAAAATAAAATTCATACTCCAAATCACCACTAAAACAGATTTAACACAATTTAAAAACACTTTGATGCTCTAAAAGTAGATTAGATCAGATGGATTTGGACAGATTTAAGATATTAGACAGAATTTGGTAAAACACTTGAAACACAAAACTGATTTAACTCACTTAAACCTATGATAAGAAATGCTTTACAAACAGTTTCTAAACTTAAATGAATCTGAATAAGCTCACCAAAATCATTTAAACTCTAAAAATCTGACAAATCCAAACACCCCATTAGAGTACCAAAATTCAATTCAAACTTAGAATTTGATGAAACTTGATTAAAACAAGATTGTACTGAACAAAATAACACTAAAATTAACTATTTAACTACTTGAAATCACAAATTAACCAGAAACTTGTTTGACTTTAGTTGACTTTTTGAGCAACTTGAATTTTAGAATGAATTATCCAATAATAAGCTCACATAAGCTATCAACAGCTTACTTGAGCTTATAAAAACATAATTTAAGTCTTATGAAATAACTTGAATAATGATGACAAATTAAGGAAAAACTGAAAACTAACTTTTCATTAATTAAACAAAAATTACAACTAAGAAAAACAATTTAAATGACAGAAATTAAAATGGGTAACAATTTTCTAAAGACATAAAAACTAGACGAATTTTCGTGTGGAATGAAGAGGGCCTTTTATAGCTGAAGTGGGAGCTTGGGCTTGATCATCAGTAGCATCCAGAAGTACAATCTCCACCTTTGATTCATCTCTTGCATCATTCTCTCAATTCTAAACCCTTGGATCAGATGGGTGAGGTATTTCTACCAATAGAATTACTCCATTCGCCCATGTTGACGATCCTTGAGTGTCATACCTCTGACACGTTGTCAGAAGGTATTAGAAGCACTTTAAGTGTGGGTAAATGGGGAGGTGCAGGGTAAGTTTCTATTGAAGAGGATAAACAAAAAAACCTGGGTAAGTATTTGGGCGAGTCTTTTGGGTTTTGGGTTTTTTTATTTTTATTTGACCAAATGGGGTGTGTTGACTGGAAGGGTTAAATGGGGTATTGACTGGGTTGTATTATTCTTTGACCTTGTGTAAAATTATAAACGGTGTAAGATTAATAGAGGGTGTGGGCTTGGGCTTGGTACGGTAATGGGTAGTGTAGTTTTGGACTTGGTATTTTGGATTTGTAATAATAGGATATTACACTAAGGAGAGTTTATGTAATGTTTGCAATTTATAAGGATCAATAATGTAAAGTGTGAAAGATTGGGGTGAAAAGTATAATTTTGGGAAAGTGAGGGATGAGATGTGAAAACTTCCAAAACATGTCTCAGAACTCCGTAATTTGCACTTTTGAGCATCCAAAACCCATAAAATAGCATCTCGGCATCGGCTTTTGCTCTCTTCTTTTTCTCGTGCTCGGTTTTTCTTCAGTTTGTCTTTATTTTGTGTGTTTTGTCATATTCGGACCTGTACATGCATAAACTCAAGAAACCAACAAATATTAGGCATAAACGGCTCTTTTCTGGTTATTTTGGGCTTATTTTGGTAAAGAAAAAATATGTGTTTTAGCACATACCAAAATACCCCATACTAGAAGATTGTCGTGTCCTCACGCAATGTCATCAACTCACGATTCTAAAACCAAGGATTCCAACCTCTTTCTACTAAATATATGAAAAAGTAGCATAGATTCCTCAAAAGAGATTAAGAAACCCTTAATTCTAAAAACGCCCCGTTTACCTTTAATTTCACGTATAGATATTACGATTAAGCACTTATTATGAGTGACGGTTTGTTGAACTTTCATGTCAATTGATAACTCCAACATTTTTCAAAAGACATTTTTAGGATCACGGAGTAGGAAACACAACTTAGCGAGAAGTGACCATACGGATAGAATACATAGTCCCTGATTTTTCACAAGCTCCCAAACTAAGCGTAAAATCGAAATCATTGCTAAGTATGACTTTAGATGCTAACACTACCCACGAAAGGTACTTGTGTAATTACCTTTTGCTCCTATTTTCTTTTTTTCCTATATTTATTTTATTTTTGATGAGAAATGAATTACTTCAAGTTTCTCGTTTAGATAGATTTTATTCCGATAAAGACATGAAGCTAAGACGCTAATTAGTTTTCCATCTTCCCTCGAAAACCGTTGCATACAAGAATGAGGTCCACATCAAGGTCCTAATTTAACACGATTTAGGGAGATATCCTTTTTATTACGACCGAAACAACTCATCTACGAGTCCAGAGATAGAAGCTTTTATTTAGATATCTCCCGGAGTCAAAGTTTGGCTTAACACTATTTCAGCACATTTACATTTTTGCAATTTAGGCCCTCGGTCTTTTCAACCACTAATTCAACGGGATTACCGTTTTATCAGAAGTCTTATTATGACTTTGAAATTTTCCACCACCTTTTTGAAGTCCATGACAACGGGGGTACCGTCAGACATAGAAAACTTTTTTGGCTTTAGATTTTCACTTTAATACATTTGAGCTTTATTTCATGTTAATTTTTGCCAAACTCCGAATCCCACGGCTTTTATAACAATAAAAACAATAGCAGCAAACTATCAAGAATCAATTGTCTATTACACCGCAACACTGACAGTACCTTGATGTGTACCCAACTCTCATAGGCAAGGATTCTCTAAAGAAGATAAAAAAAAACTAACTATCGCCAAAACCTAACATCTTTAATTATTATTATACAGATATGGGGTGAGACAATTTTGTGGGAGCAAAAAGCCACAAGTACCTTCGATGAGCTCTAAAGAGAACCAACTACTCCACGCTTAGCATCTAAACTCATAAGTAACTCTATCATTACTCGATCTTCGCAAATTTAAAATCTCAAATAATGAGATCCGCGGATGCTTAGCCGATAATTTAATTATCTATGGTTAAGGGAACAAGCTAGGGCTCAACACGCCCGGTCAAGTCAGAATTCTATTCCTACTCTCACCAGCGGAAAGTCAACAAGGTGTCAAAACATATATTAACTTAGCCAATGCTTCATCAAATAATTTCAAGTCTCGCATTTTTAAAATCACTTATTAGAAACTAGCAAATTCTTTTAAAGCTTTGCATATTTAAAATCACTTAGGGAAGCTTGCAAATTCTTGGCCTTGTGAGCTAGAATCACATTTTATAGCCTCTTGTCTAAGCAATTAGCAAAGACTTTTTAAGAAAACGCATATTTAAAGTAACTTCTAAGAGACTCGCAAAGACTTTTCAATCATAAAACTAGCAAAAACTTACAAAAATTTTAAAATTTTCACCTTTTTGCACAAATTTTTTTTCTAAGGAAAAACGGGGTTGCGAGAGTACACGGCAAAGAATAAGCAAGTGCGGTCAAATCAAATCGAAGATTACCCACCCCAGACTAAAACGAAACATTGTCCTCAATGTTTAAAGGTAAGGGTATCAACGGAAATCTAAAAGCCGTTTATTAAGTATGCTAAAAGATAAACGTTAGTCGATAAGATTAGGATATCAGATTTCCATCATCATCGATCATGAAACTCGAGAGGAGAAAAGACAAACTTCGAGCACGAGAGTCTTCATATCGAGAAATCCTGGACAAAAACATCACAAACAACCAGACACAAGAAATCGAAGAGGCTAACCCCTTCACGTCACTTATTAGAGAAAATAGAAAGAAGATAGAGATAAGCATGGGGTGCCTCCCACGAAGCGCTACTGTTTTTGGTCACCGAGTCGCTAGCCTGACTCGTCCCCAAATTCATTTGTCCTTGGGGAAGAAAATGGTAAAGATACCAAGGTCAAAGATGGTGTCCTCATTCCCGAAAGAATGAGACTGGGTGGGATGGGTGGAGAAGAAAGTGTCGGGCATCAGCACATAAGGGATAACTCCCCCCAAACTCATATAAGGCATATCTTGAAATAACGATCCATCATCCGGCGGTTTAGCGGGCGGACGAAGGGATGATGGATAAAAACGAGAATACTCCAAAGAAGACGGGAGCTCATGGTAAGGGATAAGATGTGAAAGCTCAACAATGAAGGCATCCATCGGAGGATCCTTATCTTGGACAATGTTTTTAACAAAAAGCTCATCTATGACGAATATCCCGGGATTAAAAACTTTATCTTCACATGTGGGCTCATCGGGATAAGTGATGGTGGACTCATCAGAGAGAGGAGAGTCAAGAAAACCATCAAGAACAACCATATCCCCCTCGGGGTCATTAACGGCATCCTCAATACCCGATGGTATCAGGTCATCAAGATCATCCTCAATGATCGAGTCATTTGTTGGAATATCGGAAATTTCGTTCAAAACCTTGCTCAAATCAACCTCAAAGTAGAACCGCTCATAAATCGGAGGATAAACATCTATAATAGTGGGACTGCCACTAATCTCTTCATCAAATCGAAAAGTTTCAAGCTCAGGCGAGAAATCACTATCTTTAATGGAGATAGGAGGTGAACTTAAATTATCGTTAAGGGCTTCAATCTTAGAAATGAGAAGATGAGCATTCAACAATGTTTCTCGTAGTGCTTCACCCTCGATCTGTATATCATCAGGCTCAATCTCATTTTCTTCTTCTATGTCGATGGGCTCAGAAGGTAAATCGTCGATGAAATCGATGTCTCCATAAGAATCATTATCGGAATCAGAGAATATCTCAACATGATTGCTCGAAATATCAAAAGAAGGCTCATCACAAATATCATCAAAAACAACCTCGGACTCACTTGGGATTGGGATAAGGACCTCAGAATTAGACGATTCTGTTTCCGGAATGGTACTAAGATGCTCATCCCCCATTATGAGAGAGTCAACGGGTTCAACAATAGTAGGAAGGATAGATGGGATAAAAATAGACTGAGGAAGTTGCGAGATAAAATCTTTTGGTGGAATAGTACTTTCGTCATTTATAGCTCTTAGACATCTCATATTCTCCTCTACTAACAATTCTTCCATACTCTTTCCTTCTGGGTTTTCGTCTTTCTTGTTATCATATAAAGCAAGTAGACTCTTTGCATTCTCCTCCGCCAATAATTCTCCCATACTTTTACCTTCTTTAACTTCCTCAACAGGAGTAGGATTGCCATTCGGAGGCATATATTCCTCATCAGAATTAGAATCGTCATCATAGTCGTAAATGAGAGGTTTCCAATATTGGGAACTCACTTTAGCGGCTTGTTCTTCAGCGAGTAATTCACCATAAGTTTTCTGATGAGGTTCTTCTTCTTGAGCATGTTTATTAACAAATTCTTCGAGTATATTAAGACATCTTTGGAGAATTTCTTGAGGAATTTGCGGAGGTTGTGGTTGAATCATTTGGTATTGTGGAGGTGGGTCATAAGAATAGTCATAATTTTTACAAGAAACTTGCTCATAGACAAGCGGGTTCTATGTTTGACAATCGGAGTTAAAGTGCGGACCTCCACAATACTCACAACAGTACGATTGTTGTGACAGATTTGGCGAGTTATATGGATAAGGTTCGTAACCAAAGGTTGTATTGTTAAATTGAGCTTGACATTGAAAACCTTGGTGAGGACCTCCACAGTACTCACAAGAGTAAGTCTCTGTCTCATGGTACGGGGGATGGTTAAGGAAATCGGTTGTTTCATTGTAGGGATTTTGGTCGTAGACAAACCCGTTTCTCATATTCACATTGCTACAACTGAGGCAATTTCCACCATTTTGAGGTCCCCCACACCATTGACAACCATAATGGTAAGACGAAGACATCGAGAAGAATTATATGGATAAGAGGGTAAGAGGAAAGAATTGACGGTTCAGAGGATAAAGACGATTATTTTTTGGTTTTTATAAATAGAAAACATAAAAGGAAAATAAATTTTGAAAAGGAAAATCTTTTTGGGTTTTTATATAAGAGATATTTACAAAAACAACGATAACTTCTCGGGGAAGGATCTTCAAAAACACGCGAATCGAGACGGAATCAAAAACTCACTTCATGCCCTCCCCGGCAGCGGCGCCATTTTTGATATGTTCGTATTCGTAGTACAGATGTTTTCCGAAGAAATACAAAGGCAATGTATTTCCCTGGTCGTTCTCCCAGCGAAGGATGAATAGAGTTAACAACTCACGTCGCGTTATTCGGGTTTTGAATGGTTAAAAAGGGATTTTTGATGATTTATAAACTACGGGACAAGGAAAAGTAATGGGTAGCAATTAAAACTTCTAAACCTATGGTGCAAAAAAGGAATTTTAACTAAGTACACAAAGTAAACTAAAAACGCAAGTTACGATAATTATAAAACGTATATTAAAATGCAATCTACACTATTTTAACTCCTAAATGTGATCTATTAATTTTATACAGCTAAAAATATAATTTAAAAATTATATAAAATTTAAAACTATTTTTTTTTGTTTTTCTTGATTTTATTTGAATTAAAAACTATTTTTTTATTTTTAAAATTGAATTAAAAAGCTAGAAAATATGAAAAATTACAAGAAAATTACCAAACTATTTTTAAAAAATCTAAATAAACTAAAAATAATTTTAAAAACTGAAATTATATTTTTCTGACTTTTTCTCAATTTATTATGAATTTAAAACTGATTAAAACAAATTAAATGTCTAGAAAATACTATTTTAACTAGGAAAAATATGGAAAAATACTTTTTATGACTTTTTGATTTTTATAATCCTAATAAAATTGATTTTTCATTTTTGTGACCATTTTCTGATTTATTTGAATAAAAATCTAATTAAAAATTCCAAAAACTGAATTTAATTCTAGAAAAATAGTAACTGAACTTGGAAAATTGTGAAAAAATGCAGAAAAGATCTAAATGTGACTGAGAATCTAGGAAAATTATAAAAAGTAACTAGATATCACAGATTAAGCACTTTGATTGCCAACTGATATGAATAAGCAATTAGGAAATAAGCCAAAATGCACAATCAGCTACAAGAAGATACAGTAAACCAAAATAAGCCTAAACTAACTAAAAGTTGTCTAAAGCAACTAATAGTGACCAAATAAACTCAGGAAATAAGAAAATAAGCTCTGATCAAATTTCAAAAACCAAACAGCACATCAGTCCGGAGGGACTGATTTCAAGCTCATGCACAAGCTGAAAAGCTATAAGCTAAGGGATAAATCTTATGGAAATAGGCATACCAACTGGTCAACTCTTTATAAACCAAAATTTTGACTTAGAAGAGCTTAAATGACTAAGTTATGAGCTATAGGAGAGACTTAGAAAAGGTGTGCAACAGCAAAAGGTATGGGCAGAAAAGGGACTTAAAGCAAAAATTAAACAATCAAAAAGCTTGGAGTGACCATGTAAGCTATCTAGGACCTAAACTAAAGTAACTTAATGCAACAACATAAGCTAAGGCAACTGGAACAATTCATTAAGCTAGAATTAACTAAAGACAAAGCATAAGAAATTGATGTTGATCAATTAACTAAGGGGCACTAAGGGGATATATCATGCCTAAATAAGCTATGCAAAAGAGCACCTAAGCAAGCTCTAGAAATCCTAATAAGGCAGCACAGATCAAGATTGTACTAGGGACTACATGTAGATAAAAAAACAGATTAAATACTCACTGAATAAGCTGATAAGATGCTGATAAATCAGAAGTTGAGCTTATCTGCTGGAAATGTAGACAGAAAAATGACACTTACTAATGACTTTGCACAAACTTTAAACCTATCAAATGAGTTTAGACAAGCCATTTAACCAAAAAAAAATAAAATTCATACTCCAAATCACCACTAAAACAGATTTAACACAATTTAAAAACACTTTGATGCTCTAAAAGTAGATTAGATCAGATGAATTTGGACAGATTTAAGATATTAGACAGAATTTGGTAAAACACTTGAAACACAAAACTGATTTAACTCACTTAAACCTATGATAAGAAATGCTTTACAAACAGTTTCTAAACTTAAATGAATCATAATAAGCTCACCAAAATCATTTAATCTCTAAAAATCTGACAAATCCAAACACCCCATTAGAGTACCAAAATCCAATTCAAACTTAAATTTTGATGAAAGTTGATTAAAACAAGATTGTACTGGACAAAATAACACTAAAATTAACTATTTAACTACTTGAAATCACAAATTAACCAGAAACTTGTTTGACTTTGATGTTTGACTTCTGTTGACTTTTTGAGCAACTTGAATTTTAGAATGAATTATCCAATAATAAGCTCACATAAGCTATCAACAGCTTACATGAGCTTATAAAAACAGAATTTAAGGCTTGGTATAGATGTAGATGAAAAAGAACCCCCCCCCTAGAACCGTATAGGAAGTTTTCTCCTCGTACGGCTCGAGAAAAAATGATGTTTTGTCTATGGATAAAATAAAATTAGAATTAGAATAAATAGAAAATCTGTAAAATGAATTAGTCTATAATATAATTTCAAATTTCAATTTAACTCATAGTCATTTTTATTTAGCTGCGTTATTGAAAAAAATCATTTGTACTCATAACTCAAGATGCCTTGGTGGTGAAATGGTAGACACGCGAGACTCAAAATCTTGTGCTCAAGAGCGTGGAGGTTCGAGTCCTCTTCAAGGCATAATATGGAGAATGCTCATTGAATGAGCAATTCAAGAAGAGAGCTCGGATAGCAATACCGATTCGATCCGAGCTCTCTTGGAATAAGTTCGGCAGCGGATCACGAAATCTTGGTCATCTTCTCTATCTAATGAATGGGGAGTCTGCTTTAAAATTGAAAATCGTCCACCCTGCACGCACCCCCCGAGCACGATGACAAATTAAGGAAAAACTGAAAACTAACTTTTCATTAATTAAACAGAAATTACAATGTGAAATTTGAAATTACAACTAAGAAAAAGAATTTAAATGACAGAAATTAAAATGGGTAACAATTTTCTAAAGACATAAAAATTGGACGAATTTTCTTGTGGAATGAAGAGGGCCTTTTATAGCTGAAGTGGGAGCTTGGGCTTGATCATCAGAAGCATGCAGAAGTACAATCTCCACCTTTGATTCATCTCTTGCATCATTCTCTCAATTCTAAACCCTTGGATCAGATGGGTGAGGTGTTTCTACCAATAGAATTACTCCATTCTTCCATGTTGGCGATCCTTGAGTGTCATACCTCTGACACGTTGTCAGAAGGTACTAGAAGCACTTTAAGTTTGGGTAAATCGGTAGGTGCAGGGTAAGTTTCTATTGAAGAGGATAAACAGTAAAACCTGGGTAAGTATTTGGGCGCGTCTTTTGGGTTTTGGGTTTTTTTATTTTTATATGACCAAATGGGGTGTCTTGACTGGAAGGGTTAAATTGGGTATTGACCGGGTTGTATTATTCTTTGACCTTGGCTAAATTTATAAACGGGGTAAGATTAATAGAGGGTGTGGGCTTGGGCTTGGTACGGTAATGGGTAGTGTAGGTTTGGACTTGGTATTTTGGATTTGTAATAATAGGATATTACACTAAGGAGAGTTTATGTAATGTTTGCAATTTATAAGGATCAATAATGTAAAGTGTGAAAGATTGGGGTGAAAAGTGTAATTTTAGGAAAGTGAGGGATGAGATGTGAAAACTTCCAAAACATGTCTTAGAGCTCCGTAATTTGCACTTTTGAGCATCCAAAACCCATAAAATAGCAACCCGGCATCGGCTTTTGCTCTCTTCTCTTTCTCGTGCTCGGTTTTTCTTCGGTTTGTCTTTCTTTTGTGTGTTTTGTCATATCCGGACCTGCACATGCATAAACTCAAGAAACCAACAAATATTAGGCATAAACGGCTCTTTTCTGGTTACTTTGGTAAAGAAAAAGTATGTGTTTTAGCACATACCACACACCTTATCTTAACGCGTTGTATTCCTAAGGTTGTAGGGAATGCATATGCCCTAACTCTTTAAGGTTACCTTTGGGTTTAGCCAACGAAATCCGCAAGTCCTTAAACTATTTCATTCATAAGCCTCACTTTCGCAAAGAATACTCAAGCATTAAACACAACGATTGATGCCTAGTTGCACTCCTAAGCCAATTACAATTAAGATAAGAAACAACCTAACACTAATCAATAACTAGGTTTCATAGATCTAAGCAAACACACAAGAAATTTAGCTAGACATGTTAAACAAGCAAGCATACACACAATCAATTGAAGACATAATGATAGTTTGGATTAAAATACCTAGCTTGATGTGTAAAATTGGGTTTGGGACCCTAAGATACTGTCCAAATCGGACTACAAACGTTTTAGGCTTTTCTCTCCAAAAGTCTACTTCTTTAAATGCAGAAAAATTGAATTCTATATATAGATTTACAAGTGCGATGGCGTCACCTTATAGGTGGGACGCCGTCAGCTCGCCGCCATTAGGGTTTTCGTCTTGGCCAAGTTATCGATAGGATGGCGTCACCTTAGAGCTTGTGACGCCGTCAGTCTTCAGTTGGGACGTTGTCTGATTCTTGATCTGGGTCGTCTAAGATGAAAAGTCTGAGTGACGCCCTTCTTCTTCAAACCCTGACGCCGTCAGGTTATACGAACAAAAATTCCAATGAGCCGTCTGGTGCATGTTTTTATCAAGTCTGTATAGAGGGACGGCGTCGCCCTTTGATTGGGACGCCGTCAGGTGCAGTTTGAGCAGCTTGAGTGGCTTCGATCTTGACTTTGCCATTTTCTTCATGTATTCACTCCTTTTTGTCCAAATGTGCATCATTCCAGCATTTTGCTTCCAAAAGACCTAAAAAGTGAAAAGGAACGAAATTAAGCAGTAACGGATATAAAAGTGGTCGATTAAGGGCTTAAATGACCCCCTAAAAGTGTACGTTTTAAATCCTTATCACTTAAGCAAAACGTTGGAAACTAATATGACAGGTTGGTTGATTATGCTGGTGAATTGAGAAAAACAAATCCGGGTACCACAGTGCATATGCGTATAGATCCTCTGATAGATGGTACACACATGTTTAATAGTTTATACATTTGTTTTCCCAATTTAAAAGTGGGTTGGAAAAGTGGTTGTAGAAAGGCTATAGGATTGGATGGATGTTTTTTGAAAGGTGTGTGCCAAGGAGAACTGTTGGCAGCTATTGGGCGGGATAGAAACAATCAAGTATACCCAATTGCATGGGCTGTTGTGCAAGTTGAGAACACAGACAGTTGAGAATGGTTTATGAGGTTGTTAACAAAAGATCTTGAATTAGGAAATGGGGAAGGGATGAGAATTATATCAGATGGTCATAAAGGTCTTTTTCAAGCAGTTAGGAGAGTGGTGCCTTTGGTAGAACATATACTATGTGCTAGGCATATTTATGCCAATTTTAACAAGTTATACAATGGGGTTCTATTTAGAAATATGAGGGAAAATACATTTCCCATGGCATTGGATACAAGCTGCTTTCAGAACTTTCAGAGCTTGAAGAGCTTGAAATGGTTATGATTTCTGCATTATAGAATAAAATAAAAATTAAAAAATATATATATAAAAATAATTTATAAATAAACAGAAAAGGTTGAAAACCTGGTTTGGGTTTGGAAGTCATTTTTTAAGAACCCTTTGTTAACAGGAATGGCTGATGCGTGTGCTTCAACCAATAATCCTTATGCCTTTATATACTAAAATGTTGGTGCTTCAAGAATACAAAAATACAGTCAAGATTCTCATCTATGTGTGCACAGTTTTTTTGAGTCACTATTTTAGTCAAAATCAGCTTTTCATGACTGCAACTTTTGTATCATCAAAGCATGCCTGCATTTTTTTAGAAATATGCCTGCAATACATTTAGCTGACTGCATTTTTGTCTCATGCCTGCATTTTCATGACTACACTTACATCTCTTTTCATGACTGCAATACATTTAGCTTCTCATGACACCATTTTCATCTTTTTTTATTACATATTTAGCTTTTCATGACTGCATTTTCATTACTGATATACATTAACCTTTTGATGACTGCATTTTCATCTCTTTATTGTTAAAGATATCAGTAAAACAATAACAATTGCATACATTACTCAAAACAATTTTCCATTCATTGATCAACATTGAACATGCTCAATACATCTTACTTCTACAACTAAAGAGCTTTAATAAACATAATGAAAAGCATTCCTAAGAGTACACAAATAACCCTAGATTGTAGATTAAGCTTAGATTTCAACACTGCAACTTCTTCTTCAAAGCCTTTTTTTTTTCACCTCAAATTCCACAACATCTTTCTTCATATTGTTTTGCACATCAATCAATATAGCTTTGTAATGCTCAGTTGTAAAATGAGGATCCCACCAATGAAAGAAATTACACTTCTTTCTTTCCTAATTTATCATTAAAAAAAGTCAAAACATTTTTTTTTACCCAACAAACATTAGAACAAAATAGTGGTTTACCTTATAGTTAGGACATCCCAAAAACCTTATGACTGGTTTTGTTCAGTCCAAGATGTCCATTTGCCACTAACATCACCACATTCAAGCACAAGACAAAACACGATTGACCAAATTGTCTTTTTCCCAACCAGCATTTCTTAGATTCCAGTTAACCCAATTTGATGAATTTGATGATTTTGTCATGAATTGATTTTGGGGAAGATAACTATGTGCCCTAGATTTATTTTGGGGATGAAAATGTTTTACCGCTATTTAAGTTTAAGATTTTGTAAAAATCTTTCATTTTAGCACCTCTAACCTTTATAAAAGTTTCAGCTTATAAAAATTTACACTTAACGAAATTATTGGTTAGTTGCTAATGGAAAAGCCTAAATCCGCCAAAATAAAGCCGGTACTTTTTATGCAAAAAAAAAATGGAATACATTGATTGGAAAAATACCCTAAGTAGAGTACTTTTTTGTGCCATTTTCCCTTATTACTTCTATATTATTTTTTCACTAAAACAGTTGTAATTAAACAAATGTTCAAGAACTAACTTTATATCACCCATATTTGTTTATTTATGCTTATGTCTTTATGAATGAACATATACAAATACGCTCAAGTTCATTTGTTTGGTTAAGCTTAAACGCGTGTTGGCTTCATTTACAGTCTTATTACTCAACACACAAGTGGGTATTATAGCTACATACCTTAATGATCCTGTGAAACTTAACATTGTTGTAGTACCCCCTTTGCGACAACTCAAAGAAGTTTTTGCAAGTTCTAGGCGCGTGCTTATTTTACAGCTACACAATTTAATTCAACATTAATTAATCAAACAATGAAATTGTAGTAAAACAAATGTGTGACAAATGATTAAAATAATTTACCTCGACGGTAAAAGAGCCCATTTATGTTTCGAGTGTGACTTCCGGTGGACCTCCTTTTGGTCCCGGCATGGTTGTTTGGGATGATTCTGATGAGGGTTAAGGTAGCGTAAAATTAAAGTATTGGTTTGGGTCAGGTAGTGGTCACTTGTGAGTTTTTTTATGTTCGACCCAATTGGATCATGTTTGGCTTAGAACTTATTTTTTTATGTTCGACCCAATCATCAACGGAATAACATTTAAATCCACAAGTGGAGTTGATGATAGGTTGATTTTCTCACCAGCCTCACCAACACCACTGCCGCCTGCCTCATTAGCCTTTCGGCTCCTCTTTCTGGTCAAATGCTAAGCAACTGGAACCTCATATTCTACGTCCTCCATCTCATGGTTAACCTGGAGAACGCTGATGCGGATTTCGTAAGAGCTCACGATCCTACTAGACAGGCAGTGTAACTAATCGTTATATTTTAGTATGGGTAGGACACGGGGATCGAAGGCCGAAGTGTATGTCGAGATGAGTTGAGATCAATATAGATTTTATATTTATCATAGATTCAATAAATCAATCTTAGTCATCAATTTTTTGATCAAAATTAATAAAAAAATTATTTTTCACATTTTTTTAAACAACATATCTTGCAAATGGTAAATCTTCAAACTATAAAATATACACCATCGCGACGAGAATTGAATTATCTTTCTATACATATGCACTTCTCTATATTTTCGATAAACATTTTTTTCAAAAATTTCGGCCAGAAAAATCACATATGATTTCTAAAATCATATATGATTTTCAAAAATCACATGTGATTCGATTTTTACAAATCACATAAGATTTTTTTAAATCATATATGATTTTTTTCAAATCACATATGATTTGAAAAAATCATATGTGATTTATAAAAATCGAATCACATGTGATTTTCACAAATCACATATGATTTTTTTGGGCCGAAATTTTGAAAAATAATTTTGTTAAAAATATATAGAAGTGCATATCTATATAAAGATAATTTAATTCTCGTCACAATAATATGATTTTTTTTTCTCGTAATGATTAACGATTTGCGAGATATTTAATTTTAAAAAAAAGTGAAAGTTTATTTTTTTTGTTTTGATCAGAAAAATGAATGACTATGATTCATTGGATATATGGTAAATTTGATATTTATATTAAACTTTTGTCATGTCGAGATATGTCTAAAGAGGAGGGATGAGTATTTTTGTATTTTTAAATTTTTTAGAAAGCAAATTAAACTCTCAGGGTTTTGAATAATGGGCATTTTAACTACCAATTAGCTGAAACAAAACTAAATAACTTAAAACAAAATGCAAGAAAAGTAAATTGGTAGTAACTTTCATGATAGGAAAATGTGTTTACTTAGTTTTCTTTACTCCCTTATTATCTCTTATTGATTAATTGAATTGTCACACCCTTATTTTAATTGAAGTGTTGTATTCCTTTTTATTAGTCGTAGGGAGGTGTCAAATGCCATAACTCTATGAACATATAAGTCTCTCCTAAGTAGCTTAAAGTTTATTAAGTCTCCTAGGATATACAAGATGCAATTCATGCACTAAATACAACGAGAAAAACCACAAGCGCACTCTAGGGTTGCGTTTAATAAGATGGACAAGCTAGTTACATATAAGAATTAAGCTAGTTTTCTTACCCTAACGCGAAACAACCAATTCAACAAGCGACGACAATCAATAACTAATAACAATGTTTCATTAGATCAAAGCAAACACTAATAATCTAGCCTAGCATGTTAAAGTGAAGAAAAGAAAAGCATATAATCAAACAACACATACACATATAGAATGATTAAAGAGGGATTACTTATCTTCAATTAACCATGAGCCAAAGTGGCTGAAAAACATTCACAAAAGCTGTGAAATTCGTCTAGTGTTTGCCTCTTCAAAGTGTTACACAAATAATGGAAAACATGTGAAAAATATATATATTATTACACTTGTGACGACGTCACTTTATAGGTTGTGACGCCGTCAGATCACCGTCATTAGGGTTTCGTCTTGTGCAAGTCGTCGTTATGACACCGTCGCTTTGGATCTGTAACGTCGTCATGTGATGCCTGACGTCGTCCCCTTGTAAATGATCTAGGTCGTCTCTTGTACTGAAGATCAATCACTCTTTTTGTGGCCGATAAACGAGTCTAAGGGGCTTGTATGGACTACCATTGAGGAAACTGGAGACCGATTTCGAATCAAGTACATGAGCAGTATTAAACAGGTTGGAGCTACTAAGCCTTCCTATTTGCCATATATTGAGCAACCCTGTGATTTGGAAAGAGATAATCTTGATGATGAAAGAATGTACGCCGAGGCAGAAATTTTGTTCAACAACAGGTTGCTACGACTTATGGACTTGACTTTGGAACAATGGTTAGACATTAAATATGGGAATCGTAATAATATTGCTAAAGATGATTTGAGAAGCATTGTGGGTACATGGTTAACCCGAAGTTTTAAGAAACAATTTGATGAGTACATGGTGATAAAAAGACGGTTAATGAAGTCCATGATTAATACTGATGTTGAATTTGATCCCTATGATGTTGATTTTGCAGAATGGTTGGCTTCCAAATTCAAGAACCACAAGAGTATGGATAGGGCTACCAAAAATGTACTTTGGCTATATTGGATAACGGAGATGATGAAAAGTATTAACCGAAGGAGAGTTATCCGATGAACAAAACAAAGATTCGGGTGCATATGATGAAGTTGGTAGGATCTTTGCTATTGAAGTTGATATATTCGATTATGAGACACCTGTAACACCCCTTGAATAATACACGACTAAAAACGTGAAAATTTAAACTTTTACGCGGAAACGACTTCACTTTAACGGACATTTCGTTACTCTTTTGACCATTAATAAAAATCCATAAACATTTAGACCTCACTATTTTTAAATGAAACTAAACTTAATTCTCTTTTAAACGGTGGGTGGCGCGACTCGTGATGACTTACAGTTTAAAAGATATGATTTTTCAAACATTGACAAAAATCTACCAAAACAACCTGTGTACCATACGTCCTTATGCCCAAGGCCCAGAAGGACGTATGGTCTGTTACTCAAAACTTGTGAATATACAATTTTAGGCAGAAGGCCTTCTGCCCAGCCCATGAGGGCGTATGATGAGAGCGTATGACCTGAACTCAGAAGCACATAAAACCACTTTTAACCACTTATGCCCAGAAGTGGAAGGCCTTATGCTCCCATTCTCATATTTTACCAAAAACTAAACTTTTAGCAACTTACTCTAATTTCCGAAAAATGACTCCCATAACTCGACATAACACCAAATCTTCTAGAAATCATTAACATAACATAATAAACCAATTCAATAATCATTTGACCCATTTGTAACCCAAAATGGGTATAAATACACTTATTCCAAACACCCCTTTAGCCATAACTCTAAACGCTTGAACCATACTTTTAAACAACCATTGGACAACTCGATTACTTCATTAACCTTAACATATACCTTGACACTTTCCAAGATACTTACAAACCATTTTAGGCTTTCGGGGGTACAACATTGAAACGAGCTCGGTATCTACCTAAGCTCTACTTTCTTACCATTCTTATAACTTCCATCTAGCAATCCATAAGCTTTAATCCAATGCTTACCATCGCCATCACATATGGACCTAGAAACATTAACATCTTAAACCGTAAGCACGAGGCTTAGTAAGCAAAATGAATATAACTTAACATTATACATCATTCACATATTACACATTATAACCATTCTTCCAATACAAATTTAATCATAAACATACCTTGGGATATCATTAAGCATCATGTAAGATATAGGATTTCACAAACACACTAAACCATAATCACTATGGGGCGTTTAATATGTTTAGAGAGAGAAAGTTCTAGAGAGAGAAAGGGAAGAGTGTTGGGAACTATGTGAAACAAAGAAAAATGGTATTGAAGCTCCAACCCTCTACCTTGGGAGGTAGAGGGTATTTATAGTTTCTTACAAACAAACTCTACCTACGGGCTGTGGATCAGGCATACAGTGGGTAAAGACCCGTCCGTCCTCCACGGTGTTACTTAACTAAATACTACTTAACATCAAATAACTACGACTACGAGCTTTCTAACGAATACATATACTTGAGGTGACCGAAACTTTTACTACTGGATTTTCCAAATCCTAACAATCTCCCCCTAAGGGAGGTCACCTCAAACACACATTAAAATTACATAGAATACAAACAGATATTACATTGAGATAGTTCTTGGATTCTTGTTCATGTTCTCTGTTCTGTAGCTCGTAGTCTTTGATTCTTTATTTTTGCATGTTTGGATAATCTGAGTGGAGGTCTTTAACTGATCCACGTGATACCGAAGTTTGAGTCAGCTTTTGAAATCATCAGCCACATTAATCTCTTACTCATCCATTTTGGAGTTGGTATTATGTGACGTTGTAATATTTGGACCGACATGCTCACATTCTGGTTCATGATATATTCTTATCAGAGTAGCGAAAGCTTTAGTTGATCCATGATATTGGCAGCCAGTAAGAAGCATGGAGTGATAATATCAGAGTCATTGATGCACTAATCATGATTTCTTTATAAATGAATGTGTTGTGTGAGCATGCGGCTATGGATTGACCGCTCCATTCTGATCAGTCGCAAACGTCAGCATACCGCATACAACAGTTAGCAATAAAGCGCACGAAAGTGTCTTTGATCACTTTCGTTGAATTGAGGTGCACGGCCCACGGTTCCCCATTGATCATACAAGTACGCTGTGATCGTATAATTCGAAGAATTTCCTTGACAGGTTTCGCAAATGCTCTATCTGTTCTCAAAACGGAACGTCTCAAAGAAGACAACACGGAGTGAGTGAACCAGCGAAATGAGATTCACTGATTGATGAAAAGAGATTTGAAAAACAATCTTGTACTGCTCAATAGAAATTGTTTTTGCAATACAACGAAGGTTTTAATGAAAATCAATTATCAATCATAAACACCTTTTATTTTGAGAAATAAATACACAGTCGATGTGCAAAAGAAAAGAGTTTTTAAGCACAACGACCGGTTTTTCAAAGGCATCCGTCAATCCATAACCTGAACCAGGATTGATTCAAAAGATTGAATCGCCCCATTATTTCTGTTCAATTGTCACATGGTTGATCTATTGAATAGATCTCACATGCCACCTACCAAGAGCTTGTTAGATGTTGGCTCCAGAAGGCTTTCCATCTTCATAGTGAATATGTTTGCATATCACTCAGATGTTCTGGCAATACCACAAGGATAATGCGTAGGACTCATAAGATGTAATCTCTCTTTCCACATTGTGTGAAACAGAGAGTCTTCATTGAAAGTGTCCTAATGAGATTCATTGATGATCTCGTGGCTCTAGACTCAATTGTGCATATTTGGTTCCTATGCCGGAGACTAGGGAGAGGGTCTCCTTCTTCAATATCAACAATCTCTAAGAGAAAGTCGATAGATTATGTCGGTTCCCTGTGAGAATGAAACAAGTCCTTTTAAGAGGAACTTGAGTGGTTTGGAAAGTTGAAGTGTTGTGCGTCACTGGGTCCATGACGTCTTGTCTTCAATACCGATGTTACCTTGGTAACCACCAGTAGTATATGAATTGAACCCGGTTTCTTCCCTAAGGTTAAATAATTGGAGGGCTATTTGTTTTCACCCTTTTCTCATTCAATTCTTTTTCATTCTTCAACCCCTTCAGTGCTTACCGAGACTTCATAACTGGAGCCTTGTTGGGTTTATTCCAGTACTAGCTCAGTCTCAGTCCGCACTCTTCCCATATCTCACTTTTCTCCTTTTATCATCATACCTAAGGACTTCTACACTACCTAGTGGATTATCCCTGGGTAGATCCCTCCGGTTCTGGCAGATCGTGGGAACGAATACCTAACCTAACCATCCTTTTATCACCATGCATAAAGTAGATTTGGTCGGTCTTTTGATATAGTTCTTCCGCCTTGAAACCAATTGAAAAACCATTTGAAAAATCAATCAAGATACTTGTGATATAAAATCAAAGCATTTTGTATCTTAATTGTTTTGATATTTTAGAAATGCTCCCCCTCAACATATGCATAAAATACAGAAATTGTTTAGCACAAGGAGGCAAGAGATCTTAGAAATCGTTAGATTAAGAATGAAAGGTCCAATCTTTTGATTAACATTTTCTAAAATGATCATCATCGCTTCCCAATCAATTTGAGTAGATAAAAAATTTTGAGGAAGGATGAGGTTTTCAAAAGTTTGCTCCCCCTCAATATGTGCCTCGAAGTTTGAAAGAGTTTTGCACATATTAGAGGGAACCTGCACTTAGAGACAAATAAATTACGTTTCAATAATTTGAGGTTTAAAGTAGATGCTCCCCCTCAACATGTGCATGGAAAATTTGAAATCATTTGTCACATGCGGGGAGGAAAACATGCTAAACACTTATGAAACCATTTATCGAATTATCAGTTTAATTCCAATTTAAATCACAAATTCTCCCCCGGTCACAATTATCAAATCATTTGAGATTTGTGATCTCTGTAGATTTAAATTGATTTTGAAAGCTTTTAAGGAGAATTGTGACTTGATTATGAAAAATGTTTTAACTGATAAGGATTGGATTTTGAGACTTTAAACTCCATTGATTAAACATTCATGAATATCTTTTGAAAACATAATGATAACCAAGGTCTTGAACCAATTGTGTAAAATATTGTAAAACATTTAGAGTAGACCTTGCTCATTTAAGTGCAAATTGTTTGAAAAGAACACTTTTTGTTTTAATTGAAAAGTCATTCTCCCCCTCAATCAATGACGAAATTTGTTGATTGATGGATTGAGATTTTGACACTTGATAAGTTCTTTTGATTTTCAAAAATAAAGTCCGAAATTTTTTCAAAACAATTGAGTTTTCATAAGATTGCAAATATTTTTCAAAGGAATTTTTTGAAGGAAAAATATTTGATATTAAACATTTGTCTTGTTAATGACAAACATTTGTTTTAGAATCAGAGCATTAGGTTTGAAACATGAGATAAAGCATGGCTCGTTTTTCTTTGAAAACGGTTACTGCCGAAATGACAATAAGCCACCAATTTTCTCCCTACATTTTTGATTTTTTGATTTTTTTTTAATTCGAACAATATCTAAAGTCCCGTGTCATTCTTTGAATGACAACACAAAGACCGTAGATATTTTCGAATAGAGAAACACATGACAAAATGACAGTACTTTTTTTTTGAAAATTTTCAAGATTTTTCACATTTTTATGGATTTTTGAAAGTTTTCTATTTTTCTATTTGCTTTTTGAAGGTTTTATAATTTTGTATTTTGCTTTTTGAATAAATATATACAGAAGATGGATGAAGAAAGACCTTTACTCCTCGTCTTCCTCCTGAAGACGTTTGAGAGTTTCTGGTTGAAGGCTCTTAAGACCAAGTCGTGGAAGGATAAACTCAAAACGTTCTCTAGGAAGAGCTTTGGTGAAGATGTCTGCTAATTGGTATTCAGTCCTCACAAAGTAAAGTTCCACCATACCGTTTTCAACTTGCTCCCTGATGAAATGATGTCGAATGTCGATGTCTTTTTCTCTTGAGTGTTGTACGTTGTTGCATGAGAGAGCAATAGCACTTTTATTATCACAAAGATGAGGGATTTTGTTGAATTTAAAGCCATAGTCAGATAATTGGGATCTCATCCATAGGATTTGTGCACAACAAGATGACATGGCTATGTATTCAGCCTCTGTAGAGGAAATAGAAGTACTCATTTGCTTCTTTGAAGACCAGCTCACAAGCTTATCACCCAAAAACTGAGCACCTCCAACGCGTGCTCGACGAGTATCTTGACATCCTGCATGATCAAAGATCTGCGCATAGGTCGTTAGTGACATACCGGTGTCCTTCGTGTACCATAGTCCCATATTGATGGTTCCTTGGAGATACCGAAAGACCCGTTTAACCACTTCAAGGTGCTTTTTAGTAGGCTTAGCCTGGTATCTAGCACACATGCTAACAAGCGACAAGATGTCCGGTCTGCTTGCTGTGAGGTACATCAGGGATCCAATCATACTACGATATTTCGTTTGGTCCATCATGATCCCTGAGTGGTCCTCATCTAGTTTAGTATGTTCAATCATGGGAGTGTCAACAGGGTCACTAGAATCAAATCCAAATTTCTTTAAAATCTCATTTGCATATTTAGATTGATTTATAAAAATGCCTCCGGGACTTTGTGAAATTTGTAATCCCAAGAAAAATGACATTTGTCCCATCATTGACATTTGAAATTTAGAACCCATTTCATTTGAAAAACGGTCACACTCATTGGGGTCAGTCGAGGCAAAGATGATATCATCAACATAAATTTGAATGTGAATTAAATGTTTGCCTGACTTCCTGGTGAACAATGTAGGGTCAACCGCTCTTTGAATCCGTAGATAGAAGAAACTTTGATAGCGTATCATACCATGCCTTGGAGCTTGCTTTAAACCGTAAAGAGCCTTCTTCAAACGATAGACGTGAGTAGGATGCTCGGGATTCACAAAGCCTTCAGGTTGGCTGCGAGACGACTTCTTTAAGATCTCCATTAAGAAACGCCGTCTTTACATCCATCAGATAGACTACCATGTTCTTACTTGCAGCATTAGCCAAGAAGATTCTGATTGCCTCGATACGAGCAACAGGAGCAAATGATTCTTCAAAGTCAATACCCTCCTCTTGTCGGTATCCTTTAGCCACCAATCGAGCCTTGTTCTTCAGGACATCACCATGCTCATCAAGTTTCACTTTGAAGATCCATTTTAGAGCAATGATCATAGCACAATCTGGAGCAGGTACTAATTCCCATACATCAAGTCGATCAAACTCATGAATTTCTTCTTGCATGGCATTGAACCACCTGTCTTCATTCATGGCGGTTTTAACATCTTTTGGTTCGATCTTAGAGAGTACGGAGTTGAAGAAGCACCATAAGGCGTCGGTTGCAAGTTGTTTCCGTGTGGATACCGGACGAGGGGATTTCAATGATGTTTTCCAATGGATGATGATGAGTCCATTTTCTGAGGTGTTCATGTGGCTTTTGTTGAGGGATGAAGTAGCGAGTCGATGTCTCCTAAAGAAGATGGCTCTGATGATGATTCAGGAGCAAATATGTTTTCAAATGGAGCATCTTCGGGAGTAGCAAAGGGATTGACTTCATCATTGATGCCAGAAACAGTTCCATGATGTACATTCGAAGATTGATGATTTGTTGATGAGACAGAGTGATCGCCAGCGCGCTTCTTGACTTAAAGACATTGAGACTGAAGGGTTGACTTCATTCACAGGGATAGGAGCAGCCTCTGTTGATGGATTTGACATTTCATCAGCATTTGGTTCATAGTGTTCATCGAACATTGGATCAAACAATTTCTTTAAATCATCTTTAGTTGGAGGTACATATGGAGTTGCTGGAGAGGAATTTGGTACAAGGGATGAACCAATGGGACTATTTTGTAGTGCGGGTCCAGAACTGGATTGTTCAGGAGCCATTTGACCGGTCAGCTCATCAAACGTAACGTGAATTGTTTCCATGATATTTCGAGTTCTCTTATTGTAGATTCGGTAACCCTTCTTGTTTGGTGCATAACCAACAAAAATTCCAATATCTGCCTTTGCTCTTAATTTACCTAGGTCTTGACCGTCATTTGTTGGATAACACAAAGCACCAAACACACGAAGATAGGAGAGATCAGGTTTTCGTTTATGAACAAGTTCATATGGAGTTTTTCCATGAGAGGTATGAATAAGGGAACGATTTTGGGTATAGCAAGCAGTGGCAATGGCTTCAGCCCATAGAAACATTGGAACCTTTGAATAAATTAGCATTGTTCTTGCGGCTTCCACAAGAGTTCGATTCGTCTTTCAACTACACCGTTCTGTTGAGGAGTTCGTGGAACACTTCTTTGATGACTGATTCCAACACTTTCATAAAACCTGAATTAAATCTTTGTTAACAAACTCGTGCCATTGCTCGTCGAACAATTTCGACCGTATTGTTGAGTCGAACTCGAAGTTTGTTTGATTAGTTTGATGATGACATCCGGAGTTTCATCCTTTGTCCTCAAAAACTTTACCCAAGTAAATCGAGAGTAGTCATCAACAACTACTAGAATGTATTTCTTCCCATTTATGGTTTGCACTCTCATTGGTCCGCACAGATCCATATGAAGGGTATGAAGAACTTCCATTATTGAGTTTGTGGGATATTTAGTGCTTTTACCCAATTGGCAAGTGAACAAAGATGATCTTTTTCATATTTTAACTGGGTAAGCCTCGACAAGATCCTTTCTCGGAAAGGTTATTAATAGTGCCGAAGTTCAAATGATTGAGACGACGATGCCATAACCATGACTTTGTTTTGAAGCCTTTGACAAAGCAAGATTGAGAAGACTTCATCATGTCTTCGATAGAGATGGTGTATAGGTTAGAAACACGAGTACCTCTTAATAATTCTACACCATCAAGTTCTCTAACGAAGCAAGTATGTTTTCTAAAGGCCACTTCTATATCGGAATCACAGAATTGACCAACGAGAACGATTATGACCAAGACCTTCCACATAATATACCCTCGAGATTACACTTTTGCCAACTACATAATCACCATAACCCATAATAGCACCAAAATGATCATTCCTGAATCTAACAGTTCCGATGAATTTACTCACGAAGTTCATGAGCCGTGCCGGTCTCGATATATGCTTGGAACGCTGAGTCCAGTACCACCTGACGATTTGAACGATCTGCAGCTTAAACACGAGACAAGAATGGATAACTGGATAATTGGGAACCCCAAGCAATAATGGGTTCCACTTGGTTAGTAACAGTGATTGGAACACCCACATCGGAAATAGAAACACCCATATCAGAAATAGAAGCAATGGAATCATTAGGAATAGATGCAGTGCTGGTGTCTGTATTTGACCTATTCAAAGTATGTTCACTTCTTAAGGGAATAGTTCTACCAGTAGGCATCTGATATGTGCTTAAACACATATCTTTTGTTTATCAAAACTGACCCAAAATAACCAAGAAAGAGCCGTTTATTGTTAACATTTGCGTATTTCTTGAGTTTTTTCATGTGCAGGTACGGATGTGACAAAACAGACAAATGAAAGCCAAAACCGAAGAAAACCGAGCACGAGAGAAAGAAGAATGCTAAAAGCCGAGGCTGGGAAAGGAATTTGCAAGATTGGACAATCAATTCTCAAAATGGCAGTTTTAGTCCCTGAAGATTCAGAATTGTCATGTTTAGTCCTTGGAATTTTCAAAGTTACAAATTCAGCCCTTGGATTATTTAAGAATGTCAAGAATGACCCTTGGAGAAAGATTTCAGATTTACAGATTTGGTCCCTGGATTTTCAGAATTAACATCTTTAGCCCTTGAAGTTACACCTTGGATCTAATATTTATCCCAAGTCCAAAACCTTAGGCCCAAAATACTATCCAAAAGCCCAAGTCCATGTTACTCTTTACCCGGTCCAGTTAAACGCAATAGACCCGGATCCCCAACCCTTATACCGGTTTTATTTTACCCTGGTCAAACCCCATTTACACCGGTCAACTAAAACGAATAAATATAAAAAATCATACACGCCAAATCCACCCCTCTTTTATACCAGGTATGAACCCTAAATTACCCTCCCCTCCAATCACTTCAATTCACTACAATTAAGGGCAATATTGTACAATCATGACACATACCTCGACACACGGATGCCACGCGGCAATCCGTGTGTCATCCCATCAAATACTCTCCTCGATTGGCAAAGCTACGTGTTAATCATGATCCAATGGTGGATATTGCTGGGATGAAGTGGAAACAAGATCCAAGGGTGCTAATACACTTGAGAAAGCACAAATGCCAGCTTCCAGATCCTTCCAAGGCTTGAGCTCGATTATAAATACTCCTTCATTTCTCCTTTGTACGAAAAGTAGATTAGGAGTAGAAAGTAGTGAATTTTTTAAGTAGTTTTTAAATGTTTTCAATGTTTTTAGTTTAAAATTCAGTCATTCTATTTTTTGTACTCGAATTTTATTAATGCAGTAATTCCTTAATCTCTTGTTTTAAGTTTTTTAAATTCAGTTGTTGATTAATGTTCCACAAGGTTTTATAAATTTTATGATAGCTTATTTAGAACTTCACTATAGCATACTCAGAATAAACTCTCAAATCAATTGTAGTCGATATTAGTCAAAGCAACAGATTCATATTTTGATTGTTATGGTTACTGATATGGAGATGGATAGGGGTTGGTTTTGTATCTGATATGGGTTGAGAATTGGTTCTAGATAATGGTTATACAATTTTGTTTGGCAAACCATAGTGGTTGGACCTTTTGTGAGTATTGATTTTTTTTCTCTCTTTTTAAATTTGCATTGTTCCTGTTCTATGCCTGCATAATTAGATCAAATCTGCTTTTCGAGTTATATTGTTGTTTTGTTCAATTGTTTGATCAAATTTGATAAGTTGGATCTGAGTTGAGGATAATTGTAGTTTAGATTTGAGTTTTGGTTAGCTTAGTTTCACATCAGTCTTTTAAGGGTGTTTGGATCATTACAGTGATCTGTGATTGAGGATTATTCAAGAGTTAGGACTGACTATTTTAGGTTCATTTAGGCGTTTGATAACCATTTTAGGACTTATATTGAATCTGCATACATTTTTAGTAAAAATCTGTTTTCATATCTTCATTAGTTAGAATTAAATTTAGGTATAAAAGTGGTTTAACTAGCTTAATCTAGGCTTATTTAATCATTTTAAATCATTCTAATCCAAGTTAATTAGATTTAAAGCTCACAAAAGTCAAATTTCAAAATCTGTCAAAAAGTCAGAAATATGTATCCATGTTCTGAGAGCAGTTCTTTCTGAATTTATAACTCAATCATTTCTGGTCCAATGTTAATGAAAATTTGGATTTAACAAATTTAGTTGGTAATCTATTCAAGTGTATTTTTGTTAAATTTTTACGGAATTTTTATAAGGCTCAGATCACTGTTTGAATAGGACCACTTATTGTGCGCACACTTTCAGTTTTCACTGAATGTGCACAGGCTTGTTACAGAGCCTTTTGTGGTTTCATTTGAACTTATCTTAGGCTATAAATTGGTATATTAGCTCTCTGGTTGGTGGTCATTAGGATCCTAGGTCTGTTTTTCCATTTGGATTATTAGATCAGCTTGTGTTTAAGCTTCAAAGTAGCTAATTAGTCCTGTTTGGTTTATTGCCTGAAATTGGTCATTTCACTTGTAGCATGTTATACTGAGGTGTAGGCTAGTTGAATTAAGTTGTTTCCACTTAGATTTAGCTTATTGCAAGTAGTGGTAGGTTCTGGTTCATCTTAGTGACTTATAGCTTATTTTCAAGTGTTTATTCATAGTGTGTTGCATTACAGTTTCATTTTCTTGTACACTAGCATAATTTTTTATATTTTTCATAGATTTAGAATAATATTTTAGACTTTTCCTGAATTTTTCATAATTTTTAGACACTGTTTGCTATTTTTCTTGATTTAAATCAGTTTTTAAGGCATTTTAATTAGCTTTTAAGACAAATAATTCAGAAAAGTTTCTAAAAAATAAAATTTCATTTTTCATAGATTAAGAAAAATATAAAAAGACAAAAAAATATTTTTTTCAGATTTTTCCTAGTTTAATTTGTAATTTTTAGTATTTAAATTAGTTTTAAATAGTTTTTAATTCATAGAAAATAGAAAAAAGTTCAGAAAAATACAAAATTAGTTTTAAAAAGTCTTATTAGTTATTTTAGATTTTTGAAAAATAGTTTCATAATTTTCACTTTTGTTTTTATAATTTTTAGTATTTTTAATTAGTTTTTAAAGTTTAAAATTAGTTTTTAATTCAAATAAATTCGAGAAAAATCATAAAAATTAGTTTTAATTCTTAGATAATTTTCTAATATCATTTTTAGTATAAATTAATTTTAGATTATTTTTAGGATTTAGAATAGACGTAGTTGCATTTTATTTACGTTTCATTTAATACGTTTTAGTATAATTTGCGTATTTAAGATTTCCCGTAGCGTAATTTCCCTTTTATGCTTCCCTTGCCCCGTAGTTTAGAAAACATCAAATTATCCCCTTTTCCCATTCAAATCCCGATAATCGCGACGTGAGTTGGAAATTCCATTCAACCCTCGTTCGGAACGATCTCGGTGCTCAAACCTAACACGTTTGAGTTACCCGTATACTATACACACTTCTCTTATTATTGATTTTTATAAAGAATCAATTTTGGCCACGCGGGAGGGCTTGTAGAGTTTCGATTCGTCTCGAATCGCGTGCATTTGAAGATCCTTCCCACGAGTGAAGTTACCGTCGTTTTTATATATCTTTTTCAAAAACCCAAAAACATCTAAAAAACCAAAACATTCTTTCTAGAGTGTTTACAAACCATAAAAATTAAAAACCAACAAAACAAACGTTAATTGTTACGTCGGCTCACCTTGAAGGTACAACCTATACACGGGTATAAGGAAAGTCTTGACATTAAATTGCAGACTGAAGAACGATCCACTTTCGTTCCGCTTCGTGCGCGTACTTTTGAGTGCTACCGAGCACCGGTTGACGTGAAGGTTACAAAAATATTGTGTTTTCAAAGTTTTCCTTTTCAAAATTTGTTTTAAAAACCCAAAAATATTCTTCTTTTATCCTCTAAACCGATAATTCTTTCTCCTTAACCCTTTATATGTTTAATTCTCATGGAAACAATCAATTATCGTCATTGTTTTCATTGCAAAGGCCGTATGGAAGAAGATCAATATTGTTGTCTTAATCCAGAATGTGTATGTGTGCGATGTGGATACCCCGGTTCTAAAAAATCTTGCTATTGGTGCGACTTAGCCGACAAACAATCTCTCGATGACTCTAAAAGTATTTCTGACCATCCGCCACAACCCGAGATATGTTCTTATCGTCGTTGCCTTCATTGCCAAAGCATGGAAGAAAATCAATATCGATGTTTGAAATGTATTTGCGACTAGTGCGGAAATAATTGTCGAGATGGATTTTGTAATATATGCCAGAATTTTATTAATCCAAATCCAGATCTCGCTCGTCTTTATGCACGTCTAGAACAAAAGGGTACTCTTCATAATGATGATGATATAAAAGCATGGTGGAAGAATTTACTTGGAGAACCCTCGATTCCTACTCCTTCTCCGGTGAGGGAAATGGAATATGTTTCGAGCCCAGATGACTCGTTCAAGAACCGAGCCTATCACGGAAATTGTGGAAATAGCTAACTCTTATCCGGATAATTCTTCGATTTATCAGCTCTTGTGCATATGGTAGCGGACCGAATATGGTGGGAATTGTCCCGGTTGTAGCAATGGAAAATCTGGAACCGAGTTTCACCACAATCCTTACTACGAGACAACCGATTTTCCTAACCAACCTCTGTACCATGAGCCGGAATCATACTCTTGTGAGTACTGTGGTGGTCCTCACCAAGGTTTTCAATGTCAAGCTCAAATTAACAACTCAACCTTTGGTTATGAACCTTACCCGTATTCGTCACAACAATCGCATCTTGTGTGAGTATTGTGGAGGTCCGCACGTTAATTCCGATTGTCGATGCGTAATCCGATTGCTTACGAGCAAGTTCCTTGTAACAATTACGATTATCCTTATAACCCACCTCCACAATACCAAGAAGTTCAACCACAACCTTCACTAATGTCTAATCCACAATTTCTGGAAATAATGAGTGATCTTAAGAATCTTCTTGATAAAATTACCCACGGAAAAGAAGATCCTCCTCAGAAGACCTATCGTGAATTATTAGCTGAAGAAGCAGCGAAAGTGATCCAACATCGTCCAACTACCTATTATTACGATTCTGATTCTGATGACGATTATATTCCTCCGAGTGGCAATCCCACTCCCGTTTCTGAGCCTTTCATTTCCAACCCTTCCCCTTCTCTCACGCCGGTTGAGAGAAGTGACGTTGTTTTGGAAGAGGTCGATGATCATATTTCTACGGACATCGTTGAACCCGTTGATTCTCTCATAATGGGGGATGAGCATCTTAGTACCATTCCGGAAACGGAAGAGACTAGTGTTGAGATCCTTATCCCAATCCCAAGAGAGTCTGGGGTTGTTGTTGATATTTGTGATGAGCCTTCTCTTGATATTTCTAACGATCATGTTGAGATGTTCTCCGATTCCGATGATGATTCTTATGGAGACATCGATTTTATCGACGATTTATCGTTTGAGCCCGTCATTATTGAAGAAGAAAACGATTTTGAGCCGAAAGATGAAGAGATTGAGCCTAATGATATAGAGATCAAGGATGAAGCATTACGTGAAACATTGTCAAATGTCCATCTTCTCATTTCTAAGATTGAAGCCTTAAACGATAATTCGAGTTCGCATCCTATCTCCGTTAAAGATAGTGATTTCTCTCCCGAACTTGAGACTTTCCGATTTGATGAAGAGATTAGTGGCAGTCCCACTATGGCAGATGTTTATCCTCCGATTCTTGAGCGATTTTACTTCGAGGTTGATATGAGCAAGGTTTTGAATGATATTTCCGATACTCCGACTAATGACCCGATCATTGAGAATGCTGATGACCCAATACCACCGGGTATTGAGGATGTCGTGCATGATCCCGAGGGGGATATGGTTGTTCTTGATGGTTTTATTGACTCCCCTTTCTCTGATGAGTCCACCCTCACTTATCCCGTTGAGCCCACATGTGAAGACAAGATTTTCAATCCCGGGATATGCGTTGATGAGTTTTATGCTAAAAACGTCATTCGAGATAAGGATCCTCTCTTGGATGCCTTCGTTGATGAGCCTTTGAGTAACACCTTTCTTTACCATGAGCTCCCGACTTCTTTGGAATATTCTCTTATCGATCCTTCATCCTTTCGTCCGCCCGCAAAACCACCGGATGATGGATCCTTCTTACACCATATGCCTTATCCACCCATTTTCTTCTCCACCCAACCCACCCAGTCTCATTCCTTCGGGAATGAGGACACAGCTTTTGACCTGGTATTCTACCATTTTCTTCCCCAAGGACAAATGAATTCGGGGACGAGTCGGGATAGCGACTGGTTTAAGAAAAAACAGTAGCGCTTCGTTGGAGGCACCCCATGCTTATCTCTATCTTCTTTCTATTTTCTAATAAGTGATGTGAAGGGGTTAGCCTCTTCGATTTCTCGTGTTTGGTTGTTTGTGATGTTGTGTTCAGGATTTTCCCTATATGAAGACTCTCGTGCTTGAAGTTTGTCATTTTCTCTACTCGAGTTTCATGTTCGATGCTGATGGAAATCCGATATCCTAATCTTATCGACTAACGTTTATCTTTTAGCATACTTAATAAACGGCTTTTAGATTTTCTTTGATACCCTTGTTTTAAACATTGAGGACAATGTTTCGTTCTAGTCTGGGGTAGGGTAATCTTCGATTTGATTTGACCGCACTTGCTTATTTTTGTCGTGAACTCTCGCAACCCCGTTTTTCCTTAGAAAATGAAAAATTGTGCTATATATGAGAAAATTTAAAAATTTTTGAAGCTTTTGTTAAGTCTTTTTGATTGAAAAGTTTGCTAGTCTCTTAGACAAGAAGCTATAAAATGCGAATTCTAGCTCACAAGGCCAAGGATTTGCAAGTTTCCCTGAGTGATTTTAAATATGCATGACTTAATTTCATTAGACGAAGCATTTGCTAAATTAATATACGTTTTGACACCTTGTTGACTTTCCGCTGGTGAGAGTAGGAATAGAATTCTGACTTGACCGGGCGTGTTGAGCCCTAGCTTGTTCCCTTAACCATAGATAATTTAATTATCGGCTAAGCATCCGCGGATCTCATTATTTGGGATTTTAAATTTGCGGAGATCGAGAAATGATAGAGTTACTTATGAGTTAAGATGCTAAACATGGAGTAGTTGGTTCTCTTTAGAGCCCATCGAAGGTACTTATGGCTTTTTGTTCCCACAAAATTGTTTCACCCCATATTTGTCAATAATAATTAGAGATGTTGAGTTTTTGGCGATAGTTAGTTCTTTGTCTTCTTTAGAGAATCTTTGCCCATGATAGTTGGGTACACATCAAGGTACGCCGTCAGTGTTATGGTGTAATAGACAACTGATTCCGATAGTTTGTGCTATTGTTTCTATTGTTATAAAAGCCGTAGGGTTTGGAGTTTGGCACAAAATTAACATGAAATAAAGCCCAAATGTTTTAAAATTAAAAATCCAAAGCTATAAAAGTTGTCTTAGACTTCTATAAAAGCAGAGGAAAATCCAAAGTCATAATAAGACTTCTGATAAAGCGGTAATCCCGTTGAGTTAGTAGTTTAAAAGACCAAGGGCCTAAATTGCAAAAATGCAAATGTGCTGAAATAGTGTTAAGCCAAATTCGGATCGGAGATGTCTAAATAAAGCTTCGTCTCTGACTCGTAGATGAGTTGTCTCGGTCGCCATAAAAGGATATTCTCCCTAAATCGTGTGAAATTAGGACCTTGATGTGGACCTCATTCTTGTGTGCAATGGTTTTCGAGGGAAGTTAGATAACTAATTAGCGACTTAGCTTTATATCTTTATCTGAATAAAAGTTATCGAAACGAGAATTATGAAGAAATTCATGTCTCACAAAAAATAAAAAAATTCTAGAGGCAAATAGGAAAATGGGAGCAAAAGGTAATTACACAAGTAACTTCCATGGGTAGTGTTAGCATCTAGAGTCATTTTTAACAATGATTTCGATTTTACGTTTAGTTTGGGGACCTGTGAAAAATCAGGGACGATGTATTCTATCCGTATGGTCACTTCACGCTGTATTGTGTTTTCTACTCCGTGATCCTAACGTGTCGTTTGAAAAATGTTGGAGTTATTGATCGACATGAAAGTTCAGAAAACCGTCACTCATAACCGGAATGTGCTTAATCGTAATATCTATACAAGTGTATTAAAAGGTAAACGGGGCGTTTTTAGAATTAAGGCTTTCTTAATCTCTTTTGAGGAATCTTTGCTACTTCTTCATAGGTTTAGTAGAAAGAGATTGAATTCCTTGGTTTTAGAAGCGTGAGTTGATTGCATTGCGTGAGGACACGACAATGGTCTCGTCTCGGGGTATTTGATATGTGCTTAAACACATATCTTTTTTTTATCAAAACTGACCCAAAATAACCAAGAAAGAGCCGTTTATTGTTAACATTCGCGTGTTTCTTGAGTTTTTGCATGAAAAATTTGGATGTGACAAAACAGACAAAAGAAAGCCAAACCGAAGAAAACCGAGCACGAGAGAAAGAAGAATGCTAAAAGCCGAGGCTGGGAAAGGAATTTGCAAGATTGGACAATCAATTCTCAAAATGGCGTTTTAGTCCTCTGAAGATTCAGAATTGTCATGTTTAGTCCTTGGAATTTTCAAAGTTACAAATTCAGCCCTTGGATTATTTAAGAATGTCAAGAATTACCCTTGGAGAAAGATTTCAGATTTACAGATTTGGTCCCTGGATTTTCAGAATTAACATCTTTAGCCCTTGAAGTTACACCTTGGATCTAATATTTATCCCAAGTCCAAAACCTTAGGCCCAAAATACTATCCAAAAGCCCAAGTCCATGTTACTCTTTACCCGGTCCAGTTAAACGCAATAGACCCGGATCCCCAACCCTTATACCCGGTTTATTTACCCGGTCAAACCCCATTTACACCGGTCAACTAAAACGAATAAATATAAAAAATCATACACGCCAAATCCACCCCTCTTTTATACCAGGTATGAACCCTAAATTACCCTCCCCTCCAATCACTTCAATTCACTACAATTAAGGGCAATATTGTACAATCACTAACACATACCTGACACACGGATGCCACGCTGGCAATCCGTGTGTCATCCCATCAAAATACTCTCTCCTGATTGGCCAAAGCTACGTGGTAATCATGATCCAATGGTGGATATTGCTGGGATGAAGTGGAAACAAGATCCAAGGGCTGCTAATACACTTGAGAAAGCACAAATGCCAGCTTCCAGATCCTTCCAAAGCTTGAGCTCGATTATAAATACTCCTTCATTTCTCCTTTGTACGAAAAGTAGATTAGGAGTAGAAAGTAGTGAAGTTTTTAAGTAGTTTTTAAATGTTTTCAATGTTTTTAGTTTAAAATTCAGTCATTCTATTTTTTGTACTCGAATTTTATTAATGCAGTAATTCCTTAATCTCTGTTTTTAAGTTTTTTTTTAAATTCAGTTGTTGATTAATGTTCCACAAGGTTTTATAAATTTTCTGATAGCTTATTTAGAACTTCACTATAGCATACTCAGAATAAACTCTCAAATCAATTGTAGTCGATATTAGTCAAAGCAACAGATTCATATTTTGATTGTTATGGTTACTGATATGGAGATGGATAGGGGTTGGTTTTGTATCTGATATGGGTTGAGAATTGGTTCTAGATAATGGTTATACAATTTTTTTTGGCAAACCATAGTGGTTGGACCTTTTGTGAGTATTGATTTTTTCTCTCTTTTTAAATTTGCATTGTTCCTGTTCTATGCCTGCATAATTAGATCAAATCTGTTTCTGAGTTATATTGTTGTTTTGTTCAATTCTGTTTGATCAAATTTGATAAGCTGGATCTGAGTTGAGGATAATTGTAGTTTAGATTTGAGTTTTGGTTAGCTTAGTTTCACATCAGTCTTTTAAGGGTGTTTGGATCATTACAGTGATCTGTGATTGAGGATTATTCAGTAGTTAGGACTGACTATTTTAGGTTCATTTAGGCGTTTGATAACCATTTTAGGACTTATATTGAATCTGCATACATTTTTAGTAAAAATCTGTTTTCATATCTTCATTAGTTAGAATTAAATTTAGGTATAAAAGTGGTTTAACTAGCTTAATCTAGGCTTATTTAATCATTTTAAATCATTCTAATCCAAGTTAATTAGATTTAAAGCTCACAAAAGTCAAATTTCAAAATCTGTCAAAAAAGTCAGAATATGTATCCATGTTCGAGAGCAGTTCTTTTCGAATTTATAACTCAATCATTTCTGGTCCAATGTTAATGAAAATTTGGATTTAACAAATTTAGTTGGTAATCTATTCAAGTGTATTTTTGTTAAATTTTTACGGAATTTTTATAAGGCTCAGATCACTGTTTGAATAGGACCCTTATTGCCAGTGCACACTTCAGTTTCACTGAATGTGCACAGGCTTGTTACAGAGCCTTTTGTGGTTTCATTTGAACTTATCTTAGGCTATAAATTGGTATATTATCTCTCTGGTTGGTGTTCATTAGGATCCTAGGTCTGTTTTTCCATTTGGATTATTAGATCAGCTTGTGTTTAAGCTTCAAAGTAGCTAATTAGTCCTGTTTGGTTTATTGCCTGAAATTGGTCATTTCACTTGTAGCATGTTATACTGAGGTGTAGGCTAGTTGAATTAAGTTGTTTCCACTTAGATTTAGCTTATTGCAAGTAGTGGTAGGTTCTGGTTCATCTTAGTGACTTATAGCTTATTTTCAAGTGCTTATTCATAGTGTGTTGCATTACAGTTTCATTTTCTTGTACACTAGCATAAGTTTTTATATTTTTCATAGATTTAGAATAATATTTTAGACTTTTCCTGAATTTTTCATAATTTTTAGACACTGTTTGCTATTTTTCTTGATTTAAATCAGTTTTTAAGGCATTTTAATTAGCTTTTAAGACAAATAATTTAGAAAAGTTTCTAAAAAATAAACTTTCATTTTTCATAGATTAAGAAAAATATAAAAAGACAAAAAAATATTTTTTTCAGATTTTTCCTAGTTTAATTTGTAATTTTTAGCATTTAAATTAGTTTTAAATAGTTTTTAATTCATAGAAAATAGAAAAAAGTTCAGAAAAATACAAAATTAGTTTTAAAAAGTCTTATTAGTTATTTTAGATTTTTGAAAAATAGTTTCATAATTTTCAATTTTGTTTTTATAATTTTTAGTATTTTTAATTAGTTTTTAAAGTTTAAAATTAGTTTTTAATTCAAATAAATTCCAGAAAAATCATAAAAATTAGTTTTTATTCTTAGATAATTTTCTAATATCATTTTTAGTATAAATTAATTTTAGATTATTTTTAGGATTTAGAATAGACGTAGTTGCATTTTATTTACGTTTCATTTAATACGTTTTAGTATAATTTGCGTATTTAGGATTTCCCGTAGCGTAATTTCCCTTTTATGCTTCCCTTGCCCCATAGTTTAGAAAACATCAAATTATCCCCTTTTCCCATTCAAATCCTGATAATCGCGACGTGAGTTGGAAATTCCATTCAACCCTCGTTCGGAACGATCTCGGTGCTCAAACCTAACACGTTTGAGTTACCCGTATACTATACACACTTCTCTTATTATTGATTTTTATAAAGAATCAGCATCCATTTTCTAGAAAGCATTGTCTTATCAGATTAAGGGCAGAACTGATTAACCTTATGGCCAAAAGGTATCCATTGATAACCTATCTTACTAAATGTTCTTCCTGTGGGTTTCTACTGTTTTCTAACTTTCTTTTGTTTTTTCCTTCTAGCCTTCTTAGCATGATTTTTTGCATTAACGATTTTAACTGGGCATTTGACAGCATTAGACAAAACATTCACATCACATTCATGATTAGCAACAAAATTCAAGCAGACATCATTACATGGTTTGCAGATAGTATCAGAATTTGAATTAATTACAGTACGCCTATGGCTAATACTAGAATCAACACGATTCGTTTTATTCAACTCAAACTTAAAGTTCCTAGGTTGGTCTTCTACTATCTTCCAATGCACATTCTTAGCTTGCGAGGTCCTATCATTCCTTGTATTGCCTTGAGACTTTGACATGCTCGCTTTAATGTCATTGATTATTCCTGTAGAGGGAATTATGGGAACATTAGTTGGTTGATCTACTTTTTGCATTCCTGAACTAGATCTGCAGGGATCTGAGCTACTTGAAGGCACATTAGTGTTCACTTTCTTAAAGCTGGGCATAGAATGATTTGAATGCATGACACTAGGAATAGAACATGGCATCACAGCTTTTCCTTTCGCACCTAAGGATTTGGGACATGTTGCAATTAAACATTCTAGTAACTCTTGAGATCGTTTGGCCTGAATGCAAGCAAACCTAATTTCTCTATCAAGTGGTTTGTTAATGAAGTCCTCTTCCACAATCTCACAGAGACATTCTAGGCTATCCTTAAGGTGAGCACAGTAGTTATGAAACACAGGTTCATTATTCCTAAGATGAGGAGGAATGTATTTAATGGTCACAGTATATTTGCCGTCAGCGGATGACTTTGATGCAACATTCTTATTAAAAACAAGTGGCAGTTTCCCATTTTCCTGACTCCTCAGATTCTAAATTTCCTTTTGTAAAGACATTATTTTTTCGTTGTTTTGGTCACGAGTGACTTTCATTGAATCATATAACTCTTTAAAGTGTCGTTTAACTTTTTCATTTTCTTCTAGAAAACTCTCGTTTTCCTTTTGTAAGGCATTAACTAAGTTTTGAAGATGAAAAGTTTGAGAATACTGAGAATCTAAAGGAGGAGGCATTTGGGATCCAGTCATATTGTTCTTTTCGCCCTTTAATTGAGAGATTTGGGCTTTCAACTTTCTGATCGTGTTACAATGAGCTTGAATCTGTTCATCACGTTTGCTAATTTCAAAAACTGCATCAAATTCAGGAACATCCAAGGATGTCTTGATATTTGAGGTTTTAACATTTTCTTTCAGATGTTGATATTTTAATTGCAAAGCAAGATGCTCAACTTCCAATTTATAAAACTGTTTTACCAGGTTATCATGATCATCATGTTCAACTTTATCATGCATTTTAGAGTTAGTTTTTTCAAGCTCAATGACACGATCATAGGAGACTTTCAGAGCAACAGATAATTCATGAAATTGAGAAGCATTAATGGAACAATTCGTAGCAGTGTAAAACACATCTTGAGTAATACATTCAGAAATAAGAGTCTCATTTAATGTATGCAAGTTCTTCCTTTCAATCTCATTATATTTTAATGCTCGTTCATAGTCACTAACCTCAACAATCATTGCATCAAATTCCTTTTCAATTCCTTTAATATCTGAGTCCATCCCCTTTTTAAGACTCTCAAATTGATCTTTTAATTGTTTAAAGAAAGGCATGACCTCAGTTAAATAGCATTCTTTGGTTTGCTCAAAACCCTTTCCCTTCATTATCCCAGTGGGTGTGATCCTTTTCTTACAAGTTTTCTCAAAATCGACAAATAGTTGAAAAATAACATATTGACTGATTAAGGTCTTGCTCTTAGTGGCAATAGTTCTAGGAACTAAATGCATTGGTGTATTTGGAGGATACACAGTCGCTGCAGGCATTTTCCTAAGGGGAGGGTTTGTTTCAACAAGATTTTTAGTTTTTTGCTTATCTAAATCCTTTTTCCAGAACACTTGTTCGGGTGTTAACAACGTTTGAGGCTTAAACTTGTTCAAGGAGATCCAATTTTCCTTTTTGTAATCATGGGGTTTGATCGTTATGTTATTCTTTTTACATTCAGGATCATCTAGCTTCTTATTCATTTTCACCGGGATGCATCATCTAATGTTCTATCTTCCTCAGTGCACTCAACGCAACTAGGTTTCTATCTAGGTTTAAGAATCTCATTACCATCATATATTACATTATGGGCAGCTCTAGCCTTTTTAACAACCTCTAGATTTGGTTCCTCAACAAGGGGAGTACTATGCTTATCACTCAAAACTCTGTGCTTAGTGATTAAGTGAGCAGTTGAATGGTTTCCTTGTACGTAAAACTTATTTTCAAGCTTGTTTTTCAAGGTTTTTAGATTAGAAAAATCGTTCAAAAGTTTTGATTCCTTAGCATGAATTCTTGCTTAAGCATTTTAACATTTTCTTGAAGTTCTTGTTTTTGCTTAGCAGTTTAGAAAGCTTTTCTTGTAAGGAGTTTAACTCTTGTTTTAATACTTCTTCTCTAAACTTGCTTTTTCTAATAGTTGTACGCATTTGGTCATCCATTTCCTGCTCACGGGTGGTTAACTCAAACTTAGCACGTTGTTCATAAATAGCAACTCGTTCTTTATAGGCATTAAGTTCAGAGATAACAGAATCATTAGGGGCACAAGCAGTGTATTCATCAAAAATATAGTCATCATTGACTGCAGACGATGCATCACTTGGTACAGTCTCACTTTCACTTTGTTTCACATATTGATCATATGGGACAACATTGATATTACCCATATTTTCAATATCTGACTCAAAGGTTTCAGTTGATTGTACTTTGTCATGTATCTTTTGCTCATCAACATCATCGTATAGTTTTAATACCTCTGAGATGATTGATTCTTTGGATGGACTAGCTTGCTGTGGTGAGGGGACCTTTGGAGAGACCATTGGAGAAATGCTAGCCATGAAAATTGTTTGTGCAGTAGGTTCATCATCGACGTCAGAGTCGTATGCATCACAGTCTGCAACTTGAAAGGCATTCTGATGATTATGACCTATCTCCTGAATTGGCTGCTCATCCACATCTGCATCATATGTCTTAGCATTTCCCTCAGCAAGAAACAACAAGTCCTCTTCATTCAAAGCTGCACCATTATCCTGAGCTTGCACTAGCAACATCTTATCCCTGAAGTACTCTACATTCTGAGGGCGTTTTGGCGATGTGCAGTTCCTTGCAATATGTCCTTCACCTCCACAGTTGTAGCATTTGATTGGCTTTGCTTGTCCTTGATTTCCAATCCTTCCCCTATTCAGATTTCCCACATATCCTCTACTGATTCCACCTCTTCTTTGTTCGTACTGCCTTTCTTGAACTGGCTGCACCATAACCTTCCCATCTCTGACAGTGGCTTGATTGTGTGGATTGGATGCTGTTCTGAGGTTGTTGTTGGTGTGTGGGAGAGAGTTCATGTTTGACAAATCATGAGAGCCAGTTGATTAATGAAGTTTCACGGCTGCATCAGCATCAGCTTGTTTGAACATTGGATCATGAATGAGTTTGTGATTACCATTACCCATAGGTACAACTTGAGATGCTTTGGTGGTAATTCCAATGTTTGAGTAGAAGGCAGTTGAATCATTTGATGTGCTTGTCTCTCCTTGGTTGGTTTTGAACTGCTCCAGAATCCTTTTCTCAAACATAGCATGTCTCTCATTCTGAAGAAGGAAGGCATAGAGTTGCTCATAGTTTGTATTCTTCAATCCTTTGGTTAGCTTCACAGAAGTGACAAACTTGTGCCATTTGGGATTCATGTTGTTCACAAACTTTGAGTTCAGCTGAATGTTTGGCATAGTCATTCTGATGTTCCTCATGTCATTAACAAGCTTGTGGAATCTCACGTAATATTCATAGACACTCTCATCTGGTTTCATTTTGAAGTGCTCAAATTCATCATACAGTTGTGATTCTCTGTCTTCAATAGTTAATTCATAACCTGAGAGGAGCATCTTGACGTTATCCCATACAGCCTTTGCTTCAGTGTTATGATTAATAAGCTTGTAGATATCTTTTGGAAGACCTTGAAGTATAATGTTAGAAGCCCTGATATCTGCATCGAATCTCTTTTTCTCCTTATCACTGAGCTCATCATACATCTTTGGTCTGTCCATTCCATAGATCATTGTTCCATCTACAGCTGTATCAATTAAGTCTCTAGTAGTCTCAATCTGATATGGTCCTTCATCGATTGACTTGAGAATGTTGACTCCGTTTTCTTTTCCCATACAGTACAATCGGATTCGTTGTGCCCATGAGTCATAATCAGTTCTGTCAAGCATAGGTGGACGTGTATCTGACCCTGCTGCTTGAACGTCCTCAGCTACGGAAGAAACAATAGTAGGAACGATGTTTGCCATGATTACAAGTTCTACGGGATTTTACTATTCTTTGATTAAACCGGGAAATTGATTCTTTCACGGGATTTTACTAAACCAAAAGAACGACCGTAAGAATGTGTCACGAAGAAGTAACAAGTCTCAATAGACAAGTAGCTAAACACTCAACTCGCTTAGTTATCAACTCGCTAAACAACCAACTCGCTTAAAGAAACAAGTCGCTTAAGGAATCAACTCGCTAAATAGCCAAGTCGCATTAGTATCAACTCGCAACACAATCAACTCGCTTAATGAAACAAGTCGCTAAATAGCCAACTCGCTTTAGTATCAACTCGCAACACAATCAACTCGCTTAATGAAACAAGTCGCTTTAAGAATCAACTCGCTTAATAGCAAGTCGCAAACAGACACAACTCGCTTTACCACCAAGTCGCTTAAAAGCTTAACTCGCTAAATAGCGAAGTCGCATATATCAACTCGCATCCAGTAACAAAGCAACTCGCTTCGAAGAAACTCAAGTCCGAGACTCAACTCGCATAGTACAAAGTTCACAAATAACCACTTAATCAATCAAAAACAACCAAACCACAATGATTTAAGCCTTCCAATTCAAAACATAAACACATATGATGATCCTAAACACAAAAGTACAAGCAAAATTCAAACTTTAACACTAGAATTTGTCCAAATGATTCAAACTCTCCTAAACACTTAATACCCCAAAAACCTTATGAAATCCACCAAAACAAAGAGCATGAAAGATGAATGATCAAACCATGGCTCTTGATACCATTTGTAAGATATAGGATTTCACAAACACACTAAACCATAATCACTATGGGGCGTTTAATATGTTTAGAAAGAGAAAGTTCTAGAGAGAGAAAGGGAAGAGAGTTGGGAACTATGTGAAACAAAGAAAAATGGTATTGAAGCTCCAACCCTCTACCTCCCAACAGACGCCACCTACGGGCTGTGATCAGGCATACAGTGGGTAAAGACCCGTCCGTCCTCCACGGTGTTACTTAACTAAATACTACTTAACATCAAATAACTACGACTACGAGCTTTTTAACGAATACATATACTTGAGGTGACCGACACTTTAACTACTGGATTTTTCAAATCTAACACATCACCATACATACTCTAACAATTTACATCCTACTTTATCAATCTCATGCTAGTTATGCCAAATTAGTACTACAATCTATTTACACACAAACACATATACATCAAGTCATACCATATACTTAACATAAACATCACATAACACACAATGCATTGAAATCCATATAACATTAACTTATATTCGTTTTACTTACCTTGATTCCAAACTAATGAAACCAAGCATGTCATCATCTTCATTATTGTCATCTAGGCGAATTCACTATTATCATAAACACATAATTAATCAACTATGTCATGGCTACCATAACCATAACCCCTTTCTACTCATTACCAATTATCACATATTCATATAATGATTACAGGATTGTAAATCCCATTAAATTATTAACTTAACACAATAAAGATTAACCCATGATGATCATAACTCCTTTAATTAGCTTATAAACACCTTTTACCCAAATTCCCAATTGATATCAAGAACCCTAATTCTTGGATTCACCAATTAACTTAAGGTAGAGAATTACTTACTTGAAGAGATGATTAGTACTAACTTATTTCTTGATTTGGAGCACTAATCCTTCATCAATTTGCTCATTAGAAATACTTGTTTTTCCCTCCTTTTTCTCCAAACCGTAATCACCCATACACCTATTTCATAATAATGAATATCCTGGAGATTTCTAGATACAAATTACTTCATACCAAAGTTATGTCACCAGTTGTCATCTTTGGTCCCTTAAGTTTATTTGCTTCTATTTTGGCCACATTAAACTTTATTACTAATTAACTACATGACAACATTAGCCCTTTAAGTCCATCTTTCTTATATTTGTGGCACATCATACTTTCTATAGCCATTTACATAACATTAACACTTATAGTTTGACTATCAGGTTTGACTAACCAATCCCATAAGTCCAAAAAACTTATAAAAGTCATAGTCAACCATTCAAATGGCATTCTTGTAATAAGATACTTAGGCCCGGTTTCAGGGTGTCATAATTTTAACCCCCTTATTTAGATTTTGTCCCCGAAATCTCTCGCTTAAACTAAACATGACTTGGTCATTTCTTAACCTCATTCGTAGTACTAAGCACACTTTCATTCAAACATTTCGTTGCAATGATCTAAATGATCTTGCAACACAATGTAACACATTCAAAATCTTTAATCCACTCTACTTCTCATTTAACTTTCTAAGAGCGTACAACTCTTACTAAGGTCATTATATCAAACAAGACACATTTAGTATAATCATTGTATCATTTTGCCAACCTCATTTCCATCACATCACATTCTTACTTACTATACTTAACTTTTTAATCAAGGACTGTGTGTCACTTGAGAAAATTTATGCCGTTTTGACTTTACATAAATCAAACATTAACCTATACGACTTAGCATTTCAATTCTACCATAGTGATTCTATTATCCGCTTAAACATTTTGCTATAACTCATTTTCCTTCTATTTCATTTAGAATTTTTGCCAAGTGTTAAGGTTTACTTGGGAAATCTTAAGTTATTTTTACTTCCACGGATCAACATTAACTAATATCTTCTAATCTTACTATGATTTTTTCGTTATTTCGTTAACATTTTCATTACATTGTCTCTTTTTCTCTACTTCTTTCTACAATTTATCGTCAAAGGTTATGAGTCTCATAAGAACTTTCAACACTTTGACTTCAAAAAGTCAAACTTAACTTACACCTTCTCATTTACACATAAGGTAATAATAATAATTAGCATCCGTTACTATCATTACTCATATTTTGTACCACGCCTCAAGGCATGTTATAACATCATTACCAATTTCTTAATCTTTTTGAGTTATGCTTTAGACTCCAAATGGTTGGTTTCATTCAATGTCTCAATTTAAAAGTCGCATTCTAATTCTACCCCGCTTATCTTAGTTCGTAAAACTTCTAACTAATTCTAGGATTTTGTTTTCTACTCTTTTTACCTTACTCACGCCATGTCGAGAACACATAAGCCCACTCATTTATATTTCCTCATTTACATGGAAAGGCGTCCTAGTCTATGTAAATCAAGAAACATAAACTCATGGTTCAGAGATTTACAATTTCTTTAATTAAATGAAAAGGCGTCCCAATCCATTTAACCAAGGAAATCATAAATCGCCCTACTTATACACTTTCGACATAACATTCACAACTATCGTTCTTACCCAGGAACTCCTAGGCCAAATGGTAGTAACCGTGGTTGTACTTATAAGGAGTTCCGAAGCTGTATACCCACTGAATATGGCGGTACTAAGGGAGTTGTTGTGTTGACGCGTTGGTTGAAAAATATAGAATCTGTGTTTAAGGTTTGTAGCTGTGAGGAAGAATCAAAAGTGAAGTTTGCTTCGTTCACATTGAATGATGAGGCATTGACTTGGTGGAACAACTACCTCAAATCTGTTGGTATTGATGTGGCTTGTGCTATGCCTTGGGAAGAGTTTTAGGCAATGCTAATTAAGAATTATTATCCTTCAAATGAAGTTAAGAAGCTGGAGTTTGAATTCTGGATTCATAAGGTGAAGGGCATTGACATGCCAGCTTACACTCGCCGTTTCCAAGAATTGTCACTATTGTGTCCTGAGATGGTTCACACTAAAACGCTTAAGATAGAGCGTTATACTGATGGACTTCCACCTTCTACTAGGAATGATGTGATTTCTTCAAAGCCCACTAGTCTTCATGAGACCATTACTTTGGCTCATAACTTGATGGATTTGGTTATCCGCGACAACTCAGGGAGTGGGGTTGATAACAAAAGAAAGTGGGAAGATCATTTGAAGGGTAAGTATCCTAACAAGCGACAGGAGACTGCTAAAGTTTACGCTATGGGGTCTGGAGAGAAGAAGGTTTATGTTGGAAATGAACCCTACTGTAACCGTTTTAAGCTCCATCATCATGGACAGTGTACTGTGGTGTGTCGCTCATGCTCAAAAGTTGGACACATAGCGAGGACTGCAGCTAAGACTCTTGCCATGGTTCAAGCAACCCCTGGACCGGATTGGAAAGCTAATGTTACGTTTTTTGGGTGTGGAAAGAATGGACACTATAGGAATGAGTATCGTGAACCGTGGAATTGTGGGAACCAAGGAAATGGAGGAAACCAATGAACCGGGAGCAGAGGCAACAGGGGGAAATCAGGTATGGAATCAGTAGTAGAATATATTGGGTAAGCTCGTGGAAGAGCATACATGGTTAAAGAAAAAGGATTCAAAGAGGACCCGACTGTTGTTATGGGTACGTTCCTTCTCAATAACTGTTACGCTTATGTTCGTTTGATAATGGTGCCGATATGAGTTTTGTGTCCACTACATTTAGCCCTCTGCTTGATAAGACCCCTATTGCCCTAGATTTTACGTATGGTTTTGAGTTAGCCAATGGTAATATGGAAATGGTGAGCACCATAATCAGAGGTTGTACCCTGAACCTTCTTAATCACCTATTCAACATCGATCTCATGCCAGTTCCATTGGGTAGCTTCGATGTCATTATTGGTATGGATTGGTTGACTAAGTACCGTGTTGCTATCCTCTGTGAATAAAAGATCGTACGTGTGCCTTACAGCACTGAGATCTTGACTATATACGAGGACGGTAGTACACGAGGAAATTCATCTAGATTAAATATCATCTCCTGCACCAAGGCTCATAAGCACATAGAGAAGGGAAGTTTCCTCTTTCTAGCTCAGGTTGTGAAGAAGAAGAACAAGGAAGAAGAAGGGAAACGGTTAAGAGACCTACCGATTATTCGGGATTTTCCTAAAATATTTCCCGAAGACTTGCCTGGGCTACCGCCAGTTAGACAAGTTGAATTCCAGATAGATTTAGTGCCAGGAGCTGCACTCGTGGCACGGGCACTATATCGATTAGCCCCTTCGGAGTTGGAAGAACTATCGAAGCAGTTGTCCGAATTGGCTGAGAAGGGATTCATCAGACCAAGTTCCTCACCCTGGGGAACTTCGGTCTTATTTGTTAAGAAGAAGGACGGATCCTTCCGTTTGTGCATCGACTACAGAGAGTGAACAAGCTAACTGTGGAAATAGATACCCTTTACCTAGGATCGATGACCCTCTCGATCAACTCCAAGGAT
>OU343218.1:83381328-83508289 GCA_910596185.1 Chrysanthemum makinoi | reverse complement strand
ATTTATCATGGACCAAATGATGCACGCGCATTAAGCTCCCAAACCACTCAAGTTCCTCTTAAGGGCTTGTTTCATTCTCTCTACGGAACCAACATAATCCTATCGACAGAGATTGTGAAGAAGGAGACCTCTCCTAGTCTCAAATCTGAGAACCAAATGTGCACGACAGTCTAGAGCCAAGAGATCATCCACAAGTATCTCGTTGGGACACTATATTAATGAAGACTTCATTGCTTCACACAATGTGGAAGAATGAATTATATATTAAGAGTCCCACGCTTTATCCCTCAATGGTATTACTGCATTATCCAGTGATATGAAAATATTCATATGAAGATGGAAATCAACTGTGAGCCAACATCTAAACAAGCTCTTGGTGGTTACATGTGAGATCTTCGTAAGATCAAACTTAGTGACAAGCGGATAGAAACAATGGGGATTAGTCTTGAATCAACCTTGTCGAGAATGGAATTAGCAATACTTTGGAAAACCATTAGATGTGCAATCTTCTTTTTCTCAAAGACGTCGAATGTGTACTTATGTTTTCAAAATTCAAAAGTATCTGATTGAAAAGTACTTTTAGAAAAACTCAGCTGATGCTGCAATCTTCTTCTTTTCACTAGACGTCGATTGTGTACTATTTTCAAATACAAAAAGTGTTTTGATTAAAAATTGATCTTTCTCATAAAACCATTATTGCAAAAACTCTTATTCTAAGCAATACGCGATTGTTCAAATCAATTTTTCATCAATCGGTGAATCTCAATTTTTAGTTCATAAACCGGTATTTGTCTTCTTTGAGGCGTTAGGTTTGAGCGCCTAGAACGACCACTAGAAACCACATCAAGGAGATTCTTAAGAATCATACGATCCTTGGCAGTACTTAATGCGATCAACGAGGAACCGATGGGCGTATTACCAGATTATTGAAGTGATCAAAGACACTTTTAGTGTGTTTTAATACTAAGCGTTGTTTGCGGGTAGTTTGGGTTGATTTGCGGTACCGATTAATTGAGAGTCAATCAAAGCCGCATGCTCATAACATCCACTTAATTTGAAGAAATCATGACCGGTGCATAATCTACATAACTGGATTTATGATATTTCTATACTAATAACCTGCACGCCTTGCAAATATCAATGAACCGTGAGCTTGCTTCTTTGATGGAAAGATGTCATGATTCAAAGTGTGAAAGCATGTGGATCCAAATGTCACAACTTCATGAAACTAACCTTTCACCATGGATGATCGGAGAGATTTATTGTGGTGATCTGGCTTCGAGATCATCAAAGATAATGAATCCCGGATTAATGGCTTCCACTAAAAGTACAAATCAATGCGGACTTTGAAGAATCACTACTACTAATACACAAAGATTGTTGAAAGAAGAATTGAAGTCTACGAGCTCAAGAACAAAGACAAGAATAGAATGCTAGGATTCAAAATGTAAAACATGGGGTGACCTCCCTTAGGGGGAGATTGTTAGGAATTAGAAATTCCTTAGTGAAGAGTCGGTCACCCCAAATGTTATCTAGCTTAAGTTAGCTCTGCAGGACTTTATCGTTATTCGTTTTAAGTTGTTAATTAGTTAGTCAATGGCGTGAAATAGTTTAGTCACACCGGTGGAGGAAGGGCCTGTCTTTTACCCATATCCCCGATCCAGCGTGGCCGATAGGAGGTATTGTATTTGTAACTATAAATACCCCTTCCATCCATGGAAGGGTGGTGCTCTTCTCATTAATCTAATATTCCCTGTGTAACCTCTAGCAGAACACCCACTCTCTAACTTTTCTCTAATTGAAACATGTATTTTGATTATCCAAGACCACTTGAATCATCAAACACATAATATAACGATCCTACCGCTGCATACAAGAATGAGGTCCACATCAAGGTCCTAATTTAAACGATTTAGGAGATATCCTTTTATTACGACCAAACAACTCATCTCATTCGAGGGATAGAAGCTTTATTTAGATATCTCCGAGTCAAAGTTTGGCTTAACACTTATCAAAGACATTTACATTTTGCAATTTAGGCCTCGGTCTTTTCAACCACTAATTCAACGGGATTACCGTTTTATGAAAGTCTTATTATGACTTTGGAATTTTCCACCACCTTTTTGAAGTCCATGACAACGGGGGTACCGTCGGACATAGAAAACTTTTATGGCTTTGGATTTTCACTTTAATACATTTGAGCTTTATTTCATGTTAATTTTTGCCAAACTCCGAATCCCACGGCTTTTATAACAATAAAACAATAGCGACAAACTATCAAGAATCAATTGTCTATTACACACAATAACAGCAGCGATTACCTTGATGTGTACCCAACTCTCATAGGCAAGGATTCTCTAAAGAAGATAAAGAACTAACTATCGCCAAAACCTAACGTCTTTAATTATTATTATACGTATGGGGTGAGACAATTTTGTAGAGCAAAAGCCACAAGTACCTTCGATGAGCTCTAAAGAGAACCAACTACTCCACGCTTAGCATCTAAACTCATAAGTAACTCTATCATTACTCGATCTTCATAAATTTAAAATCTCAAATAATGAGATCCAATGGATGCTTAGCCGATAATTTAATTATCTATGGTTAAGGGAACAAGTTAGGCTCAACACCTTTAGTCAGTCGAGAATTCTATTCCTACTCTCACCATTGAAAGTCAACAAGGTGTCAAAACATATATTAACTTAGCAAATGCTTCGTAAAATAATTTCAAGTCTCATTTTAAAATCACTTATTAGAAACTAGCAAATTCTTTTAAAGCTTTGCATATTTAAAATCACTTAGGGAAGCTTGCAAATTCTTGGCCTTGTGAGCTAGAATCACATTTTATAGCCTCTTGTCTAAGCAATTAGCAAAGACTTTTCAAGAAAACGCATATTTAAAGTAACTTCTAAGAGACTCGCAAAGACTTTTCAATCATAAAACTAGCAAAAACTTACAAAAATTTTAAAATTTTCACCTTTTTGCACAAATTTTTTTTCTAAGGAAAAACGGGGTTGCGAGAGTACGGCAAAAGAATAAGCAAGTCTTGGTCAAATCAAATCAGAAATTACCCAGACTAAAACGAAACGAAACATTGTCAATGTTTAAAGGTAAGAGTATCGGAAATCTAAAAGCCGTTTATTAAGTATGCTAAAAGATAAACGTTAGTCGATAAGATTAGGATATCAGATTTCCATCATCATCGATCATGAAACTCGAGAGGAGAAAAGACAAACTTGACAGAGTCTTCATATCGAGAAATCTGAACAAAAACATCACAAACAACCGTGACAAGAAATCAAGAGGCTAACCCCTTCACGTCACTTATTAGAGAAATAGAAAGAAGATAGAGATAAGCATGGGGTGCCTCCCACCGGCGCTCTGTTTGGTCACCGAAGTCGCTAGCCGACTTCGTCCCCAAATTCATTTATCCTTGGGGAAGAAAATGGTCAAGATACCAAGGTCAAAGATGGTGTCCTCATTCCGAAAGAATGAGATCCGGGTGGGATGGGTGGAAGAAAGTGTCGGCATCGACACATAGGGGATAACTCCCCAAACTCATATAAGGCATATCTTGAAATAACGATCCATCATCCCGCGGTTTAGCGGACGAAGGGATGATGGATAAAAAGCGAATACTCCAAGAAGACGGGCTCTCATGGTAAGGGATAAGATGTGAAAGCTCAACAATGAAGGCATCCATCGGGTCCTTATCTTGGAAAATGTTTTTAACAAATAGCTCATCAATGAATATCCCGGGATTAAAAACTTTATCTTCACATGTGGGCTCATCGGGATAAGTGATGGTGGACTCATCAGAGAGGGGAGAGTCAAGAAAACCATCAAGAACAACCTTATCCCCTCAGGGTCATTAACGGCATCCTCAATACCCGATGGTATCAGATCATCAAGATCATCCTCAATGATCGAGTCATTTGTTGGAATATCGGAAATTTCGTTCAAAACCTTGCTCAAATCAACCTCAAAGTAGAACCTCATAAATGGGAGGATAAACATCTATAATAGTGGGTTGCCACTAATCTCTTCATCAAATCAAAAGTTTCAAGCTCAGGTAATCACTATCTTTAGGAGATAGGAGAACTTAAATTATCGTTAAGGGCTTCAATCTTAGAAATGAGAAGATGAGCATTCAACAATGTTTCTCGTAGTGCTTCATCCTCGATCTGTATATCATCAGGCTCAATCTCATTTTCTTCTTCTATGTCGATGGGCTCGGAAGGTAAATGCGATGAAATCGATGTCTCCATAAGAATCATTTTGGAATCGAGAGATATCTCAACATGATTGCTCGAAATATCAAAGAAGGCTCATCACAAATATCATAAAAACAACCCGGACTTGGGATTGGGATAAGGACCTCCTGGAATTAGACGATTCTGTTTCCGAATGGTACTAAGATGCTCATCCCCATTATGAGAGAGTAACAAGGTTCAACAATAGTAGGAAGGATAGATGGGATAAAAATAGGTAGGATTCGAGATAAAATCTTTTGGTGGAATAGTACTTTCGTCATTTATAGCTCTTAGACATATCATATTCTCCTCTGCTAACAATTCTTCCATACTCTTTCCTTCTGGGTTTTCGTCTTTCTTGTTATCATATAAAGCAAGTAGACTCTTTGCATTCTCCTCCGCCAATAATTCTCCCATACTTTTACCTTCTTTAACTTCCTCAACAGGAGTAGGATTGCCATTCGGAGGCATATATTCCTCATCAAAATTAGAATCGTCATCATAGTCGTAAACGAGAGGTTTCCAATATTGGGAACTCACTTTAGCGGCTTGTTCTTCAGCGAGTAATTCACCATAAGTTTTCTGATGAGGTTCTTCTTCTTGAGCATGTTTATTAACAAATTCTTCGAGTATATTAAGACATCTTTGGAGAATTTCTTGAGGAATTTGCGGAGGTTGTGGTTGAATCATTTGGTATTGTGGAGGTGGGTCATAAGAATAGTCGTAATTACAAGGAACCTGCTCATAGACAAGCGAGCTCTGTGTTTGACAATCGGAGTTAACGTGCGGACCTCCACAATACTCACAACAGTACGATTGTTGTGACAGATTTGGCGAGTTATATGGATAAGGTTCGTAACCAAAGGTTGTATTGTTAAATTGAGCTTGACATTGAAAACCTTGGTGAGGACCTCCAAGATTACTCTACAAGAGTAAGTCTCTGTCTCATGGTACGGGGGATGGTTAAGGAAATCGGTTGTTTCATTGTAGGGATTTTGGTCGTAGACAAACCCGTTTCTCATATTCACATTGCTACAACTGAGGCAATTTCCACCATTTTGAGGTCCCCCACACCATTGACAACCATAATGGTAAGACGAAGACATCAAGAAGAATTATACGGATAAGAGGGTAAGAGGAAAGAATTGACGGTTCAGAGGATAAAGACGATTATTATTTGGTTTTTATAAATAGAAAACATAAAAGGAAAATAAATTTTGAAAAGGAAAATCTTTTTGGGTTTTTATATAAGAGATATTTACAAAAACAACGATAACTTCTCGGGGAAGGATCTTCAAAAACACGTGAATCGAGACGGAATCAAAACTCACTTCATGCCCTCGGCATGGCCATTTTGATATGTTCATTCGTAGTACAGATGTTTTCCGAAGAAATACAAAGGCAATGTATTTCCCTGGTCGTTCTCCCAGCGAAGGATGAATAGAGTTAACAACTCACGTCGCGTTATTCGGGTTTTGAATGGTTAAAAAGGGATTTTTGATGATTTATAAACTACGGGACAAGGAAAAGTAATGGGTAGCAATTAAAACTTCTAAACCTATGGTGCAAAAAAGGAATTTTAACTAAGTACACAAAGTAAACTAAAAAGCAGTTAACGATAATTATAAAACGTATATTAAAATGCAATCTACACTATTTTAACTCCTAAATGTGATCTATTAATTTTATACAGCTAAAAATATAATTTAAAAATTATATAAAATTTAAAACTATTTTTTTTTGTTTTTCTTGATTTTATTTGAATTAAAAACTATTTTTTTATTTTTAAAATTGAATTAAAAAGCTAGAAAATATGAAAAATTACAAGAAAATTACCAAACTATTTTTAAAAAATCTAAATAAACTAAAAATAATTTTAAAAACTGAAATTATATTTTTCTGACTTTTTCTCAATTTATTATGAATTTAAAACTGATTAAAACAAATTAAATGTCTAGAAAATATAGGAAAAATCTGGAAAAATTTTTTTATGACTTTTTGATTTTTATAAACCTAATAAAATTAATTTTTCATTTTTGTGACCATTTTCTGATTTATTTGAATAAAAATCTAATTAAAAATGCCAAAAACTGAATTTAATTCTAGAAAAATAGTAACTGAACTTGGAAAATTGTGAAAAAATGCAGAAAAGATCTAAATGTGACTGAGAATCTAGGAAAATTATAAAAAGTAACTAGATATCACAGATTAAGCACTTTGATTGCCAACTGATATGAATAAGCAATTAGGAAATAAGCCAAAATGCACAATCAGCTACAAGAAGATACAGTAAACCAAAATAAGCCTAAACTAACTAAAAGTTGTCTAAAGAAACTAATAGTGACCAAATAAACTCAGGAAATAAGCAAATAAGCTCTGATCAAATTTCAAAAACCAAACAAAGACATCAGTCCTGAGGGACTGATTTCAAGCTCATGCACAAGCTGAAAAGCTATAAGCTAAGGGATAAATCTTATGGAAATAGGCATACCAACTGGTCAACTCTTTATAAACCAAAATTTTGACTTAGAAGAGCTTAAATGACTAAGTTATGAGCTATAGGAGAGACTTAGAAAAGGTGTGCAACAGCAAAAGGTATGGGCAGAAAAGGGACTTAAAGCAAAAATTAAACAATCAAAAAGCTTGGAGTGACCATGTAAGCTATCTAGGACCTAAACTAAAGTAACTTAATGCAACAACATAAGCTAAGGCAACTGGAACAATTCATTAAGCTAGAATTAACTAAAGACAAAGCATAAGAAATTGATGTTGATCAGTTAACTAAGGGGCACTAAGGGGACATATCATGCCTAAATAAGCTATGCAAAAGAGCACCTAAGCAAGCTCTAGAAATCCTAATAAGGCAGCACAGATCAAGATTGTACTAGGGACTACATGTAGATAAAAAAAACAGATTAAATACTCACTGAATAAGCTGATAAGATGCTGATAAATCAGAAGTTGAGCTTATCTGCTGGAAATGTAGACAGAAAAATGACACTTACTAATGACTTTGCACTAACTTTAAACCTATCAAATGAGTTTAGACAAGCCATTTAACCAAAAACAAATAAAATTCATACTCCAAATCACCACTAAAAACAGATTTAACACAATTTAAAAACACTTTGATGCTCTAAAAGTAGATTAGATCAGATGAATTTGGACAGATTTAAGATATTAGATGAATTTGGTAAAAACACTTGAAACACAAAACTGATTTAACTCACTTAAACCTATGATAAGAAATGCTTTACAAACAGTTTCTAAACTTAAATGAATCATAATAAGCTCACCAAAATCATTTAATCTCTAAAAATCTGACAAATCCAAACACCCCATTAGAGTACCAAAATTCAATTCAAACTTAGAATTTGATGAAACTTGATTAAAACAAGATTGTATTGAACAAAATAACACTAAAATTAACTATTTAACTACTTGAAATCACAAATTAACCAGAAACTTGTTTGACTTCTGTTGACTTTTTGAGCAACTTGAATTTTAGAATGAATTATCCAATAATAAGCTCACATAAGCTATCAACAGCTTACATGAGCTTATAAAAACAGAATTTAAGGCTTGGGATAGATGTAGATGAAAAAGAACCCCCCCCCCCCTAGAACCGTATAGGAAGTTTTCTCCTCGTACGGCTCGAGAAAAAATGATGTTTTGTCTATGGATAAAATAAAATTAGAATTAGAATAAATAGAAAATCTGTAAAATGAATTAGTCTATAATATAATTTCAAATTTCAATTTAACTCATAGTCATTTTTATTTAGCTGCGTTGCTGAAAAAAATCATTTGTACTCATAACTCAAGATGCCTTGGTGGTGAAATGGTAGACACGCGAGACTCAAAATCTTGTGCTCAAGAGCGTGGAGGTTCGAGTCCTCTTCAAGGCATAATATGGAGAATGCTCATTGAATGAGCAATTCAAGAAGAGAGCTCGGATAGCAATACCGATTCGATCCGAGCTCTCTTGGAATAAGTTCGGCAGCGAATCACGAAATCTTGGTCATCTTCTCTATCTAATGAATGGGGAGTCTGCTTTAAAATTGAAAATCGTCCACCCTGCACGCACCCCCCGAGCACGATGACAAATTAAGGAAAAACTGAAAACTAACTTTTCATTAATTAAACAGAAATTACAATGTGAATTTTGAAATTACAACTAAGAAAAAGAATTTAAATGACAGAAATTAAAATGGGTAACAATTTTCTAAAGACATAAAAATTGGACGAATTTTCTTGTGGAATGAAGAGGGCCTTTTATAGCTGAAGTGGGAGCTTGGGCTTGATCATCAGAAGCATGCAGAAGTACAATCTCCACCTTTGATTCATCTCTTGCATCATTCTCTCAATTCTAAACCCTTGGATCAGATGGGTGAGGTGTTTCTACCAATAGAATTACTCCATTCTTCCATGTTGGCGATCCTTGAGTGTCATACCTCTGACACGTTGTCAGAAGGTACTAGAAGCACTTTAAGTTTGGGTAAATCGGTAGGTGCAGGGTAAGTTTCTATTGAAGAGGATAAACAGTAAAACCTGGGTAAGTATTTGGGCGCGTCTTTTGGGTTTTGGGTTTTTTTATTTTTATATGACCAAATGGGGTGTCTTGACTGGAAGGGTTAAATTGGGTATTGACCGGGTTGTATTATTCTTTGACCTTGGCTAAATTTATAAACGGGGTAAGATTAATAGAGGGTGTGGGCTTGGGCTTGGTACGGTAATGGGTAGTGTAGGTTTGGACTTGGTATTTTGGATTTGTAATAATAGGATATTACACTAAGGAGAGTTTATGTAATGTTTGCAATTTATAAGGATCAATAATGTAAAGTGTGAAAGATTGGGGTGAAAAGTGTAATTTTAGGAAAGTGAGGGATGAGATGTGAAAACTTCCAAAACATGTCTTAGAGCTCCGTAATTTGCACTTTTGAGCATCCAAAACCCATAAAATAGCATCCCGGCATCGGCTTTTGCTCTCTTCTCTTTCTCGTGCTCGGTTTTTTTTTATTTGTCTTTCTTTTGTGTGTTTTGTCATATCCGTACTTGCACATGCATAAACTCAAGAAACCAACAAATATTAGGCATAAACGGCTCTTTTCTGGTTATTTTGGTAAAAAAAAATGGTATGTGTTTTAGCACATACCACACACCTTATCTTAACGCGTTGTATTCCTAAGGTTGTAGGGAATGCATATGCCCTAACTCTTTGAGGTTACCTTTGGGTTTAGCCAACGAAATCCGCAAGTCCTTAAACTATTTCATTCATAAGCCTCACTTTCGCAAAGAATACTCAAGCATTAAACACAACGATTGATGCCTAGTTGCACTCCTAAGCCAATTACAATTAAGATAAGAAACAACCTAACACTAATCAATAACTAGGTTTCATAGATCTAAGCAAACACACAAGAAATTTAGCTAGACATGTTAAACAAGCAAGCATACACACAATCAATTGAAGACATAATGATAGTTTGGATTAAAATACCTAGCTTGATGTGTAAAATTGGGTTTGGGACCCTAAGATACTGTCCAAATCGGACTACAAACGTTTTAGGCTTTTCTCTCCAAAAGTCTACCTCTTTAAATGCAGAAAAATTGAATTCTATATATAGATTTACAAGTGCGATGGCGTCACCTTATAGGTAGGACGCCGTCAGCTCACCGCCATTAGGGTTTTCGTCTTGGCCAAGTTATCGATAGGATGGCGTCACCTTAGAGCTTGTGACGCCGTCAGTCTTCAGTTGGGACGTTGTCTGATTCTTGATCTGGGTCGTCTAAGATGAAAAGTCTGAGTGACGCCCTTCTTCTTCAAACCCGACGCCGTCGGTTATACGAACAAACATTCCACTGAACCGTCTGGTGCATGTTTTTATCAAGTCTGTATATAGGGACGACGTTGCCCTTGATTGGGACGCCTTCAGGTTCAGTTTGAGCAGCTTGAGTGGCTTCGATCTTGACTTTGCCATTTTCTTCATGTATTCACTCCTTTTTGTCCAAATGTGCATCATTCCAGCATTTTGCTTCCAAAAGACCTAAAAAGTGAAAAGGAACGAAATTAAGCAGTAACGGATATAAAAGTGGTCGATTAAGGGCTTAAATGACCCCCTAAAAGTGTACGTTTTAAATCCTTATCACTTAAGCAAAACGTTGGAAACTAATATGACAGGTTGGTTGATTATGCTGGTGAATTGAGAAAAACAAATCCGGGTACCACAGTGCATATGCGTATAGATCATCTGATAGATGGTACACACATGTTTAATAGTTTATACATTTGTTTTCCCAATTTAAAAGTGGGTTGGAAAAGTGGTTGTAGAAAGGCTATAGGATTGGATGGATGTTTTTTGAAAGGTGTGTGCCAAGGAGAACTGTTGGCAGCTATTGGGCGGGATAGAAACAATCAAGTATACCCAATTGCATGGGCTGTTGTGCAAGTTGAGAACACAGACAGTTGAGAATGGTTTATGAGGTTATTAACAAAAGATCTTTAATTAGGAAATGGGGAAGGGATGAGAATTATATCAGATGGTCATAAAGGTCTTTTTCAAGCAGTTAGGAGAGTGGTGCCTTTGGTAGAACATAGACTATGTGCTAGGCATATTTATGCCAATTTTAACAAGTTATACCCTGGGGTTCTATTGAGAAATATGAGGGAAAATACATTTCCCATGGCATTGGATACAAGCTGCTTTCAGAACTTTCAGAGCTTGAAGAGCTTGAAATGGTTATGATTTCTGCATTATAGAATAAAATAAAAATTAAAAAAAAAAAGTATATAAAAATAATTTATAAATAAACAGAAAAGGTTGAAAACCTGGTTTGGGTTTGGAAGTCATTTTTTAAGAACCCTTTGTTAACAGGAATGGCTGATGCGTGTGCTTCAACCAATAATCCTTATGCCTTTATATACTAAAATGTTGGTGCTTCAAGAATACAAAAATACAGTCAAGATTCTCATCTATGTGTGCACAGTTTTTTTGAGTCACTATTTTAGTCAAAATCAGCTTTTCATGACTGCAACTTTTGTATCATCAAAGCATGCCTGCATTTTTTTAGAAATATGCCTGCAATACATTTAGCTGACTGCATTTTTGTCTCATGCCTGCATTTTCATGACTACACTTACATCTCTTTTCATGACTGCAATACATTTAGCTTCTCATGACACCATTTTCATCTTCTTTTTTTTATTACACATTTAGCTTTTCATGACTGCATTTTCATTACTGATATACATTAACCTTTTGATGACTGCATTTTCATCTCTTTATTGTTAAAGATATCAGTAAAACAATAACAATTGCATACATTACTCAAAACAATTTTCCATTCATTGATCAACATTGAACATGCTCAATACATCTTACTTCTACAACTAAAGAGCTTTAATAAACATAATGAAAAGCATTCCTAAGAGTACACAAATAACCCTAGATTGTAGATTAAGCTTAGATTTCAACACTGCAACTTCTTCTTCAAAGCCTTTTTTTTTTCACCTCAAATTCCACAACATCTTTCTTCATATTGTTTTGCACATCAATCAATATAGCTTTGTAATGCTCAGTTGTAAAATGAGGATCCCACCAATGAAAGAAATTACACTTCTTTCTTCCCTAATTTATCATTAAAAAAAGTCAAAACATTTTTTTTTACCCAACAAACATTAGAACAAAATAGTGGTTTACCTTATAGTTAGGACATCCCAAAAACCTTATGACTGGTTTTGTTCAGTCCAAGATGTCCATTTGCCACTAACATCACCACATTCGCACAAGACAAAAACACGATTGACCAAATTGTCTTTTTCCCAACCAGCATTTCTTAGATTCCAGTTAACCCAATTTGATGAATTTGATGATTTTGTCATGAATTGATTTTGGGGAAGATAACTATGTGCCCTAGATTTATTTTGGGGATGAAAATGTTTTACCGCTATTTAAGTTTAAGATTTTGTAAAAATCTTTCATTTTAGCACCTCTAACCTTTATAAAAGTTTCAGTTATAAAAAATTTACACTTAACGAAATTATTGGTTAGTTGCTAATGGAAAAGCCTAAATCCGCCAAAATAAAGCCGGGTACTTTTTTATGCAAAAAAAAATGGAATACCTTGATTGGAAAAATACCCTAAGTAGAGTACTTTTTTGTGCCATTTTCCCTTATTACTTCTATATTATTTTTTCACTAAAACAGTTGTAATTAAACAAATGTTCAAGAACTAACTTTATATCACCCATATTTGTTTATTTGCGTTTATGTCTTTATGAATGAACATATACAAATACGCTCAAGTTCATTTGTTTGGTTAAGCTTAAACGCGTGTTGGCTTCATTTACAGTCTTATTACTCAACACACAAGTGGGTATTATAGCTACATACCTTAATGATCCTGTGAAACTTAACATTGTTGTAGTACCCCCTTTGCGACAACTCAAAGAAGTTTTTGCAAGTTCTAGGCGCGTGCTTATTTTACAGCTACACAATTTAATTCAACATTAATTAATCAAACAATGAAATTGTAGTAAAACAAATGTGTGACAAATGATTAAAATAATTTACCTCGACGGTAAAAGAGCCCATTTATATTTTGAGTGTGACTTCCGGTGGACCTCCTTTTGGTCCCGGCATGGTTGTTTGGGATGATTCTGATGAGGGTTCATTAGGGTTTAAGGTAGCGTAAAATTAAAGTATTGGTTTGGGTCAGGTAGTGGTCACTTGTGAGTTTTTTTATGTTCGACCCAATTGGATCATGTTTGGCTTAGAACTTATTTTTTTATGTTCGACCCAATCATCAACGGAATAACATTTAAATCCACAAGTGGAGTTGATGATAGGTTGATTTTCTCACCAGCCTCACCAACACCACTGCCGCCTGCCTCATTAGCCTTTCGGCTCCTCTTTCTGGTCAAATGCTAAGCAACTGGAACCTCATATTCTACGTCCTCCATCTCATGGTTAACCTGGAGAACGCTGATGCGGATTTCGTAAGAGCTCACGATCCTACTAGACAGGCAGTGTAATTAATCGTTATATTTTAGTATGGGTAGGACACGGGGATCGAAGGCCGAAGTGTATGTCGAGATGAGTTGAGATCAATATAGATTTTATATTTATCATAGATTCAATAAATCAATCTTAGTCATCAATTTTTTGATCAAAATTAATAAAAAAATTATTTTTCACATTTTTTTAAACAACATATCTTGCAAATGGTAAATCTTCAAACTATAAAATATACACCATCGCGACGAGAATTGAATTATCTTTCTATACATATGCACTTCTCTATATTTTCGATAAACATTTTTTTCAAAAATTTCGGCCAGAAAAATCACATATGATTTCTAAAATCATATATGATTTTCAAAAATCACATGTGATTCGATTTTTACAAATCACATAAGATTTTTTTAAATCATATATGATTTTTTTCAAATCACATATGATTTGAAAAAATCATATGTGATTTATAAAAATCGAATCACATGTGATTTTCACAAATCACATATGATTTTTTTGGGCCGAAATTTTGAAAAATAATTTTGTTAAAAATATATAGAAGTGCATATCTATATAAAGATAATTTAATTCTCGTCACAATAATATGATTTTTTCTCGTAATGATTAACGATTTTCGAGATATTTAATTTATAAAAAAATAGTGAAAGTTTATTTTTTTTGTTTTGATCAGAAAAATGAATGACTATGATTCATTGGATCTATGGTAAATTTGAGATTTATATTAAACTTTTGTCATGTCGAGATATGTCTAAAGAGGAGGGATGAGTATTTTTGTATTTTTAAATTTTTTAGAAAGCAAATTAAACTCTCAGGGTTTTGAATAATGGGCATTTTAACTACCAATTAGCTGAAACAAAACTAAATAACTTAAAACAAAATGCAAGAAAAGTAAATTGGTAGTAACTTTCATGATAGGAAAATGTGTTTACTTAGTTTTCTTTACTCCCTTATTATCTCTTATTGATTAATTGAATTGTCACACCCTTATTTTAATTGAAGTGTTGTATTCCTTTTTATTAGTTGTAGGGAGGTGTCAAATGCCATAACTCTATGAACATATAAGTCTCTCCTAAGTAGCTTAAAGTTTATTAAGTCTCCTAGGATATACAAGATGCAATTCATGCACTAAATACAACGAGAAAAACCACAAGCGCACTCTAGGGTTGCGTTTAATAAGATGGACAAGCTAGTTATGTAAAACCTGAAAATTTAAAATCCGAATAAAGACTAAAATACCCTTGGAACTAAAAATTATAAAATACGTAAAATATATTTCTAACACTTAAAGAAATTAAAAGATTAACTTGCGAATATTTAAAAACCCTAACTAAAATATATTACGTAATTAATTTTGGTACGACGAAGAGTTAATGTTTCGTAAATGATTTGGGGTCGTGTTTGTTTAATTCGTGAGCCTAGGGCCGAAGCCCATATGGTGTCGTGTGAATGGTGTGACCGGTTGGACCAAACCCAAACCCAAACCCAATTACTTTCCTAGTTTAACTCAAATACTACAACTATAAATACAACACATATTCATTAAATTGGAACCCTAGTTAATTTGCTCTCTTTTTCTTTTCTTCCTTTGCTCGGCCGAAACTCAAACAAACACCCTTGGTGTCGATTTTGCTCTATCAAGTGAAGGTATATCGCTTATTTGTTTTCCTTTAACGTACCTTGCGTGTATATGTCAAGTTATAATTGTTTCGTCGCTTTTTGTTCTTTTTCTTTTGTGGCCGAGGGGTGTAAAACAAAACCAAGAGAAACCCTAACTCATTTAACCTAGTAAATAATAAGAGACATGTACGTAAGATGTGATACTGAATCAAGTCATGTTTGTGTTTGTTTAATATTGGCCGAACCATATTAAATAGGACCGAACCATGTTTTATTTTTGAATAATGAATATAACTAAATAACTTGAGTAAGTAAAGTATTTAGATGAGCTAATATGCGAAAACCCTAATAACCGAAACATGTGTATAAGTTTTGAAGATGCATTAATTAAGTAAAGGTTATGTTAAACATAAACCCTAGTTTTGATATGCTAATTTAATAAGTTATGTTAAACCCTAATAGAGTAAATCGTAATTAATACTGAGTGATGAGTAAATAATATGTCACATAAAATCATAAACATGTACGTTGAAACATAAAAGGAAAGAGTATTATGTGACGTGTTAGGTTAAGTAACTAGTCATTAAAAGACGTAACATGTAAGTTAATGAATATTAATGAGGCATTAAAGTATGAAAACCCTAAACTTTAATAAAAGACGTATGAAACCCTAATTGGCGATATTAATATTAAAACATTTAAGTCTCATTTAAATATAGAAACCCTAAAATATTAAAGGATCATTGTGACGATTTCGGAATCATTAATAATATATACGACATTAATGTATATAGGTTCTGTGAAGAAGGAGTAATTCTTTGCTTCCCTGTTTCGACTTTTGATCTTTTGCTTTCGAATAAGGTACGGATATTCTGACCTTTTCAGTAAAGGTTTCGTATGAAGTTTCTTTTCGTTTTCATATTAGGATTTCCTAAACCTTTGCTATGAATCCTAATGTGTTTATTGAGCTGTTGCTTATCTGAACTTTGATTTCTGAATTATGAAACATCGATTTTGAACTATCGATATGAAAACTATGATTTTGGAAATACGAATGATTTTCTGATAAAAATGATCTATGTCAGTTATGGCATTCTTATTTGAATTCGATAGTTGACACCGAGCCAAATATAACTAGTCATGGGGTTCCATGTCCGTGTCGACAAATGCACTTTTCGACATGACTCTAGGGCGATAGAGTGATGTTCGCCCGCGTCCCTTATCATTATCTGTATGAGCTCAATTTGAATTATATTATGAATATTTGTCTGTGGGGCGTATGGATGCATCCTAGATCTGTTATATGCCATATATTATTTGTTATTTGTTATATGTTATCGATGATTGATCTTTGCGTGCATGCACGTCTTTCATAACTCTGGTAGGTCTCCCCTACAAATATGTTGCCTTATGTGATTATGATATGTTTCTGATATGGCATATGTTCTGGGCTTCGAGGTAGTTAAGCTATAAACTTATTTTGATATTTCTGAAATTATCTTTTGAGAAGACTATGATTTCACTATCTTTCTTTTACTTTATTTCGTATTCGTTCTCGTTTCGTATTCGTTTTGCTTGTATATCTGTTCACTGGGCTTTCGAAGCTCAGCCGCACTTTTCTTTTCTTCCGCGGCAGGTATCTAAGCATTGGAGCTGGGTAGTGCTTTGGGATGAGTCTTTGAGTGGACTTACCTTAGAGATTTAGCTTTGATATTATGATGCCATTTAGACTTATGCTTTAGACATTTCATTTGGAGTTTATTTTTCCATTTGGGACCTATGTATTGAAGTCTTTTGACTTGGATTATTTCCATATTTATGTTAAAGATTTCTTTTAGTTTATATGTTTGCTTTGATATGACACCATTACTTGTGATTCCTTTACCCTTGTGGGGTCGGGGCGTTACAATTTATGGCATCAGAGCCCAGGTTTACGACTTGTAGTCGGGACTGTGACATATGGAGCCTAGGTTTTGAGACTTTAGGGTTTAGGGTTTGACCTGTGAGGATTTGGGTAGACTTTAGGATTCCTTCGTACTTCCATTTCGTATCTCACCTTTGTTCATTTTGCTAATCGTTTGGATATCGTTCAGATGGTTCAAACTCGTCGTAACGGCAACTCGGGAGGGGACGATGATGCTACTTGACATGGATGCCTGCGATTGCGAATGCTCTCAACTCTCTTTTCCTGGTTTGACTACACGAGATGATGGAGCAGGTGATCAACAACATTCGTAATCGAATGGTGCTTGGTAGTGGTGGAGGAAATCAACCCGTCGGTATTCATACTTGGCTCGGCGTTTCGGTAAGTGAAGCCTCTTTCGTTTAGCACTGCTGCTACTCCTACCGAGGCCGAGGACTGGATCACTCATATTGAGAAGCTGTTTGAAGTATTGGGTTGTGGAGACGAGTTTAAGACTCGTTTGGCTTCATTCAAATTGGAAGGTGATGCTTTGAGTTGGTGGAAAGCATTGAAACAAGCAAGAGGAGGTGACGCTTTTGTTGTGACTTGTACTTGGACTGAGTTTCGGACTATCTTCTATAACCGTTACTTCCCGATGCTTTGGCGAGCAAAGGTATGAGAGGGATTATCAGGCGATCTACCAGTTTGATCATGAGACCTCTAATGAGTACATGAGTAGGTTTATGAGGTTGGTGCGTTTTGTTGGAGTGATTCTTTGGAGATGGTAGGCGTCAAGCTAAGCACTTCAAGTGGGGGCTGAAGAAGTGGGTGTTGGACCGATTGCTTAATATTGAGTATGAGAATGTGTCGGCCTGCAATGACGCAGCTCGTAACATTGAGATCTTTCATGAGGTTTCGGGTTCTAACAAGCGTAATCGCGATGGTGATCGGATTCAAGGTAGGACTCAAGGCAATGACTATAAGGGAAACTCTGGTAGGAGTTATGATTCGAGAGGTCATATGGATAGGAGTTATGATCGGTCGGTCGGAAGGAATGTTGACCTTTGGACGCTGTTAAAGTCGAGGGTCAAGATAATAGAAATCTTGGTAGGAATGGAAGTGATCGTCAGAACCAAGGTAACAATAACCAGCGTTACAACAGGGATCAGCCAGCTAGAGGAACAAATCAGGGTCGTGCTTTAGGATCTTCTAGTCAGCAGAGGACAGCTGAGGTTTTGCCACCCCACCTATTTGTACTACTTGTGGAAAGGCTCATCCGGGGCAGTGTTTCAAGGCTACTGGTGGATGTTTTGGTTGTGGTTCCACTACTCACAAGATTAAGGATTGCCCTAAGAAGAATCCGGCAGTTCCTGGAAACAACATCAAGCCGCCAACTACTCTGGGCGTGTCTATGCTACTACTCGTAACCAGGCGGAGCGAACTTCAGGTACCATTACGGGCACTCTTTTCATTGATGATTTTTCTGTCTTCGTTTTATTTGATACTGGCGCCACACACTCCATTATATCTATCACATCTGCTAAGAAACTTAATATGAAGCCCAAACCGTTAACAAATCACTTATCGATTTCTACGCCTATGAAAAATCATGTGATCATTGATCATAAATATGTTAAGTGTCCTCTTCGTTTTGATGATCGTATTCGCTTTGCAAATCTGTATCCTCTCAATATGGTCGACTTTGATATCATTCTCGGCATGGATTGGTTGGCTTACCATAGAGCTTCAATTGATTGCCATGCTAGAACGGTGATCTTTGGAGACGTAAAACATCCTGAATTCGTTTATCATGGTTCTCAACCCCTTAAATCTGTTAAGCTCATTTTCGCTATGAAGGCACGGATCATGATTGCTCATGGGTGCCAAGGTTTTCTAGCATCTGTTAAGGACATATCTTTGGAGAGTCCTAACATTGAAAGTCTTTCGGTTGTTTGCGAATTTCTTTGGACGTTTTTCCGGATGAACTCCCTGGATTTCCCCCAGCTCGAGAAGTTGAGTTTAGCATTGAGTTAATTCACGGTCTGAACCGATTTGAAGGCTCCGTATCGTATGGCACCTGTAGAACTGAAGGAGTTGAAGGAACAGCTGCAAGAGATGATAGAAAGTGGATTTATTCGCCCCAGTGTTTCTCCATGGGGTAACTGTTTTGTTTGTGAAGAAGAAGGATGGAAGCATGCGCCTATGTATCGACTACCGTGAACTCAATCGTATTACTATTCGTAACCGTTATCCTTTACCGCGTATAGACGATTTGTTTGATCAACTGCAAGGAGCTAAGTTCTTTTCGAAGATTGACTGAGGTCCGGATACCATCGATTACGTGTGAAGGAGCAAGATGTTCCTAAGACCGCGTTTCGTACCGGATATGGTCATTACGAATTCCTCGTTATGCCTTTTGGTTTGACCAATGCACCTGCTGTGTTTATGGACCTGATGAATCGTGTTTTCCATGAGTTTCTCGACAAGTTCGTTATTGTTTTCATCGACGACATTTTGGTGTACTCTAAGTCTGAAGAAGAGCATGAAGAACATCTCCGTATAGTTTTGGAGATTTTGAGGAAGAAGAAGTTGTACGCCAAATTCTCGAAGTGCGAATTTTGGTTGAGACAAGTTGCTTTCCTTGGTCATATTGTATCGGCTGATGGTATCACCATGGATTCGTCTAAAGTTGAGGCTATCACTAAATGGCCAAGACCTACGCATGCGAGGTCAGGAGTTTTCTTGGACTTCTTTGGTTACTATAGACGTTTTGTTGAAGGTTTCTCTCGTCTAGCTTTGCCTTTAACCAAATTGATGAGGAAAGGTGAAAAGTTTGTATGGACGGATGAACGAGAGAAGAGTTTCGAAGAATTGAAGCGGAGATTGGTGTCGGCTCCCATTTTGACTCTTCCAACTGGTTCAGGAGGATTTCAAATCTACAGCGATGCATCTAAGAAAGGATTGGGCTGTGTTTTGATGCAACATGGAAAGGTAATAGCTTATGCTTTGAGGCAGCTAAAACCTTATGAGGAAAATTACCCAACCCACGATCTTGAGTTAGCTGCGGTGGTTTTTGCGTTGAAGATTTGGAGACATTACTTGTATGGAGAGGCGTGTGATATATTCACTGATCATAAGAGTCTCAAGTATATTTTCACTCAGAAGGAACTGAATATGAGACAAAGAAGATGGTTAGAACTTCTTAAGGATTATGACACTAACATTCAGTACCATCCTGGTAAGGCTAATGTAGTTGCTGACGACTTAGCCGGAATCAGGCATTCTTGCGAGTATCAAGATTGAGCCTAGGATTTTGCGTGACTTAGAGAGTTTGGATGTTGAGTTGTGTGTACGAGGTTTTGATGGATACTGGGCTAGTATGAAGGTGGAGTCGAACCTTATACTGCAAATTAAGGAAGTTCAGAAAGATGACGGCGAGCTGTGGGCCGTGGTGCAAAATGTTGAAGAAGGTAAGCAGACGGAGTTTAAGGTTGATAATGACGGTATTGTATGGTATGGAGATAGGCTTTGTGTTCCCAATGATTCGGTACTTCGTGAGAAAGTTATGACTGAAGCTCATAGTTCTCCTTTCACTATAGATCCTGGTTCTACCAAGATGTATAGGGATTTGAAACAGATACTTTTGGTGGAACGGCATGAAGCAAGATGTGGCGACGTTTGTGTCGAAGTGTATGATTTGTCAGCAGGTTAAGATTGAACATCAGAGGGCTAGTGGATTGTTACAGCCATTGGAGATTCCAACATGGAAGTGGGATAAGATATCTATGGATTTTGTGACTGGATTACCTCTTACTAGGAAGAAGCATGATGCGATTTGGGTGGTTGTTGATCGACTAACCAAATCTGCTCATTTCTTGCCAATCAGGAAGGATTATGGTATTGGTAAATTGGCGGAGATTTTTCAGCAAGAGATCGTTAGGCTTCATGGTACTCCGACGTCTATTGTGTCCGATAGAGATCCGCGTTTTACTTCTCGTTTGGAAAGGTTTGCAGAAAGCTTGGGGTACTCGACTTAACTTTAGTACGGCATTTCATCCTCAAACAGATGGTCAGTCAGAGAGGACTATACAGACCTTAGAGGATATGCTAAGGGCTTGTGCTTTAGAATGGACTGGTAGTTGGGATGAATATTTATGTTTAGTAGAGTTTGCTTATAACAACAGTTGGCATGCTAGCATTAAGGCAGCACCGTTTGAACTTCTTTATGGAAGGAAATGTAGAGCGCCTATTTGTTGGGATGAAGTAGGTGAACGTCTAATCGAAGGTCCGGAAATGATTGAGATCACTAATGAGAAAGTAGCTATTGCTAGAGAAAAGTTGAAGGAGGCTAGGTCTCGTCAGAAAAGTTATGCTGATAAGCATCGTCGTGATTTAGAGTTTCGAGTTGGTGATCGTGTGTTTTTGAAAGTTTCGCCGTTTAGAGGTGTGAAACGTTTTGGAATCAAGGGCAAGCTTAGTCCTCGATTTATTGGACCGTTTGAGATTCTTGAACGTATAGGAGAGGTTTCGTATCGTTTAGCACTTCCGCCTCAGTTATCGCATGTTCATGACGTTTTTCATGTATCACTCCTAAGGGGATACAACTATCATCCGTTACACGTTGCTTCTTATCCGTTTGATCAAATTCAGCCCGATATGTCTTTATCGAAGAACCGAAGCGATTCGGAAAGACAAGAAAGAGTCATGAGAAATAAAGTTATTCCATTCGTTAAGATTCTTTGGAAAAATCACCCGGAGCGTGAGGCTACTTGGGAAACCGAGGAGTCGATGCGTGCTAGTTACCCTCATTTCTTTGAATAGTTTGGTATGTTCTCATTTCGTTTTCATTTTCGTTTTCATTTCGTTTCATTCAATTTTCGAGGACGAAAATTTTTCTTTAGAGGGGAAGAATTGTAAAACCTGAAAATTTAAAATCCGAATAAAGACTAAAATACCCTTGGAACAAAAAAATTATAAAATACGTAAAATATATTTCTAACACTTAAAGAAATTAAAAGATTAACTTGCGAATATTTAAAAACCCTAACTAAAATATATTACGTAATTAATTTTGGTACGACGAAGAGTTAATGTTTCGTAAATGATTTGGGGTCGTGTTTGTTTAATTCGTGAGCCTAGGGCCGAAGCCCATATGGTGTCGTGTGAATGGTGTGACCGGTTGGACCAAACCCAAACCCAAACCCAATTACTTTCCTAGTTTAACTCAAATACTACAACTATAAATACAACACATATTCATTAAATTGGAACCCTAGTTAATTTGCTCTCTTTTTTCTTTTCTTCCTTTGCTCGGCCGAAACTCAAACAAACACCCTTGGTGTCGATTTTGCTCTATCAAGTGAAGGTATATCGCTTATTTGTTTTCCTTTAACGTACCTTGCGTGTATATGTCAAGTTATAATTGTTTCGTCGCTTTTTGTTCTTTTTCTTTTGTGGCCGAGGGGTGTAAAACAAAACCAAGAGAAACCCTAACTCATTTAACCTAGTAAATAATAAGAGACATGTACGTAAGATGTGATACTGAATCGAGTCATGTTTGTGTTTGTTTAATATTGGCCGAACCATATTAAATAGGACCGAACCATGTTTTATTTTTGAATAATGAATATAACTTAATAACTTGAGTAAGTAAAGTATTTAGATGAGCTAATATGCGAAAACCCTAATAACCGAAACATGTGTATAAGTTTTGAAGATGCATTAATTAAGTAAAGGTTATGTTAAACATAAACCCTAGTTTTGATATGCTAATTTAATAAGTTATGTTAAACCCTAATAGAGTAAATGCGTAATTAATACGAGTGATGAGTAAATAATATGTCACATAAAATCATAAACATGTACGTTGAAACATAAAAAGGAAAGAGTATTATGTGACGTGTTAGGTTAAGTAATTAGTCATTAAAAGACGTAACAAGTAAGCTAATGAATATTAATGAGGCATTAAAGTATGAAAACCCTAAACTTTAATAAAAGACGTATGAAACCCTAATTGGCGATATTAATATTAAAACATTTAAGTCTCATTTAAATATAGAAACCCTAAAATATTAAAGGATCATTGTGACGATTTCGGAATCATTAATAATATATACGACATTAATGTATATAGGTTCTGTGAAGAAGGAGTAATTCTTTGCTTCCCTGTTTCGACTTTTGATCTTTTGCTTTCGAATAAGGTACGGATATTCTGACCTTTTTAGTAAAGGTTTCGTATGAAGTTTCTTTTCGTTTTCATATTAGGATTTCCTAAACCTTTGCTATGAACCCTAATGTGTTTATTGAGCTGTTGCTTATCTGAACTTTGATTTCTGAATTATGAAACATCTGATTTTTGAACTATCGGATATGAAAACTATGATTTTGGAAATACGAATGATTTTCTGATAAAAATGATCTATGTCAGTTATGACATTCTTATTTGAATTCTGATAGTTGACACCCGAGCCAAATATAACTAGTCATGGGGGTTCCATGTCCGTGTCAGCAAATGCACTTTCTGACATGACTCTAGGGCAGTAGAGTGATGTTCTGCCACGTCCCTTATCTGTTATCTGTATGAGCTCAATTTGAATTATATTATGAATATTTGTCTGTGGGGCGTATGGATGCATCCTAGATCTGTTATATGCCATATATTATCTGTTATTTGTTATATGTTATCTGATGATTGATGCTGCGTGCATGCACGTCTTTCATAACTCTGGTAGGTCTCCCCTACAAATATGTTGCCTTATGTGATTATGATATGTTTTTGATATGGCATATGTTGGGCTTCGAGGTAGTTAAGCTATAAACTTATTTTGATATTTCTGAAATTATCTTTTGAGAAGACTATGATTTCACTATCTTTCTTTTACTTTATTTCGTATTCGTTCTCGTTTCGTATTCGTTTTGCTTGTATATCTGTTCACTGGGCTTTGAAGCTCAGCCGCACTTTTCTTTTCTTCCGCGGCAGGTATCTAAGCATTGGAGCTGGGTATTGCTTTGGGATGAGTGCTGAGTGGACTTACCTTAGAGATTTAGCTTTGATATTATGATGCCATTTAGACTTATGCTTTAGACATTTCATTTGGAGTTTATTTTTTGGGACCTATGTATTGAAGTCTTTTGACTTGGATTATTTCCATATTTATGTTAAAGATTTCTTTTAGTTTATATGTTTGCTTTGATATGACACCATTACTTGTGATTCCTTTACCCTTGTGGGGTCGGGGCGTTACAAGTTACATATAAGAATTAAGCTAGTTTTCTTACCCTAACGCGAAACAACCAATTCAACAAGCGACGACAATCAATAACTAATAACAATGTTTCATTAGATCAAAGCAAACACTAATAATCTAGCCTAGCATGTTAAAGTGAAGAAAAGAAAAGCATATAATCAAACAACACATACACATATAGAATGATTAAAGAGGGATTACTTATCTTCAATTAACCATGAGCCAAAGTGGCTGAAAAACATTCACAAAAGCTGTGAAATTCGTCTAGTGTTTGCCTCTTCAAAGTGTTACACAAATAATGGAAAACATGTGAAAAATATATATATTATTACACTTGTGACGACGTCACTTTATAGGTTGTGACGCCAGATGATCACCGTCATTAGGGTTTCGTCTTGTGCAAGTCGTCGTTATGACACCGTCGTTTTGGATCTGTAACGTCGTCATGTGATGCCCGACGTCGTCCCTTGTAAATGATCTAGGTCGTCTCTTGTATGAAGATCAATCACTCTTTTGTACCGATAAACGAGTCTAAGGGGCTTGTATGGACTACCATTGAGGAAACTGGAGACCGATTTCGAATCAAGTACATGAGCAAGATAAAGGTTGGAGCTACTAAGCCTTCCTATTTGCCATATATTGAGCAACCCTGTGATTTGGAAAGAGATAATCTTGATGATGAAAGAATGTACGCCGAGGCAGAAATTTTGTTCAACAACAGGTTGCTACGACTTATGGACTTGACTTTGGAACAATGGTTAGACATTAAATATGGGAATCGTAATAATATTGCTAAAGATGATTTGAGAAGCATTGTGGGTACATGGTTAACCCGAAGTTTTAAGAAACAATTTGATGAGTACATGGTGATAAAAAGACGGTTAATGAAGTCCATGATTAATACTGATGTTGAATTTGATCCCTATGATGTTGATTTTGCAGAATGGTTGGCTTCCAAATTCAGTAACCACAAGAGTATGGATAGGGCTACCAAAAATGTACTTTGGCTATATTGGATAACAGGAGATGATGAAAAAGTATTAACCGAAGGAGAGTTATCCGATGAACAAAACAAAGATTCGGGTGCATATGATGAAGTTGGTAGGATCTTTGCTATTGAAGTTGATATATTCGATTATGAGACACCTGTAACACCCCTTGAATAATACACGACTAAAAACGTGAAAATTTAAACTTTTACGCGGAAACGACTTCACTTTAACGGACATTTCGTTACTCTTTTGACCATTAATAAAAATCCATAAACATTTAGACCTCACTATTTTTAAATGAAACTAAACTTAATTCTCTTTTAAACGGTGGGTGGCGCGACTCGTGATGACTTACAGTTTAAAAGATATGATTTTTCAAACATTGACAAAAATCTACCAAAACAACCTGTGTACCATACGCCCTTATGCCCAAGGCCCAGAAGGACGTATGGTCTGTTACTCAAAACTTGTGAATATACAATTTTAGGCAGAAGGCCTTCTGCCCAGCCCATGAAGGCGTATGATGAGAGCGTATGACCTGAACTCAGAAGCACATAAAACCACTTTTAACCACTTATGCCCAGAAGTGGAAGGCCTTATGCTCCCATTCTCATATTTTACCAAAAACTAAACTTTTAGCAACTTACTCTAATTTCCGAAAAATGACTCCCATAACTCGACATAACACCAAATCTTCTAGAAATCATTAACATAACATAATAAACCAATTCAATAATCATTTGACCCATTTGTAACCCAAAATGGGTATAAATACACTTATTACAAACACCCCTTTAGCCATAACTCTAAACGCTTGAACCATACTTTTAAACAACCATTGGACAACTCGATTACTTCATTAACCTTAACATATACCTTGACACTTTCCAAGATACTTACAAACCATTTTAGGCTTTCGGGGGTACAACATTGAAACGAGCTCGGTATCTACCTAAGCTCTACTTTCTTACCATTCTTATAACTTCCATCTAGCAATCCATAAGCTTTAATCCAATGCTTACCATCGCCATCACATATGGACCTAGAAACATTAACATCTTAAACCGTAAGCACGAGGCTTAGTAAGCAAAATGGATATAACTTAACATTATACATCATTCACACATTACACATTATAACCATTCTTCCAATACAAATTTAATCATAAACATACCTTGGGATATCATTAAGCATCATGTAAGATATAGGATTTCACAAACACACTAAACCATAATCACTATGGGGCGTTTAATATGTTTAGAGAGAGAAAGTTCTAGAGAGAGAAAGGGAAGAGTGTTGGGAACTATGTGAAACAAAGAAAAATGGTATTGAAGCTCCAACCCTCTACCTTAGGAGGTAGAGGGTATTTATAGTTTCTTACAAACAAACTCTACCTACGGGCTGTGGATCAGGCATACAGTGGGTAAAGACCCGTCCGTCCTCCACGGTGTTACTTAACTAAATACTACTTAACATCAAATAACTACGACTACGAGCTTTCTAACGAATACATATACTTGAGGTGACCGAAACTTTTACTACTGGATTTTCCAAATCCTAACAATCTCCCCCTAAGGGAGGTCACCTCAAACACACATTAAAATTACATAGAATACAAACAGATATTACATTGAGATAGTTCTTGGATTCTTGTTCATGTTCTCTGTTCTGTAGCTCGTAGTCTTTGATTCTTTATTTTTGCATGTTTGGATAATCTGAGTGGAGGTCTTTAACTGATCCACGTGATACTGAGTTTTGAGTCAGCTTTTGAAATCATCAGCCACATTAATCTCTTACTCATCCATTTTGGAGTTGGTATTATGTGACGTTGTAACATTTGGACCGACATGCTCACATTCTGGTTCATGATATATTCTTATCAGAGTAGCGAAAGCTTTAGTTGATCCATGATATTGGCAGCAGCGTAGCAGAAGCATGGAGTGAAAATATCAGAGTCATTGATGCACTAATCATGATTTCTTTATAAATGAATGTGTTGTGTGAGCATGCGGCTATGGATTGACCGCTCCATTCTGATCAGCTGCAAACGTCAGGCATACCTGCATACAACAGTTAGCTATAAAGCGCACGAAAGTGTCTTTGATCACTTTCGTTGAATTGAGGTACATGGCCCACGGTTCCCCATTGATCGTACAAAGTACTGTGATCGTATAATTCGAAGAATTTCCTTGACAGGGTTTCGCAGCTGCTCTAGCTGTTCTCAAACCGGAACGTCTCAAAGAAGACAACACGGAGTGAGTGAACCAGCGAAATGAGATTCACTGATTGATGAAAAGAGATTTGAAAAACAATCTTGTACTGTTCAATAGAAATTGTTTTTGCAATACAACGAAGGTTTTAATGAAAATCAATTATCAATCATAAACACCTTTTATTTTGAGAAATAAATACACAGTCGATGTGCAAAAGAAAAGAGTTTTTAAGCACAACGACCGGTTTTTCAAAGGCATCCGTCAATCCATAACATGAACCAGGATTGATTCAAAAGATTGAATCGCCCCATTATTTATGTTCAATTGTCACATGGTTGATCTATTGAATAGATCTCACATGCCACCTACCAGGAGCTTGTTAGATGTTGGCTCCAGAAGGCTTTCCATCTTCATTGTGAATATGTTTGCATATCACTCAGATGTTCTGGCAATACCACAAGGATAATGCGTAGGACTCATAAGATGTAATCTCTCTTTCCACATTGTGTGAAATAGAGAGTCTTCATTGAAAGTGTCCTAATGAGATTCATTGATGATCTCGTGGCTCTAGACTCAATTGTGCATATTTGGTTCCTATGCCGGAGACTAGGGAGAGGGTCTCCTTCTTCAATATCAACAATCTCTAAGAGAAAGTCGATAGATTATGTCGGTTCCCTGTGAGAATGAAACAAGTCCTTTTAAGAGGAACTTGAGTGGTTTGGGAAGTTGAAGTGTTGTCGTCACTGGGTCCATGACGTCTTGTCTTCAATACCGATGTTACCTTGGTAACCACCAGTAGTATATGAATTGAACCCGGTTTCTTCCCTAAGGTTAAATAATTGGAGGGCTATTTGTTTTCACCCTTTTCTCATTCAATTCTTTTCATTCTTCAACCCCTTTAGTGCTTACCGAGACTTCATAACTAGAGCCTTGTTGGGTTTATTCCAGTACTAGCTCAGTCTCGATCCGCACTCTTCCCATATCTCACTTTTCTCCTTTTATCATCATACCTAAGGACTTCTACACTATCTAGTGGATTATCCCAGGTAGATCCCTCGGTTCTGGCGGATCATGGGAACGAATACCTAACCTAACCATCCTTTTATCACCATGCATAAAGTAGATTTGGTCGGTCTTTTGATATAGTTCTTTCGCCTTGAAACCAATTGAAAACCATTTGAAAATCAATCAAGATACTTGTGATATAAAATCAAAGCATTTTGTATCTTAATTGTTTTGATATTTTAGAAATGCTCCCCTCAACATATGCATAAAATACAGAAATTGTTTAGCACAAGGAGGCAAGAGATCTTAGAAATCGTTAGATTAAGAATGAAAGGTCCAATCTTTTGATTAACATTTTCTAAAATGATCATCATCACTTCCCAATCAATTTGAGTAGATAAAAATTTTGAGGAAGGATGAGGTTTTCAAAAGTTTGCTCCCCTCAATATGTGCCTCGAAGTTTGAAAGAGTTTTGCACATATTAGAGGAACACACTTAGAGACAAATCAATTCACGTTTCAATAATTTGAGGTTTAAAGTAGATGCTCCCCTCAACATGTGCATGGAAAATTTGAAATCGTTTGTCACATGCGGGGAGGAAAACATGCTAAACACTTATGAAACCATTTATCGAATTATCAGTTTAATTCCAATTTAAATCACAAATTCTCCCCCGGTCACAATTATCAAATCATTTGAGATTTGTGATCTCTGTAGATTTAAATTGATTTTGAAAGCTTTTAAGGAGAATTGTGACTTGATTATGAAAAATGTTTTAACTGATAAGGATTGGATTTTGAAACTTTAAACTCCATTGATTAAACATTCATGAATATCTTTTGAAAACATAATGATAACCAAGGTCTTGAACCAATTGTGTAAAATATTGTAAAACATTTAGAGTAGACCTTGCTCATTTAAGTGCAAATTGTTTGAAAAGAACACTTTTTGTTTTAATTGAAAAATCATTCTCCCCCTCAATCAATGACGAAAGTTGTTGATTGATGGATTGAGATTTTGACACTTGATAAGTTCTTTTGATTTTCAAAAATAAAGTCCGAAATTTTTTCAAAACAATTGAGTTTTCATAAGATTGCAAATATTTTTCAAAGGAATTTTTTGAAGGAAAAATATTTGATATTAAACATTTGTCTTGTTAATGACAAACATTAGTTTTTAGAATCAGAGCATTAGGTTTGAAACATGAGATAAAGCATGGCTCTGTTCTTTCTTTGAAAACGGGTTACTGCCTGAAATGACAATAAGCCACCAATTTTCTCTGCCTCATTTTTTGATTTTTTGATTTTTTGATTTTTTTTTAATTCGAACAATATCTAAAGTCCCGTGTCATTCTTTGAATGACAACACAAAGACCGTAGATATTTTCGAATAGAGAAACACATGACAAAATGTCAGTATTTTTTTTTTTGAAAATTTTCAAGATTTTTCACATTTTTATGGATTTTTGAAAGTTTTCTATTTTTCTATTTGCTTTTTGAAGGTTTTATAATTTTGTATTTTGCTTTTTGAATAAATATATACAGAAGATGGATGAAGAAAGACCTTTACTCCTCGTCTTCCTCCTGAAGACGTTTGAGAGTTTCTGGTTGAAGGCTCTTAAGACCAAGTCGTGGAAGGATAAACTCAAAACGTTCTCTAGGAAGAGCTTTGGTGAAGATGTCTGCTAATTGGTATTCAGTCCTCACAAAGTAAAGTTCCACCATACCGTTTTCAACTTGCTCCCTGATGAAATGATGTCGAATGTCGATGTCTTTTGCTCTTGAGTGTTGAACGTTGTTGCATGAGAGAGCAATAGCACTTTTATTATCACGGTACAGAGGGATTTTGTTGAATTCAAAGCCATAGTTCGATAATTGGGATCTCATCCATAGGATTTGAGCACAACAAGATGACATGGCTATGTATTCACCTCTGTAGAGGAAATAGAAGTACTCATTTGCTTCTTTGACGACCAGCTCACTAGTTTATCACCCAAAAGCGAGCACCTCGGCGTGCTCGACGAGTATCTTGACATCATGCATGATCAAGATCGCATAGGTGTTAGTGACATACCGGTGTCCTTCGGGTACCATAGTCCCATATTGATGGTTCCTTGGAGATACCGAAAGACCCGTTTAACCACTTCAAGGTGCTTTTTAGTAGGCTTAGCCTGGTATCTAGCACACATGCAAACAGCGAACAAGATGTGTGGTCTACTAGCTGTGAGGTACATCAGGGATCCAATCATACTACGATATTTTGTTTGGTCTATCATGATCCCTGAGTGGTCCTCATCTAGTTTAGTATGTTCAATCATGGGAGTGTCAACAGGGTCACTAGAATCAAATCCAAATTTCTTTAAAATCTCATTTGCATATTTAGATTGATTTATAAAAATGCCTCCGGGACTTTGTGAAATTTGTAATCCCAAGAAAAATGACATTTGTCCCATCATTGACATTTGAAATTTAGAACCCATTTCATTTGAAAACGGTCACACTCATTGGGGTCGGTCGAGGCAAAGATGATATCATCAACATAAATTTGAACGTGAATTAAATGTTTGCTGACTTCACGGTGAACAATGTAGGATCAACTGCTCCTTTCTTGAATCCGGTAGATAGAAGAAACTTTGATAGCGTATCATACCATGCCCTTGGAGCTTGCTTTAAACCGTAAAGAGCCTTCTTCAAACGATAAGCGTGAGTAGGATGCTCTGGATTCACAAAGCCTTCAGGTTGGTGGCGTGAGACGACTTCTTTAAGATCTCCATTAAGAAACGCCGTCTTTACATCCATCTGATAGACTACCATGTTCTTACTTGCAGCTTTAGCCAAGAAGATTGATTGCCTCGATCGAGCAAAGGAGCAAATGATTCTTCAAAGTCAATACCCTCCTCTTGTCGGTATCCTTTAGCCACCAATCGAGCCTTGTTCTTCAGGACATCACCATGCTCATCAAGTTTCACTTTGAAGATCCATTTTAGAGCAATGATCATAGCACAATCTGGAGCAGTACTAATTCCCATACATCAAGTCGATCAAACTCATGAATTTCTTCTTGCATGGCATTGAACCATTTGTCTTCATTCATGGCGGTTTTAACATCTTTTGGTTCGATCTTAGAGAGTACGGAGTTGAAGAAGCACCATAAGGCATCGGTTGCTAGTTGTTTCCGTGTGGATCTTGGGCGAGAGGGATTTCCAATGATGTTTTCCAATGGATGATGATGAGTCCATTTTCTGAGGTGTTCATGTGGCTTTTGTTGAGGGACTGAAGTAGCGAGTCGATGTCTCTCGAAGAAGATGGTTCGATGATGATTCGGAGCAAATATGTTTTCAAATGGAGCATCTTCAGGAGTAGCAAAGGGATTAACTTCATCATTGATGCCGAAAACAGTTCCATGATGTACATTGAAGATTGATGATTTGTTGATGAGCAGTGATCGCAGCAGCGCTTCTTGACTTAATGATATTGAGACTGAAGGGTTGACTTCATTCACAGGGATAGGAGCAGCCTCTGTTGATAGATTTGACATTTCATCGAATTTGGTTCATAGTGTTCATCAAACATTGGATCAAACAATTTCTTTAAATCATCTTTAGATGAAGGTACATATGGAGTTCTTTGGAGAGGAATTTGGTACAAGGGATGAACCAATGGGACTGTTTTGAAGTGCGGGTCCAGAACTGGATTGTCCGGGAGCCATTTGACCGGTCAGCTCATCAAACGTAACGTGAATTGTTTCCATGATATTTCGAGTTCTCTTATTGTAGATTCGGTAACCCTTCTTGTTTGGTGCATAACCAACAAAAATTCCAATATCTGCCTTTGCTCTTAATTTACCTAGGTCTTGACCGTCATTAGTTGGATAGCACAAAGCACCAAACACACGAAGATAGGAGAGTTCGGTTTTCGTTTATGAACAAGTTCATATGGAGTTTTTCCATGAGAGGTATGAATAAGGGAACGATTTTGGGTATAGCAAGCAGTGGCAATGGCTTCAGCCCTTAGAAACATTGGAACCTTTGAATAAATTAGCATTGTTCTTGCGGCTTCCACAAGAGTTCGATTTCGTCTTTCAACTACACCGTTCTTTGAGGAGTTCGTGGAACACTTCTTTGATGACTGATTCCAACACTTTCATAAAACTGAATTAAGTCTTTGTTAACAAACTGTGCCATTGTCTGTTCGAACAATTCTGACGTATTGTTGAGTCGAACCTGAAGCTGTTTGATTAGTTTGATGATGACATCTGGAGTTTCATCCTTTGTCCTCAAAACTTTACCCAAGTAAATCGAGAGTAGTCATCAACAACTACTAGAATGTATTTCTTCCCATTTATGGTTTGCACTCTCATTGGTCCGCATAGATCCATATGAAGGGTATGAAGAACTTCCATTATTAAGTTTGTGGGTTTTGGTTTGTGGGCATATTTCGTGCTTTTACCCAATTGGCAAGTGAACAAAGATGATCTTTTTCATATTTTAATCTGGGTAAGCCTCTGACAAGATCCTTTCCGGAAAGGTTATTAATGGTGCCGAAGTTCAAATGATTGAGACGACGATGCCATAACCATGACTTTGTTTATGAAGCCTTTGACAAGCAAGCGATTGGAGAAGACTTCATCATGTCTTCGATAGAGATGGTGTATAGGTTAGAAACACGAGTACCTCTTAATAATTCTACACCATCAAGTTCTCTAACGAAGCAAGTATGTTTTCTAAAAGCTACCTCTAGATCGGAATCACGAGAATTGACCAACGAGAGAACATATTATGACCAAGACCTTCCACATAATATACCCTCGAGATTACACTTTTGCCAACTACATAATCACCATAACCCATAATAGCACCAAAATGATCATTCCCGAATCTAAAAGTTCCGATGAATTTACTCACGAAGTTCATGAGCATGACCGGTCTCCAGGTCATATGCTTGGAACAACTGAGTCCAGTACCACGAGAATGATTTGAACGATCTGCAGTTAAACACGAGACAAGAATGGATAAGCTGGATAATTGGGATCCCCATGCAAGAATGGGTTCCACTTGGTTAGTAACAGTGATTGGAACACCCACATCAGAAATAGAAACACCCATATCGAAATAGAAGCAATGGAATCATTAGGAATAGATGCAGTTTTGGTGTCTGTATTTGACCTATTCAAAGTATGTTCACTTCTTAAGGGAATAGTTCTACCAGTAGGCATCTGATATGTGCTTAAACACATATCTTTTGTTTATCAAAACTGACCCAAAATAACCAAGAAAGAGCCGTTTATTGTTAACATTTGCGTGTTTCTTGAGTTTTTTCATGTCTTGCAGTACGGATGTGACAAAACAGACAAATGAAAGCCAAAACAGAAGAAACCGAGCATGAGAGAAAGAAGAATGCTAAAAGCCGAGAAATTTGGGAAAGGAATTTGCAAGATTGGACAATCAATTCTCAAAATGGCAGTTTTAGTCCCTGAAGATTCAGAATTGTCATGTTTAGTCCTTGGAATTTTCAAAGTTACAGCCCTTGGATTATTTAAGAATGTCAAGAATGACCCTTGGAGAAAGATTTCAGATTTACAGATTTGGTCCCTGGATTTTCAGAATTAACATCTTTAGCCCTTGAAGTTACACCTTGGATCTAATATTTATCCCAAGTCCAAAACCTTAGGCCCAAAATACTATCCAAAAGCCCAAGTCCATGTTACTCTTTACCCGGTCCAGTTAAACGCAATAGACCCGGATCCCCAACCCTTATACCCGGTTTATTTACCCGGTCAAACCCCATTTACACCGGTCAACTAAAACGAATAAATATAAAAAATCATACGCGCCAAATCCACCCCTCTTTTATACCAGGTATGAACCCTAAATTACCCTCCCCTCCAATCACTTCAATTCACTACAATTAAGGGCAATATTGTACAATCACTGACACATACCTGACACACGGATGCCACGCTGGCAATCCGTGTGTCATCCCATCAAAATACTCTCTCCTGATTGGCCAAAGCTACGTGGTAATCATGATCCAATGGTGGATATTGCTGGGATGAAGTGGAAACAAGATCCAAGGGCTGCTAATACACTTGAGAAAGCACAAATGCCAGCTTCCAGATCCTTCCAAGGCTTGAGCTCGATTATAAATACTCCTTCATTTCTCCTTTGTACGAAAAGTAGATTAGGAGTAGAAAGTAGTGAAGTTTTTAAGTAGTTTTTAAATGTTTTCAATGTTTTTAGTTTAAAATTCAGTCGTTCTATTTTTTGTACTCGAATTTTATTAATGCAGTAATTCCTTAATCTCTGTTTTAAGTTTTTAAATTCAGTTGTTGATTAATGTTCCACAAGGTTTTATAAATTTTATGATAGCTTATTTAGAACTTCACTATAGCATACTCAGAATAAACTCTCAAATCAATTGTAGTCGATATTAGTCAAAGCAACAGATTCATATTTTGATTGTTATGGTTACTGATATGGAGATGGATAGGGGTTGGTTTTGTATCTGATATGGGTTGAGAATTGGTTCTAGATAATGGTTATACAATTTTTTTTGGCAAACCATAGTGGTTGGACCTTTTGTGAGTATTGATTTTTTCTCTCTTTTTAAATTTGCATTGTTCCTGTTCTATGCCTGCATAATTAGATCAAATCTGCTTTCGAAGTTATATTGTTGTTTTGTTCACTTCTGTTTGATCAAATCTGATAAGCTGAATCTGAGTTGAGGATAATTGTAGTTTATATTTGAGTTTTGGTTAGCTTAGTTTCACATCAGTCTTTTAAGGGTGTTTGGATCATTACAAAGGATCGTGATTGAGGATTATTCAGTAGTTAGGACTGACTATTTTAGGTTCATTTAGGCGTTTGATAACCATTTTAGGACTTATATTGAATCTGCATACATTTTTAGTAAAAATCTGTTTTCATATCTTCATTAGTTAGAATTAAATTTAGGTATAAAAAGTGGTTTAACTAGCTTAATCTAGGCTTATTTAATCATTTTAAATCATTCTAATCCAAGTTAATTAGATTTAAAGCTCACAAAAGTCAAATTTCAAAATTTGTCAAAAAGTCAGAAATATGTATCCATGTTCTGAGAGCAGTTCTTTCTGAATTTATAACTCAATCATTTCTGGTCCAATGTTAATGAAAATTTGGATTTAACAAATTTAGTTGGTAATCTATTCAAGTGTATTTTTGTTAAATTTTTATGGAATTTTTATAAGGCTCAGATCACTGTTTGAATAGGACCCTTATTGCCCTGTGCACACTTTCAGTTTTCACTGAATGTGCACAGGCTTGTTACAGAGCCTTTTGTGGTTTCATTTGAACTTATCTTAGGCTATAAATTGGTATATTAGCTCTCTGGTTGGTGGTCATTAGGATCCTAGGTCTGTTTTTCCATTTGGATTATTAGATCAGCTTGTGTTTAAGCTTCAAAGTAGCTAATTAGTCCTGTTTGGTTTATTGCCTGAAATTGGTCATTTCACTTGTAGCATGTTATACTGAGGTGTAGGCTAGTTGAATTAAGTTGTTTCCACTTAGATTTAGCTTATTGCAAGTAGTGGTAGGTTCTGGTTCATCTTAGTGACTTATAGCTTATTTCCAAGTTCTTATTCATAGTGTGTTGCATTACAGTTTCATTTTCTTGTACACTAGCATAAGTTTTTATATTTTTCATAGATTTAGAATAATATTTTAGACTTTTCCTGAATTTTTCATAATTTTTAGACACTGTTTGCTATTTTTCTTGATTTAAATCAGTTTTTAAGGCATTTTAATTAGCTTTTAAGACAAATAATTCAGAAAAGTTTCTAAAAAATAAACTTTCATTTTTCATAGATTAAGAAAAATATAAAAAGACAAAAAAAAAATCAGATTTTTCCTAGTTTAATTTGTAATTTTTAGCATTTAAATTAGTTTTAAATAGTTTTTAATTCATAGAAAATAGAAAAAAGTTCAGAAAAATACAAAATTAGTTTTAAAAAGTCTTATTAGTTATTTTAGATTTTTGAAAAATATTTTCATAATTTTCACTTTTGTTTTTATAATTTTTAGTATTTTTAATTAGTTTTTAAAGTTTAAAATTAGTTTTTAATTCAACTAAATTCCAGAAAAATCGTAAAAATTAGTTTTTATTCTTAGATAATTTTCTAATATCATTTTTAGTATAAATTAATTTTAGATTATTTTTAGGATTTAGAATAGACGTAGTTGCATTTTATTTACGTTTCATTTAATACGTTTTAGTATAATTTGCGTATTTAGGATTTCCCGTAGCGTAATTTCCCTTTTATGCTTCCCTTGCCCCGTAGTTTAGAAAACATCAAATCATCCCCTTTTCCTATTCAAATCCCGATAATCGCGACGTGAGTTGGAAATTCCATTCAACCCTCGTTCGGAACGATCTCGGTGCTCAAACCTAACACGTTTGAGTTACCCGTATACTATACACACTTCTCTTATTATTGATTTTTATAAAGAATCAGCATCCATTTTCTAGAAAGCATTGTCTTATCAGATTGAGGGCAGAACTGATTAACCTTATGGCCAAAAGGTATCCATTGATAACCTATCTTACTAAATGTTCTTCCTGTGGGTTTCTACTGTTTTCTAACTTTCTTTTGTTTTTTCCTTCTAGCCTTCTTAGCATGATTTTTTGCATTAACGATTTTAACTGGGCATTTGACAGCATTAGACAAAACATTCACATCACATTCATGATTAGCAACAAAATTCAAGCAGACATCATTACATGGTTTGCAGATAGTATCAGAATTTGAATTAATTACAGATTGCGCCTATGGCTAATACTAGAATCAACACGATTCGTTTTATTCAACTCAAACTTAAAGTTCCTAGGTTGGTCTTCTACTATCTTCCAATGCACATTCTTAGCTTGCGAGGTCCTATCATTCCTTGTATTGCCTTGAGACTTTGACATGCTCGCTTTAATGTCATTGATTATTCCTGTAGAGGGAATTATGGGAACATTAGTTGGTTGATCTACTTTTGCATTCCTGAACTAGATGTGCAGGGATCTGAGCTACTTGAAGGCACATTTGTGTTCACTTTCTTAAAATTGGGCATAGAATGATTTGAATGCATGACACTAGGCATAGAACATGGCATCACAGCTTTTCCTTTCGCACCTAAGGATTTGGGACATGTTGCAATTAAACATTCTAGTAGCTCTTGAGATCGTTTGGCCTGAATGCAAGCAAACCTAATTTCTCTATCAAGTGGTTTGTTAATGAAGTCCTCTTCCACAATCTCACAGAGACATTCTAGGCTATCCTTAAGGTGAGCACAGTAGTTATGAAACACAGGTTCATTATTCCTAAGATGAGGAGGAAAGTATTTAATGGTCATAGTATATTTGCAGTCAGCGGATGACTTTGATGCAACATTCTTATTAAAAACAAGTGGCAGTTTCCCATTTTCCTGACTCCTCAGATTCTCAATTTCCTTTTGTAAAGACATTATTTTTTCGTTGTTTTGGTCACGAGTGACTTTCATTGAATCATATAACTCTTTAAAGTGTCGTTTAACTTTTTCATTTTCTTCTAGAAAACTCTCGTTTTCCTTTTGTAAGGCATTAACTAAGTTTTGAAGATGAAAAGTTTGAGAATACTGAGAATCTAAAGGAGGAGGCATTTGGGATCCAGTCACATTGTTCTTTTCGCCCTTTAATTGAGAGATTTGGGCTTTCAACTTTCTGATCGTGTTACAATGAGCTTGAATCTGTTCATCACGTTTGCTAATTTCAAAAACTGCATCAAATTCAGGAACATCCAAGGATGTCTTGATATTTGAGGTTTTAACATTTTCTTTCAGATGTTGATATTTTAATTGCAAAGCAAGATGCTCAACTTCCAATTTATAAAACTGTTTTACCAGGTTATCATGATCATCATGTTCAACTTTATCATGCAGTTTAGAGTTAGTTTTTCAAGCTCAATGACACGATCATGGGAGACTTTCAGAGCAACAGATAATTCATGAAATTGAGAAGCATTAATGGAACAATTCGTAGCAGTGTAAAACACATCTTGAGTAATACATTCAGAAATAAGAGTCTCATTTAATGTATGCAAGTTCTTCCTTTCAATCTCATTATATTTTAATGCTCGTTCATAGTCACTAACCTCAACAATCATTGCATCAAATTCCTTTTCCATTCCTTTAATATCTGAGTCCATCCCCTTTTTAAGACTCTCAAATTGATCTTTTAATTGTTTAAAGAAAGGCATGACCTCAGTTAAATAGCATTCTTTTGTTTGCTCAAAACCCCTTTTCCCTTCAGTTATCCCAGTAGGTGTGATCCTTTTCTTACAAGTTTTCTCAAAATCGACAAATAGTTGAAAAATAACATATTGACTGATTAAGGTCTTGCTCTTAGTGGCAATAGTTCTAGGAACTAAATGCATTGGTGTATTTGGAGGATACACAGTCGCTGCAGGCATTTTCCTAAGGGAGGGTTTGTTTCAACAAGATTTTCAGCTTTTTGCTTATCTAAATCCTTTTTCGAGAACACTTGTTCGGGTGTTAACAACGTTTGAGGCTTAAACTTGTTCAAGGAGATCCAATTTTCCTTTTTGTAATCATGGGGTTTGATCGTTATGTTATTCTTTTTACATTCAGGATCATCTAGCTTCTTATTCATTTTCTCCCTAGATGCATCATCTAATGTTCTATCTTCCTCAGTGCACTCAACGCAACTAGGTTTCTATCTAGGTTTAAGAATCTCATTACCATCATATATTACATTATGGGCAGCTCTAGCCTTTTTAACAACCTCTAGATTTGGTTCCTCAACAAGGGGAGTACTATGCTTATCACTCAAAACTTTGTGCTTAGTGATTAAGTGAGCAGTCTGAATGGTATTTCCTTGTACGTAAAACTTATTTTCAAGCTTGTTTTTCAAGGTTTTTAGATTAGAAAAATCGTTCAAAAGTTTTGATTCCTTAGCACTGAATTCTTGCTTAAGCATTTTAACATTTTCTTGAAGTTCTTGTTTTTGCTTAGCAGTTTAGAAAGCTTTTCTTGTAAGGAGTTTAACTCTTGTTTTAATACTTCTTCTCTAAACTTGCTTTGTCTAATAGTTGTACGCATTTGGTCATCCATTTCTCGCTCACGGGTGGTTAACTCAAACTTAGCACGTTGTTCATAAATAGCAACTCGTTCTTTATAGGCAATAAGTTCAGAGATAAGAATCATTAGGGCACAAGCAGTGTATTCATAAAAAATATAGTCATTATTGACTGCAGAAGATGCATCACTTGGTACAGCTCACTTTCACTTTGTTTCACATATTGATCATATGGGACAACATTGATATTACCTATATTTTCAATATCTGACTCAAAGGTTTCAGTTGATTGTACTTTGTCATGTATCTTTTGCTCATCAACATCATCGTATAGTTTTAATACCTCTGAGATGATTGATTCTTTGGATGGACTAGCTTTGTGGTGAGGGACCTTTGGAGAGACCATTGGAGAAATGCTAACCATGAAAATTGTTTGTGCAGTAGGTTCATCATCGACGTCAAAGTCGTATGCATCACGATGCAACTTGAAAGGCATTCGATGATTATGACCTATCTCTGAATTGGTCGCTCATCCACATCGCATCATATGTCTTAGCATTTCCCTCAGCAAGAAACAACAAGTCCTCTTCATTCAAAGCTGCACCATTATCCTGAGCTTGCACTAGCAACATCTTATCCCTGAAGTACTCTACATTCTGAGGGCGTTTTGGCGATGTGCAGTTCCTTGCAATATGTCCTTCACCTCCACAGTTGTAGCATTTGATTGGCTTTGCTTGTCCTTGATTTCCAATCCTTCCCCTATTCAGATTTCCACATATCCTCTCTGATTCCACCTCTTCTTTGTTCGATGCCTTTCTTGAACGGCTGCACCATAACCTTCCCATCTCGACGGTGGCTTGATTGTGTGGATTGGATGCTTTTCTGAGGTTGTTGTTGGTGTGTGGGAGAGAGTTCATGTTTTGACTAATCATGAGAGTCAGTTGATTAATGAAGTTTCCCACGGCTGCATCAGTATCAGCATCAGCTTGTTTGAACATTGGATCAGGAATGAGTTTGTGATTACCATTACCCATAGGTACAACTTGAGATGCTTTGGTGGTAATTCCAATGTTTGAGTAGAAGGCAGTTGAATCATTTGATGTGCTTGTCTCTCCTTGGTTGGTTTTGAACTGCTCCAGAATCCTTTTCTCAAACATAGCATGTCTCTCATTCTGAAGAAGGAAGGCATAGAGTTGCTCATAGTTTGTATTCTTCAATCCTTTGGTTAGCTTCACAGAGGTGACAAACTTGTGCCATTTGGGATTCATGTTGTTCACAAACTTTGAGTTCAACTGAATGTTTGGCATAGTCATTCTGATGTTCCTCATGTCATTAACAAGCTTGTGGAATCTCACGTAATATTCATAGACACTCTCATCTGGTTTCATTTTGAAGTGCTCAAATTCATCATACAGTTGTGATTCTCTGTCTTCAATAGTTAATTCATAACCTGAGAGGAGCATCTTGACGTTATCCCATACAGCCTTTGCTTCAGTGTTATGATTAATAAGCTTGTAGATATCTTTTGGAAGACCTTGAAGTATAATGTTAGAAGCCCTGATATCTGCATCGAATCTCTTTTTCTCCTTATCACTGAGCTCATCATACATCTTTGGTCTGTCCATTCCATAGATCATTGTTCCATCTACAGCTGTATCAATTAAGTCTCTAGTAGTCTCAATCTGATATGGTCCTTCATCGATTGACTTGAGAATGTTGACTCCGTTTTCTTTTCCCAAACAATACAATCGGATTCGTTGTGCCCATGAATCATAATCAGTTCTGTCAAGCATAGGTGGACGAGTATCCGACCCTGCTGCTTGAACGTCCTCAGCTACGGAAGAAACAATAGTAGGAACGATGTTTGCCATGATTACAAGTTCTACGGGATTTTACTATTCTTTGATTAAACCGGAAATTGATTCTTTCACGGGATTTTACTAAACCAAAAGAACGACCGTAAGAATGTGTCACGAAGAAGTAACAAGTCTCAATAGACAAGTAGCTAAACACTCAACTCGCTTAGTTATCAACTCGCTAAACAACCAACTCGCTTAAAGAAACAAGTCGCTTAAGGAATCAACTCGCTAAATAGCCAAGTCGCATTAGTATCAACTCGCAACACAATCAACTCACTTAATGAAACAAGTCGCTAAATAGCCAACTCGCTTTAGTATCAACTCGCAACACAATCAACTCGCTTAATGAAACAAGTCGCTTTAAGAATCAACTCGCTTAATAGCAAGTCGCAAACAGACACAACTCGCTTTACCACCAAGTCGCTTAAAAGCTTAACTCGCTAAATAGCCAAGTCGCATATATCAACTCGCATCCAGTAACAAAGCAACTCGCTTCGAAGAAACTCAAGTCCGAGACTCAACTCGCATAGTACAAAGCTCACAAATAACCACTTAATCAATCAAAAACAACCAAACCACAATGATTTAAGCCTTCCAATTCAAAACATAAACACATATGATGATCCTAAACACAAAAGTACAAGCAAAATTCAAACTTTAACACTAGAATTTGTCCAAATGATTCAAACTCTCCTAAACACTTAATACCCCAAAAACCTTATGAAATCCACCAAAACAAAGAGCATGAAAGATGAATGATCAAACCATGGCTCTTGATACCATTTGTAAGATATAGGATTTCACAAACACACTAAACCATAATCACTATGGGGCGTTTAATATGTTTAGAGAGAGAAAGTTCTAGAGAGAGAAAGGGAAGAGAGTTGGGAACTATGTGAAACAAAGAAAAATGGTATTGAAGCTCCAACCCTCTACCTCCCAACAGACGCCACCTACGGGCTGTAGATCAGGCATACAGTGGGTAAAGACCCGTCCGTCCTCCACGGTGTTACTTAACTAAATACTACTTAACATCAAATAACTACGACTACGAGCTTTCTAACGAATACATATACTTGAGGTGACCGACACTTTAACTACTGGATTTTTCAAATCCTAACACATCACCATACATACTCTAACAATTTCCATCCTACTTTATCAATCTCATGCTAGTTATGCCAAATTAGTACTACAATCTATTTACACACAAACACATATACATCAAGTCATACCATATACTTAACATAAACATCACATAACACACAATGCATTGAAATCCATATAACATTAACTTATATTCGTTTTACTTACCTTGATTCCAAACTAATGAAACCAAGCATGTCATCATCTTCATTATTGTCATCTAGGCGAATTCACTATTATCATAAACACATAATTAATCAACTATGTCATGGCTACCATAACCATAACCCCTTTCTACTCATTACCAATTATCACATATTCATATAATGATTACAGGATTGTAAATCCCATTAAATTATTAACTTAACACAATAAAGATTAACCCATGATGATCATAACTCCTTTAATTAGCTTATAAACACCTTTTACCCAAATTCCCAATTGATATCAAGAACCCTAATTCTTGGATTCACCAATTAACTTAAGGTAGAGAATTACTTACTTGAAGAGATGATTAGTACTAACTTATTTCTTGATTTGGAGCACTAATCCTTCATCAATTTGCTCATTAGAAATACTTGTTTTTCCCTCCTTTTTCTCCAAACCGTAATCACCCATACACCTATTTCATAATAATGAATATCCTGGAGATTTCTAGATACAAATTACTTCATACCAAAGTTATGTCACCAGTTGTCATCTTTGGTCCCTTAAGTTTATTTGCTTCTATTTTGGCCACATTAAACTTTATTACTAATTAACTACATGACAACATTAGCCCTTTAAGTCCATCTTTCTTATATTTGTGGCATATCATACTTTCTATAGCCATTTACATAACATTAACACTTATAGTTTGACTATCAGGTTTGACTAACCAATCCCATAAGTCCAAAAAACTTATAAAAGTCATAGTCAACCATTCAAATGGCATTCTTATAATAAGATACTTAGGCCCGGTTTCAGGGTGTCATAATTCTAACCCCCTTATTTAGATTTTGTCCCCGAAATCTCTCGCTTAAACTAAACATGACTTGGTCATTTCTTAACCCCATTCGTAGTACTAAGCACACTTTCATTCAAACATTTCATTGCAATGATCTAAATGATCTTGCAACACAATGTAACACATTCAAAATCTTTAATCCACTCTACTTCTCATTTAACTTTCTAAGAGCGTACAACTCTTACTAAGGTCATTATATCAAACAAGACACATTTAGTATAATCATTGTATCATTTTGCCAACCTCATTTCCATCACATCACATTCTTACTTACTATACTTAACTTTTTAATCAAGGACTGTGTGTCACTTGAGAAAATTTATGCCGTTTTGACTTTACATAAATCAAACATTAACCTATACGACTTAGCATTTCAATTCTACCATAGTGATTCTATTATCCGCTTAAACATTTTGCTATAACTCATTTTCCTTTCTATTTCATTTAAGAATTTTTGCCAAGTGTTAAGGTTCACTTGGGAAATCTTAAGTTATTTTTACTTCCACGGATCAACATTAACTAATATCTTCTAATCTTACTATGATTTTTTCGTTATTTCGTTAACATTTTCATTACATTGTCTCTTTTTCTCTACTTCTTTCTACAATTTATCGTCAAAGGTTATGAGTCTCATAAGAACTTTCAACACTTTGACTTCAAAAAGTCAAACTTAACTTACACCTTCTCATTTACACATAAGGTAATAATAATAATTAGCATTCGTTACTATCATTACTCATATTTTGTACCACGCCTCAAGGCATGTTATAACATCATTACCAATTTCTTAATCTTTTTGAGTTATGCTTTAGACTCCAAATGGTTGGTTTCATTCAATGTCTCAATTTAAAAGTCGCATTCTAATTCTACCCCGCTTATCTTAGTTCGTAAAACTTCTAACTAATTCTAGGCTTTTGTTTTCTACTCTTTTTACCTTACTCACGCCATGTCGAGAACACATAAGCCCACTCATTTATATTTCCTCATTTACATGGAAAGGCGTCCTAGTCTATGTAAATCAAGAAACATAAACTCATGGTTCAGAGATTTACAATTTCTTTAATTAAATGAAAAGGCGTCCCAATCCATTTAACCAAGGAAATCATAAATCGCCCTACTTATACACTTTCGACATAACATTCACACCTATTCGTTACAGCAGGAACTCCTAGGCCAAATGGTAGTAACCGTGGTTGTACTTATAAGGAGTTCCAAAGCTGTATACCCACTGAATATGGCGGTACTAAGGGAGTTGTTGTGTTGACGCGTTGGTTGAAAAATATAGAATCTGTGTTTAAGGTTTGTAGCTGTGAGGAAGAATCAAAAGTGAAGTTTGCTTCGTTCACATTGAATGATGAGGCATTGACTTGGAGGAACAACTACCTCAAATCTGTTGGTATTGATGTGGCTTGTGCTATGCCTTGGGAAGAGTTTTAGGCAATGCTAATTAAGAATTATTATCCTTCAAATGAAGTTAAGAAGCTGGAGTTTGAATTACGGATTCATAAGGTGAAGGGCATTGACATGCCAGCTTACACTCGCCGTTTCCAAGAATTGTCACTATTGTGTCCTGAGATGGTTCACACTAAAACGCTTAAGATAGAGCGTTATACTGATGGACTTCCACCTTCTACTAGGAATGATGTGATCTCTTTAAAACCCACTAGTCTTCATGAGACCATTACTTTGGCTCATAACTTGATGGATTTGGTTATCCGCGACAACTCAGGGAGTGGGGTTGATAACAAAAGAAAGTGGGAAGATCATTTGAAGGGTAAGTATCCTAACAAGCGACAGGAGACTGCTAAAGTTTACGCTATGGGGTCTGGAGAGAAGAAGGTTTATGTTGGAAATGAACCCTACTGTAACCGTTTTAAGCTCCATCATCATGGACAGTGTACTGTGGTGTGTCGCTCATGCTCAAAAGTTGGACACATAGCGAGGGACTGTCAGTCTAAGACTCTTGCCATGGTTCAAGCAACCCCTGGACCGGATTGGAAAGCTAATGTTACTTGTTTTGGGTGTGGAAAGAATGGACACTATAGGAATGAGTATCGTGAACCGTGGAATTGTGGGAACCAAGGAAATGGAGGAAACCAAGTGAACCGTGGAGCAGGAGGCAACCAGGGAATCAGGGTACTGGGAATCAGTAGAATAATATTGGGTAAGCTCGTGGAAGAGCATACATGGTTAAAGAAAAAGGATTCAAAGAGGACCCGACTGTTGTTATGGGTACGTTCCTTCTCAATAACTGTTACGCTTATGTTCTGTTTGATACTGGTGCCGATATGAGTTTTGTGTCCACTACATTTAGCCCTCTGCTTGATAAGACCCCTATTGCCCTAGATTTTACGTATGGTTTTGAGTTAGCCAATGGTAATATGGAAATGGTGAGCACCATAATCAGAGGTTGTACCCTGAACCTTCTTAATCACCTATTCAACATCGATCTCATGCCAGTTCCATTGGGTAGCTTCGATGTCATTATTGGTATGGATTGGTTGACTAAGTACCGTGTTGCTATCCTCTGTGAATAAAAGATCGTACGTGTGCCTTATAGCACTGAGATCTTGACTATATACGAGGACGGTAGTACTCGAGGAAATTCATCTAGATTAAATATCATCTCCTGCACCAAGGCTCATAAGCACATAGAGAAGGGAAGTTTCCTCTTTCTAGCTCAAGTTGTGAAGAAGAAGAACAAGGAAGAAGAAGGGAAACGGTTAAGAGATGTACCGATTATTCGGGATTTTCCTAAAATATTTCCCGAAGACTTGCCTGGGCTACCGCCAGTTAGACAAGTTGAATTCCAGATAGATTTAGTGCCAGGAGCTGCACTCGTGGCACGGGCACTATATCGATTAGCCCCTTCGGAGTTGGAAGAACTATCGAAGCAGTTGTCCGAATTGGCTGAGAAGGGATTCATCAGACCAAGTTCCTCACCCTGGGGAACTTCGGTCTTATTTGTTAAGAAGAAGGACGGATCCTTCCGTTTGTGCATCGACTACATAGAGCTGAACAAGCTAACTGTGAAAAATAGATACCCTTTACCTAGGATCGATGACCTCTTCGATCAACTCCAAGGATCGAGTGTTTTCTCGAAAATCGATCTAAGATCCGGGTATCATTAGCTTCGAGTCCGAGAAGAAGACATATCGAAGACCGCGTTTAGAACTCGTTATGGGCATTATGAGTTTCAAGTTATGCCTTTTGGGTTGGCCAATGCTTTGGCTGTATTCATGGACCTCATGAATCGAGTGTGCAAACCATACTTGGATAAGTTTATGATTGTATTCATAGACGATATCCTAATCTACTCAAAGAGCGAAGAAGAACATGAAGAACACTTAAGACTTATTCTAGAGATACTCAAAGCGGATCAGCTTTATACAAAATTCTCTAAGTGTGAATTTTGGATTTCGACCGTACAGTTTCTGGGTCATGTTATTGATAGTCAGGGTATTCACGTAGATCCCGCCAAGACTCCATTAAAGACTGGGCTACTCCTACGACCCCGACTGAGATACGTCAATTTTTAGGACTTGATGGATATTACCGTAGATTTATCGAAGGTTTCTCCAAGATAGCAAAGCCTTTAACCACATTGACTCAGAAAATGGTAAAGTACACTTGGGGAAAAGATGAAGAAGAAGCACTTCAAATCCTGGAGGAAAGATTATGTAGTGCACCTATATTGACTCTACCTGAGGGTAGCCAGGATTTTGTGGTGTACTGTGATGCCTCGCATAAGGTTTTAGGAGTTGTATTGATGCAGAGGGAAAAGGTGATCGCCTATGCCTCTCGACAACTCAAAACCCATGAGAAGAACTACACGACCCATGATTTGGAGTTAGGAGTTGTCATGTTTGCACTTATAATTTGGAGGCATTACCTTTATGGAACAAAGTGTATCGTGTATACGGATCAAAAGAGCCTTCAGCATATTCTCGACCAGAATGAGCTAAACATGAGACAGCGTCGCTGGTTGGAACTTCTGAGCGATTACGACTGTGAAATACGCTACCATCCTAGTAAGGCAAATGTTGTTGCTAATGCTCTTAGCCAGAAGGAGAGGGCACAACCGTTTAGAGTCAGAGCATTAGGAATGACTATCAATTCTCCGCTACCTGCCCAAATTCTTACGGCTCAAGCTGAAGCCGTCAAGGAAGATAACCGACCTTACGAAAATCTCTACGGTATGTTGGAAAGTGAAAATGGCTTTGTGAAACGTTCCAATGGAACTCTATGTTTTAAGGAAAGGAGTTGGATCCCACGTTATGGAGGTATTCGTGAGTTGATTATGCATGAATCGCATAAGTCAAAGTATTCTATTCATCCTGGTTCCGACAAGATGTACTACGACTTGAAGAATTTGTACTGGTGGCCAAATATGAAGGCAGAGATCGCTACCTATGTTAGCAATTGCTTAACCTGTGCCAAGGTTAAAGCTGAGCATCAAAGACCCTCTGGCCTACTTGTTCAACCCGAAATCCCCGAGTGGAAATGGGAACATTTAACCATGGATTTCATCACTAAGCTTTCGAAAACTTCTAGCTGTTATGACGCTATTTGGGTTATCGTCGATCGTCTCATTAAATCAGCTCATTTCTTGCCAATTAAAGAAACGGACAGTATAGATACCCTTGCTCGTCTGTATGTGAAAGAGATCGTTGCACGTCATGGAGTGCTAATTTCTATAATCTATGATCGTGATAGTCGTTTCACTTCAAACTTCTGGCAATCACTTCAAAGGGCCCTGGGGACAGATCTGGATATGAGTACTGCATACCATCCCTAGACTGATGGCCAAAGTGAAAGAACCATTCAAACGTTGAAAGACATGCTACGTGCGTATGTCATCGATTTCGGCAATGGTTGGGCTAGACACCTTCTATTGGTGGAATTTTCTTACAATAACAGTTATCATGCCAGCATTAAGGCTGCACCATATGAGGCACTCTATGATCGTAAATGCCGATCATCGATCTGTTGGGTAGAAGTTGGGGATTCACAACTTACTGGTCCTGAACTTATTCATGAGACTACTGAGAAAATCGTTCAGATCAAGAGCAGAATGCAAGCTGCTCACGATAGTCAGAAAAGCTATGTCGATAAGCGGAGAAAACCTCTTGAATTCAAGTGAGAGACAAGGTTATGTTGAAGATCTTACCATGGAAAGGTGTGATTCGCTTTGGTAAGCGTGGAAAACTTAATCCTCGTTATATTGGTCCGTTCAAAATCCTTGCTAGGATTGGCCCCGTGGCTTACAGACTCGAGCTACCGCCAGAACTTAGCAGTGTTTACAACGTTTTTCTCGTGTGCAATTTGAAGAAGTGTCTCGCAGACGAAACAACTGTCATTCCTCTGGAAGAAATCCAGATTGACGAGCGTTTGAACTTTATCGAGGAACCTGTTGAGATTATGGACCGTGAAGTCAAATGGCCTAGGCAAAGTCGTATTCCTATTGTTAGAGTTCGATGGAACTCCCGAAGAGGTCATGAGTTCATGTGGGAACGTGAAGATGAATTCAAGCGAAAGTATCCTCATCTCTTTCTTACCTCTATGAGTAACTCGAAGGGAAACCCGGGACGGGTTTCTTCTTAGGCGGGGTGACTGTGACAACTGGTAATTTTGGAAACTATTTTTAATACAACATTACTTTAAAATTTTAACAAGTTAAACATTCGAAAATGATCTTTCGATATTTTGTGGAATATCTTGTTGTTGAACCATGTGTGTGGCTTTAAGTTAGGCACTACTAGACTCTGGCACTAAGGAAAACCTAATATTTCGAGAAAACTTGAGAAATAGTACTCGTCTAGTTCCTATAGACGTATTTATGATCAATTTTATTGGAAAGTCGTAACTAAGAATCATGGCGCACTTAAGAAAACATGTTAGAAATTTTTATGAGGTAAATTTGAGCTCGGGAATTAAGAGTCTGGAAACTTTGGAAAATATACATGAATGGTCCCTTTGGTTATAACCGGCCGCCTCCCCCCCCCCTTGTTATTATTGTGATTTATTTTATTTTAAAGAGTAAATACATATACGGTCCATGTGGTTTTTATCTCACATACAAAACACATCATCACCCTCACCACCCAACTTTCTCTCTCTCTCTCTCTCTTTGATGTTTGACTTCCGTTGATTTTTGAGCAACTTGAATTTTAGAACGAATTATCCAATAATAAGCTCACATAAGCTATCAACAGCTTACACGAGCTTATAAAAACAGAATTTAAGGCTTATAAAATTACTTGAATAATGATGACAAATTAAGGAAAAACTGAAAACTAACTTTTCATTAATTAAACAGAAATTACAATATGAAATTTGAAATTACAACTAAGAAAAACAATTTAAATGACAGAAATTAAAACGGGTAACAGTTTTCTAAAGACATAAAAACTGGATGAATTTTCTTGTCGAATGAAGAGGGCCTTTTATAGCTGATGTGGGAGCTTGGGTTTGATCATCAGAAGCATCCAGAAGTACAATCTCTACCTTTGCTTCATCTCTTGCATCATTCTCTCAATTCTAAACCCTTGGATCAGATGGGTGAGGTATTTCTACCAATAGAATTACTCCATTCGTCCATGTTGGCGATCCTTGAGAGTAAAGGAGAAAAGGTAGGGACGAGTCACGCGAGTTGTGACTCGTTATTTTTGGAGCTCGTGTCACCGAGTCACGAGTTGACTCACTTTTGGTTCGGGTTAGGCTAGAAAACATAGGAAAATGAGTTTTGATAATAAAAATGTGACTAAACATAGTTGGTATCCGGTCTTGCGTGTGTGCGTATGCGTGTCGAGTTGGTCAAGCCGAGAGCTCAAGCTCTCGGTGTGGCCTTGTTGGTGATGTTGTCTTGATATTATTTTTGTTGTTGTTATTGATTGTTTATTTCTTTTGCTTGGTTTCGGATGAACCCGTGGAACCAATTCGTTTGTTGAATTTGAAATGGTGATATGTTGTTGTTGTAGTCGAGTGGGTAAAAACCCTCGATTGGTTCCGTTTGGTTTTGCGTAGGCGACGAGTAGGCCGAGACCCATATGGTCTCAGCAAAGGGTATTGTGGAGGTTGTTGAGTTTGTTGATGAAATATTGTTGTTGTGGGTTTATGGCCGAGAGAAAGGAGAAGCCGGGACCAAATGGTCACGGCAAAATAATACTTGTGGTGTTGGTAAAAATTGAAAGTGGGAATCGATTGTGTGACAATTCCTAGTGACGGAGAATAGGTTAGACGTGAGTCGTAGACGACCACTATAAGTAGAAGTTGAAGTTGATGTGGATATAGGACTTGACTTTGATTTTATGACTTGATGATATACTTGTGAACTTTGCGCCAAGTCGGTGTCACGTTGACTTCCTAGTCATCATTGACTCCGACAAAGCCGTAACATGGACAATAATTTGAATTATCGGACTTGATATGACATAATAAGTCGAGAAGTGTTGGATTCCCATTTATGTAACACAAGTAACAATATAAGAAATAGAGATGAAGAGTGATCGGATGAACAAGACACAACAATACGCGTAGGAATGAAAGACAAGTTATGCGTGAGTATTGAAATGAAATGAACAACCAACTCTCTAATGAGAGTTACAAGATTATTTATAAGAGGGAAATAGGGCAACACACCAAGTTCCCATCCTTTCCTTATCGGGCTTTGCATAGGCTCATGGGCTTTCTACATGAGCCTAGCCTTGATTACTAACATAAAAGCCTTAATTAAGCTAACTATTACATATTAATTACTAACACTTGTAATCAAGTTTAGGAGTGATTCCAACAATCTCCCCTAAGTGTTGGTGATTAATGATATGAGTGATAACGTTGTAGGTGCTTATGTAATAGTAGCTTTGACGTCTTCGACATTCTTCTTTCAGGAAGGTGCGTCTGAACAATCTCCCAGTGTAGGGATCTTGTTTATTTTGAAGTATTCTGCTTTGACGTCTTTGATTTCTTTGTTCTTATGTTCTTTGTTCTTTGTGGTGATAGTGATAGTATATTGTGGTTATCGCATGTCGTGTCCGCCACGTTGCTCCATTGTCTCCACATTTTTTCCAACATGCTCACACACACTCTTTGCGTTGGATTTCAATGATGATGTAGTTCTCTTAGTCTTTAAACTTTGTCGATTCTTTGACTTTGTGAAGAATCATTCGACTTTGTGTTGCCTTTTGAGAGAACTTCAATTAGTGTTGATGTTGGTATGAACATGTGGAGAATCGCGATCTTTTCCACCCACATGCATCCATAAGAAGAAAACATAAAACATGGGTTAGTAATAATCCAGCTTTACAAGTTTGAACGAGGAGTGTTAAAGGCATAGTGTGAAAACACAACTCTAATTTAACTGCCTCTGGAGTCCCATGAAAGTGAGATAACGCGATGTACCGAAGTACCTCTGATTCGAGATGAGTCAAGTACGAGGTACACGGCATCACCCGGCAGACCCGTTTGAGACACACTAAAGCGTAACCGCAGGTTACCAAGTGACCTGTTGTGTTTGATGTTGACCACAGAGTTTCCATTCAATCACGAGGATCACGTATGTGAACCTCTCATAAATGTTCTGATTGCTAAGATCTGTGTAGGACTCGATAATGTATCACTTACGTCCTTATTGTTGAACGACAAGTGATGAAATGTCAAGTGTACCTAAGAGATCTTTTGATGAATCTCGTGGCTCTAGACTCAATAGTGCGCTTTGGTTTTCCTGAGTGGAGACTAGGGAGAGGGTCTCCTTCTTCAATACCAACAATCTCTAAGAGAAAGCCGATAGTTTACATAGGGTTCCCTGTGAGAATGAAACAAGCTTCTGTTGAGAGAAACTTGAGTGGCTAAGAAGGTTTAGTGCATGCGTCACTGGGTCCATGACGACTTTGATCTTCAATACCGGTGTCATCAAGTGACAACCAGTAGCATATGAATTGAACCCGGTGTCTGTCCTAAGTTGAATAATTTGGAGGGCTATTTATTTTCACCCTTTTCTTTACTTTTCTTTTTAATTCTTCAACTCCTTCTTTCTCCGATTCTCATTTTCTCCTTTTATAATCATACCTAAGGACTTCTAAATTCTAACTATTGGTGGTGTCCTTGGGTAGATCCCTCCGACTCTGGCGGATCATAGGACAGTTGTTCCTAACCTTAGTCACCTTATAACTCCATGACTAACCCTGTGGCCATAAAAGCCAATTTCATGAAAATCTCTCAAAGTGGTTATGAATAAAAGCATTTAGTACCACTGTGAGAGTTTAGTATTTTGCAGAAATACTCCCCCTCAACACGTGTTTAAGTATTTTGATATAAATCTACACGGTGAGAGAAGAGCGCGCACTTTTGAATTGATCAACTCTAGATAGACAATCCCCCACGAGACATGGTTACATTGTATAGTTAAAGAGTTACATTGTCAGCTTTTAGGTGACAACTAGCTCTAATAACTACCTTGAAGGTGTGGACCAACCTCGAAAGGTTGTCAAACCCGTCAAAGTTCATGTCTAACAAGAGTTTCTCGAATGGTACATTCTACTAAGATAAGTCCTTTGCGAGACACGTTTACATCACTAGCGAACTAGCTTGAAATTATTACCCGTCACGGACAAGTCTTTTTGAGTTACTAACATTTAAGGTCTCGTCAATTCATGGGTTAAGTCTTTATGCACGACGATTCATTGGCAATTCACAACATATTTCTTATCACATAATTTTTCTCCCCCTAAAAAATGGCCTATAAATGTTATTTTTGCCGAATTTGATATCGAATATGTCCATTTTAGAGTTTTTGCGGAAGATTACCACGAAGAACAATTTTGTGAACAAAGATTTTAGGCAAATACTCCCCCTCAAAAATTGATATTAACTTTTGAGGTTTTGAAAGTCATAAGGAGAAGTACTTGTTCTTTTGAGCAAAACTTTGAAAATGAAAGTTTTGATTAGTTTTACTCAAAAGTAAAAAGCTTTTGCTCCTTTTATAGGATTGTGGCACTGAAGCGTACCACAGGGTCCTTTCATTACAAGTGCGGGTTGTACACTGATATGTGTGCACAAGCCATAGTCAGATATAAATCATTCATCCAAATAATGATAAGAGAAACAGATCAAGGGGTACCAAGGGTCTCAGGTAATCGGCAATAACTCGAGAATGGTTACGGATGTTGGTAGCACAATGAGAAAGGACGACCACCAACAAAATTCTCCAAAGTTCTGATCTGATCCCGCCTAAACAACCTTTCATCAATCCGTGTGATGAGCTTCCTTACATCCCTCTTATCCCTCGAATTCCATCTCTTCTTTGACCTGATGCCGTCATGAATCTCTTTCAACCTAGTATCTAGCCATCCCTAACTTTCTTCAAGTGTGATCCCCAAACTTATGAAGTTCTTTACCATATGAAACAGTTGTGGTGTAGTTCACTTCATGGACTACCCAAATGGTTTCTTGATGAGTGTGTATTGAGGAAGTTGGTTGATGTCGGTAAGATCTAGTTGAGGTTTTGTGAAATTGACCCATTTTTTATAAGATTCCACGGTAAGCTGAATGTCTTCTACACGTTCTTGGATCAATGCTTGATGAAGATTAATAATGATTTGATGTATTCGCGTTGGATAGTTGTAGAGAAATGTCGCATTTGTCCTTGTACCTTAGCGAGATACATATCTTCAATGTCATTTAGTAACAGATCTTGGAAAATCCGCTTCACGAAGTCATAGTCCTTTTTCGTCTTGTCGTTTTGACCACAATGTTCTTGAGGAATGTGTAGTCCACTTTGTGACAAGGTAACATCTTGAATAACAGCGATCCGTTTATCCTTTGAACACTTCCTTTTTCGACTTTGGGACTGGCTCTATGTATTAGATTCTTCGTCGTTTTAGCCAATGATGAATCCCATACAGGCACGTAGGTCATACTTTTCCACCTGGTCAACAAACATATGTGTGGTTTCTTCCTCGATGGCTATGTTGTTAGAGTAGATAGCTGCCGGAAAAGGGAAGATGAGTGATGTAGCATATTTCTTGGAGACATCGCGCCGGTGTAGAAGAAATTCTAAGTCGTTGTTGAAGAAATATCAATATGGAATATGAGGTTGATCCGGTCGGCCAATTGTGGGTATAGGTTTGGTCAGTCATTGTATCGGAGCCTTGTCTTTTACGGTGTAGTCAATGTTAGCCGAGGGTTGAGCAATCAATGTTGTTAGACATGGCTCGTACAATGTTGTCAAGATGATATTCTACTTGATTATCTTTGTTGATTTGTCTGCTTGTTGAAATGCTTAAGTTCTTGATGTGTCTCAACTCTGCTTTTGTCATCTTCTTCACCCTAAACTTTTCTTGAATAAACTTTGCATGCTCCAATGTACGACCATCTACCATTTCCTGGGCCTTCGGTAAGTGAGGTGTAGCATCAACAAGTTTAGAAAACCAGTCATACTCTTCAGTTTCATCTTCATCTAGCCATGAGACAACGGATATGTAATAAGCTTCTTCCTTGCATTTGATGATGATTACGGTTTTCTTTGTTGTGGCGGGTGATTGGGTCCAGACAGTCAGGTTTAATCACACAAGCTGACCACTTGTTAATGGCCAACCGTAACAAACTTAAAGCGATGCGGAACCAAATGCAATTAAGATCGAGAGGAATATAGTGGATTCCCGGTCGTTAGTCAGGAGGATGAATGGTGTTTAACAGAATAGGATGTAGAATAATCACTAAGGATAGTGATCCGAAGGATTTTGAGTTATTTATACCTAAAGAAAAAGTTTATAAATTACAGCGACTTAAATGCAAATTAAAGAAAATTAAAAAGATAAATTATATTTAAATAGCGCTATCACTATTTTTAAAATTGATGAGCGTTTAAAAACTTAAAAGCACGTCGTTTAAATAAAATTACGTGAGCGTGCTAAATAAAATGTGAGTTTTAAGAAATAAAATGCCTACAAATATGAAAATGATAATTTTACAATCCTAATAATAAAAGAAAATTATTAGAAAAAGAAAATTATTTTTAAAACTATTTATTTAATTATTATTAATTAAAAACTATTTTTAACTATTTAATAATACCCTAAAATATAAGAAAATATGAAATAAAGCTAGAAAAATGAAATTATGACTTGGAAAAATCTAAAATAACTAAAGAGAATTTTCAAAAATAATTTTGTATTTTTTCGATTATTTTATATTTTCTATGAATTAAAAACTATTTAAAACTAATTAAATTGCTCAAAATTACAAATTAAACTAAGAAAAATCTGGAAAAATAATTTTTTGACTTTTTATATTTATCTTAACCAAGGAAAAATGAAAACTTGTTTTTAAAACTTTTGATTTATGTGTATTAAAAGCTATTTAAAGACTTAAAACTAGTTTAAAATAAGAAAAATATAGCATGATCTTTGGAAAAATATGAAAATTCAGGAAAATACTAAAATTTTATTCTAAACCTATGAAAAATATAAAAACATATGCTTATATGTGAGAATATGAGAACGCGGTGAAGCTGCTTATGAATAAGCACTTTCAAAATAAGCCAAAGTCCACAAATGAGTATCAAATGAACACAGAAGCTAGGTAATGCTAAATTAAGTCTAAATTAACTAATTAACAGTACTCTTGATTACTAAATAAGCTTAAACTAGATTTGAGCTTATGAGATTATTTAAGCAAAAGCGGTATTTATGGTGGCTACTTTAAGCTAGTGCATAAGCAATCCTAATAAGCTAAAGGGAAAAATAGATATAGGGACCTAAAGATCACCTAGCCTACTATACTTGGACCAAAAATCAGCTCCTCATAAGCTTGAATGAAGCTTGTGCAAAAGCTGCAAGATACCTGTGCACACTCGGTTTATCTTTGAGAGTGTGTGCACAGAACATGCTCTTTGACAAGGGTCAAAGAATCTAGAAAATAAGCACTGAATAAGCTAAGCAAAGATGAACTATTATTTTTCTAATTTAGTTAAGCAGCTAAATTTTACTATCCCAAAAGCTGATGGGCTAAATCTTAGTATTAAATACACAATAAAATTCTAAAGTTTATTCAGAAACGACCAAAGTAAATTTGACTTTTTAACTTATGAAGCAGTTTGACTATTATGAACTTATAATTGATTCTACTTAATGATTATGATAAATTAAGCTAATATAAGATTAAATTAAGCTAGATTACTAAGTTTTAAAGCTGATATGATGAATTTCACACTCTAATTTCTAACGATTAAGCGGCAATTGATATTAGAAGCTATTTTGACTTTTTATAAAACAAGGACAATATTTTATGGTTTGTTGAGTTCTTAGATACTAGTATAGATTAACAACAACAAACAACATCAATTATAAAATGGAACACCAATCTAATCAGTAAAATCCAAACACTCCTTCATAGGATTTTGAAGCTTATTGTACTAAAACTAACTCTTAAAAGTGATAAATCTATTTATTAACTTATAATTACTATATTTAAACAAGATTAGGCCAATATTAACAGGATTTAAGTACTTATACTAGAATATGCAAGTTATAAGGAAATTGCTTACAACATGATCTCATGCACAGGACTGAGAACCAAGGTGCGAGATCACACCTATAGCTTCCCAAAAGCTCTATACCAATAAGCAATCAAAGACATTTCTACTTCCGGTTCTTGATCATTCCCCATAGATTTTTATTTTTAACTAATTTTAAGTAATTTTCTTGTATTTTTGACTTGTTGATTAAAACTGGAAATTTAAAGTTTCTAAGAGCTTATAAACCTTGTCAAGAGCTTATACAAGCTTAAGAAACAATAACAACACCTATTAACAACATTTGCTTATTTTGAAAATTTAGACAATGAAATAGCATAAACTGAATTTGTGTACAATAAGCTGAAATAAGGTTTTATACACTGAAATTGATAACAACAATACTTGGAAGCTTAAAATTACACTAGAATTTGAAAACTAATTAAAACGACATAATCTAAACTAAACTACTCTACTACTTTTCTTCTTCTTGCTTCTTTTCCCTTTTATGGACATCCAAAGCTTCCCCTCTCTCCTCGATCATTTCCACCATTGGATAGGTCAAAGTGATCCCGGCAGTTGATTCTTCTTTTGGGGCCAAAAGTCTTGTGGACTGTTGGGTTGAGTAAGCGGTAATAGGGGTATTAATTGGTTTTAGGATGTTGTGGAGGTGGAGGGTGTGGATAGGCATTTGGGGGATAAGGTGAGGTGGAAAGTGGTGGTGAAACCACGGTATTGGGTTTGCGTGGTGGGGAGAAAGATATACAGTGTCGCCGGTTTTATTTTAAATTTGGGTTTGGGCTTTGGGTGAAATTTTGGGTTGGATATTGGATTTGGTGTTTAGTAATAAAAGGGTCCGTTTGGTTATGTTATCACAAGGACCATTTATGTAATTTAGTGAGAATGAAGGGTGAACTTGCAACTTATCCAAACTTATCACAAGGGCTAAACCTGCAATATATGATAAACCAAGGACCATACATGTATTTATTTCCCATTTTAAACTTCCAGGACCAAAGCTGTCAAGTTTGTAACTTGAGGGACCAAACATGTAAATTTCTCCAAAGTTCACCATAAGGACCAATTTTGTCATTTATGAATAGTACAAGGATAACATTTGATTATTTTCCTTTTTTAAATATCCAAGGACTTTTATGACACTTTTCAAACTTAGGGGACCTTTACGCCATTTGCCCAAAGATTCATTCAAGGACTATTTTTGACAACTTAGAATATTTCAAGGACCTTGAATGATATTTTACAAGTTTTTGAATTACCGGGGACTAGTTTTGACAACTTTTGAAACTTGGGGACTAAAACGCCAATTATGCAAACTTGATCGTTTTCACCGATTTTGATGTTTTGCATTTAAAACACATAAAACACTTATTTGTAATATTTTTATCATTTTGAAGCATTTAAGGTGTTTTGAGATGTTTTTGCGATCTAGATGGTACAAAATGATGAGTATTTAGACACTCATCAATCCCCCACACTAAGATATTGCTAGTCCCTAGCAATGTTTTAAAACTTTAATGGATTTTATCTCTTTACCAAAAGCCATTACTTCCGGAGTAGCCAATTGTTTTAGTTCAAGTAAGAACCTTGGTACAATGATAACCAAATTATTTTGAGCAAATCAGACTTTCAAGCGGTTGATTGTCTTTACGGGAAGCCGTTTATACGGACTAATAACTCTTAGATAAATTATCAATATTATCTTTGGTGAGCCGATTACCAATTATGGATTTCCAACTGCCATTACCACAAGCCATAAAACTGGGCTAGCCAACTTTTCACTAGTTTAAAGATATGGTGAATTGAACACCATACAATTTTGGGCAAATTGCAAGCCATCAAGCAGTTTGAGATATCTTTACCAAGAGCCGTTTTCTCTTGGATTAGCCAATCCTTATGTGGGTTAGACATGGTGGGTGATTACCATTTGTATTTAGTACATAGTACTTTTACATAAAAAAATTAAATTTGGCCATTTTGGGGAAAAAGGGACTAAAAGGGGTACATTTATGATCAAATTGTAGAATTTCCCCCACTTAGAATGAATATTGCCTCAATATTCAAATTAAACAAACATATTATTCTCTTTTTTTTTTTTTTTTTTTTTATGTCAATTTTCATTTATTTTTTTGATCTATATATACAACATGTGGGGCATCTACTAGGGTGTCACACGGGTGAAAACCCATGTTTAACTACTGTTTTTGATTACCGAGTCGCTAGCTTGACTCGACCCCGAAGTAATTGGTTCATGGGGAAGTAAGTGGAAGAGACAATCTCCATCGGACTTTCACTTGAGATGTTTGTATAAACATTTGAAGCACGTGAAAGTTCCACCCAGATAAGAGATATACATAGAACCGGCTCACAAATGATAAATGAAAATGCAGGGGTCAAAAATAATGTCTTCATTCCCGAAGGAGTGAAGAACAGGAGAAACCACGGGATATATGAAGAAAAGAAAGAAAATCATGATAAAAATCATGACTAACTCTTCATCCTCAATAGGAGAATTCATAGTTTCATGAATCTCCTCAGTTAAGTTCACTTGATCAAGACATATTATGGGTGTGTCTAGATCAAAGTAGAAATTATCATACTCCGGCGGAGATATGATATGAGTAAGTTCACAGGAGGACTCCTCAAAGGTGAATGATTCATATTCGGGATTGATTTGAGTGAGTTCACTGGGGAACTCCTCAATAGTGAATGATTCATATCGGGGAGGTATGAGAATGAGAAGTGAATACCACTAATCTTCTCTCCTATGATCAAAATGGAGCGTTGCAATTAGGTAGAATCATTGAACAAAAGTTCACTATCCTCAAAGGGGATAGGATATGAAGTAGGCTTTTCATTAAAAGCCTCGATTCTAGAAATGAGAAGATTAACATTCAATATTGTAAGACGAAGAGCCGTCTTGGTTATTCTTCATCATTCTCTTCTCCTAAGTGACAAGCTGAAGAGTAATTCCCCACATAACTTATGTCTCCACAAGAATAAGAATAGTCCTCATCAGAATCAGAGAACATCTCAATATGATCATTTTGGAAGACAAGAGGAGGAGGGATATCACACACATGATCAAGAATTCCCTGTGACTCTCTTGGAATTGGGACAAGGTTCTCAACACTAGACTTTATGAGTTCGTCCGATTCCTTTTTTGAGGCAGTGTCAAAGCTCATCCCCATGTTGAGAGAGTGAGTGGGAGCTTGGTGTGATAGCAGATTGTTTGAGAATGAATCTCAGCTGCTTGGGATATCAAGCTGATGAATTTGATGAATCTTCAAGTGTATCCTCATCATCACTTGTCATCAGGAATAAAAGCGAAATTGAGAGCTAGATTTGGTACCTTTTTTCTTTTGCAATTGATTCCTTAATAGCTTTTTCAAAGGCAATTTGGGAATTTATTTTAGCATTTTGCTCTTAGGCTAGCAATTCTTCCATGGATTTCTCATGTGAATTTTTAATGTGGGACATTGTGGGTGGAGATTTGTCAAAACCGGAAGGTTGACATTGATAATCATCATGAGGACCCTTACAATGTACACAAGAAAGCAGAACATTATGAAATCTTTGTTTTACTCAACTCCTCGGTTCTCCACTTGACTCCGAAGCTCTAGATAAGTGTCTTGTTGGGTTTCTTTGAGGAGTTTGAGTCATTTGTACTTTGTGGATGTTAGTGCGTGATATGGATAATTAAGTAATTGTTACAAGAAATGGATTCCTGTTTGACAATGTCAGTGAAATGGGGACCTCCACAGTTCACACTTGATGGCTGTTGAGTCGGGGCGGTGAATTATATAGATATTGGTCATGACCAAAGTCACGAGCATCCTTGGGAAAAGCGTTCATAGACAAAGCGTGTTTCGGATTGACACTCAAATCCTGGTGAGGATCTCCACAAAATTCTACTTGATTTATGTTGATTATATGAAGATAAATTCGGGATGTGGTGGGTAATTGGAAAAGTTTGAGGGGTTAGTTAAATAAGTTCGGATTAGGATAAATCAAATGAATTCCTCGAACCACAAAACAAACAACTCCGTTCACGATATCATTACCACACTTTGTACACTGCGTACACAGTAAGAATTGAACCAAAGAAGACCACAACAGGCACAAGGAATAAAGCGATTCTATTTGAGAGTTATGAGAAGGAATCGGTTCATTCAAGAATCAAAAAACCAACATGGTGATCGAATGACTATTAAACTGAAGAACATTTTGAAAAATCCGGAGGTGGGGACAAGTGGTGTGCTCGAGAGCTAGCAATTTCCACCACTTCCGTTATGGTCTCGGTTCTTGTTCTGGCTTGAAGATTAGGCAAGTCATTCTTGCTAGTCAGGTCTAAATACGCATGCTTGCTTGCCAGTAAATCGTGAAAGTTTAGGATCAATTTTAGACGGTTTAGGAGCAATTGAGGGGTTAGATCTTTGGATAACCGTAGGTTGGGCGTATTTAGCACTTCCATTATCGGAGGAAGTACGATCTTTTGTCACCCGGTTTCTCGTTCCATTTCCCTCATTAACAGGATCAAATGCAGAACAACACGGAATTCTTGACATTTGTGATAAAGTATTAAGTTTTTCAACCGTTTCGAGAATTAAGTGTGAAGTGAGATTCCATGAGAATAGAAGAAGTTAGAATCAAATGGATAGAGGGTAAAAGGATAAAGAATCTGTAGGACCTTATATCTATCAACCTACGTAACACCAAAGCAAACCCAACACAAATACCACGTTAACACAAACACAAGCGTTATGCTTAAGAAGAAAGAATAGAAAGATGGTGACTTGAATGATATAGAATCCGTGTATGATGTGAGAATAGATAAACACAAGATGTTGTATATTCAATAAAGAAAAACACACACACACACTTTTTCAAGCACACCCCTCAAATGACCATTTGAGGGGTATTTATAGAATCAAGGGACTTGTTGCCCTAAGGCTTTGGGCTTTTAGGTGGGTAGGATTGGGCTTTGGATTTGACAGCTTAAGCTTATAAGCGGTTAGCAAGTCTCAACTATTAGCCATTTAGCTTAGCCAATCCACAGGCGATGACTATTCTATCACGATATCTAACACACGTTACAAAGTTCCTGAATGTGAATGACCATCACTTCTAATAAAAACTATTAAGGCTAACAATCTCCCCCTAATGGGTGGTCATTCAAATTATGCTCCACGATAAGATCTTTTCCTTGAGCTTGAACTTTGCGTGTAGATATAGAATAGTCTTGAATCTTTGTTCCTTCATGCTTTGTGATCAATTAATGTGGTTGTATGCGCGTTGTCAACCGTTGGTTAGGTGTATCTCCACGTCTTTCTCCACCATGCTCACACTTCTATTTGACTTTGATTTACCAATGACGTAGTTCTCGAGTCTTTAAACTTTATGTAGCCTTTGATTGTGATGAGAACTTTCATGTTGTTGGTATGAGCATGTGGCGATTACGCACGATCCATCCGCTCGGGCTTCCATAAGAAGAAAATAAAGCAGGTTAGTAATAAGCGTTGGCACTTACAAGTTTGAATTTCGAGGGTGTTAGCGGCATAGTGAAAACACGTCTCTAATTCTCACGAAGGCGTTCTGAGCTGGAGTCCCACAAGTGAGATATGGCCTATACAGTACATCTGATTCGGATGAGTGTTGAGGTACACGAAGCATCACCCATTTGGCGGGCCGTTTGAGACACACTAAGCGTAATCCACGAGGAGTTACAAGTGACCTGTTTGTCGGGGCGCTTGATGTTGACCACTGGGGTTTCCATTCAATCATTGAAGATCCACGATGTGAAACTTCTCATAAATGTTATGGCAAATTGCTAAGATCTGCGTAGGACTCTATAATATATCACTTGTGCCCTTATTGATGAACAACAAGCGATGTCATGTCAAGTGTTCCTATGAGATCTTTTGATGAATCTCGTGGCTCTAGACTCAATTAGTGCATTTTGGTTTTCCTACGCGGAGACTAGGGAGAGGGTCTCCTTCTTCAATATCAAGCGATCTCTAAGAAAGTCAATAGATTATGTAGGGTTCGGTGAGAATGAAACAAATCCTTAAGAGGAATTGAGTGGTTAGAAGGTTTAGTGCGATGCGTCCTTTGGGTCCATGGCGTCTTTGTCTTCAATACGGTGTCATCTAGTGACAACTAGTAGCGAGATGAGTTGAACCGGTTTTACGCCCTAAGGTTGATTATGGAGGGCTATTTCTTTTCACCCTTTCTTTTACTTTTCTTTTTAATTCTTCAACCCTTCTTTCTCCTTTCTCACATTACTCCTTTTTTCAATCATACCTAAGGACTTCTAATACTACACAATTGGTGATATCCTTGGGTAGATCCCTCCTAAACTCTGGCGGATCATAGGGCAATTTCCTATCCTTAGTCACCTTATAACTCCATGGTGTCCATTGTTGCCATAAAACCATTTTCTTTGAAAATCTCTCAGAGTGTTTATGATAGAAAACATGTTTGAAACACTCCTTGAGTTTTATATTTTAGAAACACTCCCCTTCACATGTGCTTATGAGTTTTAGAAATCGCACATAGAGGGTAGATTCCTTACTTTTTGAATTGATCGACTTTAAATGAGCTAGACCATTGAGAACCGTTTACACTAGAGAACTAGCTTGAAATTATGCATCCGGTTGGAAGTCATAGAAAGTTTCTCGAGATGGTACATGATTGCTCGTCAATTCATTGGTTCCGTCAGAGTCGAGCTCATTTTGAGATTCAAACCACGATCATTAAACCTTTTTTGATCACATTTTAATCCGCGTCTCCTCCCCCAAAATAGCATATTAGTGATATTTTTGATATCAACTGATTAAACAACATTTTAGAATCTTTTGGGGAGACAAGCGGATTTGATTTAAGCATGAATTTGGAACATTTTGTTTTATACTCCCCCTTTAATAAAGCATATACAATTAAAAGGGATTTTAGAGGGGAGTTATCTTGAGCACAAAATATTTTGAAAGATTTTGAAAATCTTTTGAACAATCTTGAAAAGGTGCTCAAGATGATGATGATTTCTCACCATTTTTAAATGTACAATCTTTTTAAGTACACTACATTTTTCTTTGAAAACACGAGTTTTGATCTGAAATAATCAAAAGTCATCATTTTGGTCCGGGTTTAATCTTGAAGTATCTGACGAAAGCCATTATTATGAAAAATTTTGAGAAGCGACATGTTTTAGAAAACAATAAAGAACTCTCGCTCAAGCATCTGTACATACCCGTATCATTGTTGCATGACATTTCTAGAAGCGTCTGAGAATATCGATTATCACGAGAACATGTAGGTGAGAGAATATTTTTGGATTTTTGATTTTATATTGTTTTTGTATTTTTGAAAATTTTATATTTTTATATTTTGCTTTTGTTGGTTTTCAAATTTTGTATTATGTTTTTCAAAAATATTTCTGTGAAGCTTTTGGAAAAATCATTTTCAAGAAGATTAGAGAAGACTTTCTAACTCCTCGGGGTTAGGCTTAGCATTCAATTCGTCGAACTAAATACTCAAACCTTTCTTTTGGAAGGGCTTTAGTTAATAGATGGCGAGTTGGTATCTGTCTTCACGAAGAATAATTCAACAGTACCATTTTCGACGTACTCTTTGATGAAGTGATAGCGGACTATGATATGCTTAGTCTTTGAGTGATGAAGAGGATTGCATGATATGGCTATGGCACTTTTTGAGTCACAATACATAGGTATTTTATAGAAAGTAAAGCCATAATCTGTGAGTTGTGTTCTCATCCATAGAACTTGAGCACAACACGCAGATAGAGACACACATACTTTCGGCTTGGCGGTTGAAAGTGCAGTGCAATCTTGTTTCTTTGAAGACGAAACACTAACTTTTCACCCAAAATTGTGCTCCTCGGATGTACTTTTCTTTGTAACTTGATCACACTGGTGCGCATGCAGAAAAGGCTATTAGATCAAATCCGGTTTCCTTAGGATACCAAAGTCCCATGTGAATGGATGTCTTAAGTACGAAAGATCCGTTTAACCTCTTTGAGGTGCGATTCGGTAGGCTTTGCACGAAACCGTGCTAATAAACAAGCGACAAAATGAATATCACGGTGCGACTAGCGGTAAGATACATGAGAGAACCAATCATGCTCCGATATTTCTTTGGATCAATAGGTTTCCCAAATAAATCGGCTCCAATTTTTGGTGAAGTTACCATTGGTGTTCCGCCAGGAGTCACAATTATCCATACCATGATTTTTCAAAATCTCGGTTGTGTATTTAGCTTGATTTATAAAAATTCCACGAGGGGATTGATGTATTTGTAAACCAAGAAAGAATTTTAGTTCCCCATCATGGACATTTCAAATTTACTTTTCATGAGATTTTCAAAATGTTTTGAAAGATTCGGATTAGTGTACCCAAAGATGATGTAGATCCGTAAATCTGAACAATCAAAATGTCGTTTTGCATTTTTGTGTAAACAAGGTAGGATCAACTGTGCCTTTGGTGAAATTGTTATGGATAAGGAAAGAGGGCGGTTAGTCATACCACGCTCTCGGAGCTTGTTTCAATCCATAGATTGCCTTTTTGAGTTTGTAGGCGTAGTGCGGATGTTCCATGTCTATGAAGCCTTGAGGTGACTCACGTACACTTCTTCTTTGAGTTCCATTCAAAACGCGGTCTTAATGTCCATCGATAAACCGTGATGTTTTGTGGCGGCGTAGGCTAAGAATATCTGGCCTTCTAGTCTAGCTAGCCGAATGACTCTTCAAAGTCTATCCCTTCCTCTTGTACGTATCCTTTGGCCACAAGGCGAGCTTTGTTTGCGAATTACAGTCATTTCTTCATCCGTTTGTTCTTCCATAACCATTTAAGATCAATGACTTCGAGCGTCAATGGGTCTTGGAACCTTTCCCAAGAGTCATGTAGGCGGTATTGAGAAGTTCCTCTGCATTGCTTCTATCCATGCGGGTCTGCCATTGCCTCACGAATGTTCTTTGGCTCTATATTGCTAATTGAGCAAAGGTAAATGCACAAGTCGCAATCGGTGGCAAGTTGGCGTCTCGTCAGAATTGGCCTTGAAGGTTCACCAATAACTTGTTCAATCGGATGGTCTTTTGTCCACTTTAGAGTAGAAGGATACCGTTGGTTATCATTATGCGAGTTAGATGGTTCTCGTAAGCTAGAAGATGATTCGGTGATTCCGTAGCAAGCGGGTTTTCAAATAAGTCGTCATCTAACGTTGCATCGTTATGGTTTTGATTTTGCTCATCAAGCTGGCTTTGGTAGAGCGGGTTTTGCAATAAGCGTAGTAGATGTAGATGATGTAGATGGAGTTGGTGCATTGGTTTCGGCCGTTGTAGATGCATCTTCTGTTGGTGGTGGAGGATGATGTTGGCGGGTGCGGTGGAATGATGGTTTGATGCATTTGTCGAAGTTCCACCATAGTATTCATCGAACATTAACTCGAAGAAATTCTCCCATTCTTGTTCTTTAGGATTGTCAAGCGAAGTTAATTGAGCTCTTTGAGTACGAGTCACGAGCGATGTGTCAGTCTGTCACCGGTTTAGTGCGGGTTCTAGAGCGAGTCTCTCAGAAGCCATTTGTGAAAGTTCGTCAAACTTCACATTCATTGTCTCCATGATCCTCAAGGCCTAGCTTCTGTTATACACCACTGAATGCCCTCGAGTTATCACGAATATCAATGAAGATTCCAATATCACCTTTTGCTTTGGGTTTTCCAAGATCTTCTCGTCATTTGGTAGGATAGCACAAAGCGCCAAATCGTGAAAGTAAGAGATATCGGTTTTCATTATTCACAAGCTCATATGGGGTTTTATTGAATCTTGGATGGATTAGGGATGGGTTACGAGTGAAACAAGCTTAGGTGTACACGTACATGACATACAGAAATAACGGTGCACTAGAATAGATTAGCATTGTGCGAGCGGCTTCCACAAGAGTTCTATTTGTTCTTTCAACTACCCCATTACTGGCGTGGAGTTCTAACAAGCGATGTCGATGTGTGATTCCAACATCTTCAAAATAAGCTCTTAACTCGATTAGTGAATTACGTGCGTTGTGCGTTCTTACAACCCTACTGGAGTTTGAAGAAGTACTTGAATTCGTTTGAAGGTGATGATGATGCACGGTGCCGTCTTTTGATCTCGAAAACTTAACCCATGTATATCTCGAATAATCATCGGCGATGACAAGAATATACTTTTTCCCATTAATGCTTTCAACTCTCATTGGGCCACATAAGTCCATGTGCAACGTATGCAACCTTGCTTCGAACTAGAGTGCGGTTTTGGGTTTATATGATGCTCTTTTGCTTTTTCCTTGTTAGCATGATGGACATAAGTGATCCTTGGTGTATTTGAACTTTGGAAGTCCGTTGGCGATGTTGTCTTTGGCAATTTTGTTGATGGTGTCAAAATTTAGATGGGATAACCTTACGTGCCACAACCGGAACGTGTTCGGATACTGCGTGTCATAAGACATATTGGTGATGAAGAGGCCATTTGATTGATGTCGATAGCATACAAGTTTGCATCACGATTCCCGGTTAAAGATCGATGCCATCAAGTTTCTAACGAAGCAAGCATTTTTCCTAAAAGCAACCTCTAAATCTGCATCCGAGCGCGTGAAAACAAATTGTGTCCCAACCCTTCAACATAGTAAACCCGGGTGATCAAATAATTTCCAAAAGGTAGATCTCCAAAACCCATGATAGCTGCTACATGATCATTTCAAGCGTCACGGTTCCATGAATTTCAGACGAAATTGATCGCAGCTTGATTCGGTCATGTGCTTGGAGCAACCAGAGTCGACGATCAAAGACAAATTTCGATAACTTGCTGCCGAATAGAAGAAGAAGATTTTGGAAACCGTTTTGATTTTGGTTCCTTTGGGTTAGAGGTAAAATCCGGATCACACTCAAAGAAGTTGTCTATATGTAAGGCAGGTTTGCATCACTCATTCTTCCATTCTCGAGTGTGAAAGTTCTACCCGTGGGTTTCCAAATGTCATCCCTAAAGTAAACATTATGCTCCCTATCAGTAGTGTAAAGCCTAAGTCTCGCGACTAGTCTTCCTATTCGTTTAGCATAAGTTCTTTTGGGAACATTCTTCTTAACAAGCTTAACAATCTCATTCTTAGAAACACAATCATCATGAACATTAGTTAAAGATTTCTTGCTAGTTAAACAAAGAGATTCAATGATTCATTAAACTTAGCAGATTTCATAGGTTCATTACATTAAGATGAAATGTCTTTCTTATTAGAAAGTGGTAAATTCCTAGGGTGTTCTTCTACTTTCTTCTCTTTATTCAAGCTACTAATCTTAGAGGCAGCGAGACTCTATTGTTCCTTGTATTGCTCTTAGGCTTTAGTCTGCTGCTCCTAGAGGTGCTTCCTAGTACTGTAGAAGGTAAGGCACACTCATTAGGATTCACAATCTTATCTAGAGAAGTGGTTTTAGCTTTCCTAGTCTCTTTAGAGTGCTTATCTAAACTTATGTCGTTTGTTCCATATGATTTAGATGTGGAGAGCGGGGCATTAGTGGTACTCATCTTAAAAAGTCAGTGCTAAAACTTTTGGTTTCTCGATAGCGCTTTTCCCTTATCAACATGTTGTTTAGGTATGGCAGGTGGAGTGACTGGTTTTGATGAAACATTTTTCTCATTGACTTTTTGGAGGAGGCATAAAGCAGAACATTTTTGGTTTGGAAACGGTTTGGGAACATTTGCTTTCTCATGATCAATGGTTTTTAATCCACGATTATCCTTTGCCTTTCCTTTTGACTTTCGGTGAGCCCTCAAAAGATCATTTTAAGCTTTCATGTCATTGTAGACGCGCTCATCACGACAATTTGTCATATTTGCATTCCTCAGTTTTCGATCAAGTTGTTTAAAATATGACACATTTTCTTTTTCAAGTTTTTCAAGGGTTTTTCATATTTTGAAACAATTTGGGAGGTCTCATCACAGGAGTCTTTCATGATCTTCAACGAGAATATGTTTGCAAAATAATGGACATAATATCGATAGTCAGAACATCTTCGAAGAGAGTCATTTAAAGTTTCCAAAACTTTGATTTGTTCAACACAGTCGTTAGCTTGCTTTACCAGGGATTTATGGTCCTTGACAAAGTCAACTGTTTCTTTCAAAAATGCTTGTTCAAGATGAATTACCCTTGAGCGATGGAATTGGTGAGGGGCAATTTGAGTTTCAAAAAACTTTCTTTGTTCGATGTCAAAACTAGAGAACCGGTTGTTAGGTGTAATAGTGGTTTTAGTTTTACGGTGTCTTGAAGATCCACAATTCGTTTTCATTGTCTAAAATACTTCGCATCACTTGTGTTAAAGGATTGTTTGAAGACATTTGTTCAATGTTCGAAAGAGATTTTGAGACAACGTGGTTTTGAAGCGATTTTGAAGCGAGGAGTTGACTCTTTGTTTGAAACATTTTGTGTGATGGAGAACTTTGACTTTTCTTTTGATTGACAAAAGTAATTCCGTTAATTTTGTTCCATTTGTTATAATCAATAGGTTTGATTTCCGGATTCTTTTGTTTCATTTGTGATCTACTCTCCTCAGATAGTTCTAGCGTTTCAAGAGAATCACGAACAATAATGGGTTCATGCAAAACATTTCCATTGTTTAACACATTTTGAGATTTCTGAGCTTTCTTGAGGAGCGAGGAAGGGTGAGTTACCAAGTGCCATTCTATTATTAGTATGAAAAAGCGGATTTACTTGATTAGAAAGCATCTTGATTGTTTGAGCAGAATGACCCGTTTTAATAAGCAAATTTTCCAAAGTTTTTATCTTTTCATTCTTATCAAGAATTTCATCAAGAAGAGAATCTTCTCGTTTTGAAAAATCGGTAATCAACTGCTTCTTTTCTTTTTCAAGATTAGAAAACATTTCTTGTTGTTTAGAAAGTTGGTTATTTAAATCGAAATTTCCTTGTTTAGAGATTTAATTTTCAAGTTCGAATTCACATCAAGTGTGTTATACTTGATTTGCAATTCTTTTCTTTAGAAACCAAATTTCGATAACCAATTTCTAATTCTGATTCTTTGTTTTTACGAAATTCAAAAGCTTTTGCGTTCTCCTTGTAACTCTCAAGCTCAGCGGTCAATTTGGCATTAGCGGCCTTAACATCGCGATTGACCTTTTTAACTTTCTCAATTTCAATGCCACGGTTGTTGATTAATGATTCAAAATAAGCGAGTTTCCTCATCGGTCTCATGGTATTTTGTGCCACACGGCCTCCACTAGGATCCACATTTGGAGTCTCGAGTTAGTATTGCTACAACTTCGGATTGTCCATGTATGTATCATAAGTAGGTCTGATGTCCTGAGAATCTTTGTTCGTCATGAGTAAACACATCACATGTGACATTGTTATAGCATGGATCAATGATTGGTACCTCGAATCTTGGTTGGCGTCATAGGCGGGAGGTGCGTCGGAATCGAGTGTCATACTTAGTCTCTGAAGATTTGCCATGAAGATCACGGTTTGCATTGAGTTCTTGAGGTCTTCAAATCATCCATAATAGCCATGAAGTCATGTTCCTCGGCACTCAATTGAAGTCCAGATTGTTCCTTTTGTTCCAACAGAATAACTTCGAAGATACGCAAATCCTTCTTTTTCGGCTTAGTTGGACAATTCCTTGCCATGTGACCCAATCCTTGCCAGGTTATAACACTTAACACGATTACCGATTCACATTTCCATAATTCCCAACTATTTGGAGCGCAACATTCCCATTCGATTACCCATTTGCTCTATTTCCAACATTCGACCCATCGATTACCCGATTCGGAACCGCTGATTACCCATGCGAAATCTAGTAGCATATCCTGCTGATTCCCAATAACTCAACCATTTGACCTTGATTGCCCATGTTCACACCGGTACGTGCAATTTGCACATTGCGAGTGTTTGATGAAATCCTTTGGTTGTTGTTAGTTGGTGTGGAATAGCGACCACTGAATGCTTTACCCAAGAATACAAATTCTTGTGACAAAGCTTCTTACGGTTCCATTTCAAGATCGGTGATTCCTTGTTCTGGTAATGTTGTTGTTCAGGTGGATAGTTTTGTTGTTGAGGGATGTATTGCCGCAAGTTGTTGTTAGTGGAAGATGATGAAGCTTGTTGTTGTGTATTCACCGAAGTTTGAGTCTTTGCAATGAGTGCCAATGGATCATGATTCTTTGCTAATCTTTCTTGCGACTTCATTAAACCCACTTGACTTGGTTTTGTTTAGAAAATCATTGATTAATCAAAGTTCACCTGATGTAAGTCTTTAGTTTGGTTGACAATAGTGACATATCGTCCCCATTCTTCTGGAAGATTATTCAGGAACTTGATGTTTTGAGCGATTGTTGCGGGTGCCAACTTGTTTACGATAAGCTCATTCATCAAGTGCAAAACACGCCATAGTAGGATTCAATGGATTCTCCGGTGTAGATGTAAACTTCTCCCATGCGGTTAGCAACTTGTTCTCTGTGTCTTGTTGACCGATTTACGTTCCATGACAAATTGAGTCTAACACGTTCCCACATGTCGAGCGGTTTCTAGCTGTCTCGGCTGCAAAGATGTCTCTTGGTAAACCGGTTGTATAATATGAATTGCCATGTCATGCTGCCGACTTGTTTACGATCCTCTTAGAGTATTGATGTCTTTTGAAGAGCGAAAAAATGGTGGGGCGGGAGGTGTTGCATCGAGGATTTCGGTCTTGGACTTGTCGAGGTATGAAGGGTCCATTCTGAATGGATTTAATCATGAGTTTTCCATTAGGTTTGGTCTTGATGTAACGAAGCATACGACTTGTCCATTGAAGATAACCACCTTTTTCCAACATAGGAGGGCGGTTTTGACGCGGCTGCATGAATGTCTTGTTGAGTTGCCATTGATGAAGGTATGATCTGATAAAGTTGATGTAGGATCGATTCAGCGATAAAGGAGTTGTGGTTGATGAAGATTAAGCTCGGTTGAGGTGATTCGAAAGTAGTACTTTCGTAACCTTGGTTCAAAAATTTTTAAGCCCAAAATTTGAAATTCACTATAAAAATCAATTCTAAGGTCGTATGAAAATTTTTAGTTATGACAATTTTGGTATAAAATTTGACCGAAAATTTGAATTTAGGCTCAAAATTTGAATTTTTGACCAAAATTTTCCAGATTATACCAAAATTTGAATCTTAGCGTAAAATTGAGCGTTTAGTCTCCTCAAAATTTAAATTTTACTCAAGTTTTCCTTAAAAACTCTTTTTTTTTTTAAACTTTATCGCATTAGAAAGAGCTTAGGCGTAGAAAGCAGAGTTACAGTGAAGCGAGGCTTAGAAGTAGGATCACGTACTTATCGTAGGATCTTATCGCGTGGGATCACAGTACTTAGGCGTAGGATCCGGTACTTATCGCGTAGGATCTTATCGCGTAGGATGCTTAGGCGTAGGAATCCTAAGGCGTAGGATGCTTAAGGTAGGAATCCTTAAGTAGGAAATTCTTATCGTGAACCCAACTTACGGCGTAGCAAGAGTGCTTCTGTAGGAATAGCTCTACGCGTAGGAATGGCTTCTGGCGTAGGAATGAAAACTGCTTAGGCGTAGAATCCAAAAATCCTTTACACTATCCGCGATTGTAAGGGATATCCACAAGTCGAAGTGTTCCACACACTTATCCAAGTGAGGAAGCAGCGGTAACTTGATTATAACGCGAAGATTCTTCACCAAAAGTTACGAGTAGAAAACTAGGGTTTTGACTTTTTGACTTCTACTCGTAAGAAATATCCAACGATCCAAATGATTTCTTTTACCCGAGATAGCCTTAAAAACACTCGAATAACCCAAAAATGTTGACCTTTTTCACCCAAAGTGCCTAGAAAAGTTACGAGTAGAAATGACCAATAACCAAAAACGAGCTCAAAACTTAACCAAAACGCGTAAAGCTTCGAACTTTTTGCAAAAAACTGAAACTTTAGCACCAAATAAACCTTAAACCACAAGAATCTTGAATTTTAAAGTGCAAAAATTAAAGCTTTAAGCGTGAAACTTTGAGAACGAAACTACGCGTATACTACACAAACAAAAACTTCAACCAAACACTCCTAAACCATTGTTAGGCGATTGATACCAATTGTAGGACCTTATATCTATCAACCTTATCACTTTACCAAGCAAACCCAACACAAATACCACGTTAACACAAACACAAACGTTATGCTTAAGAAGAAAGAATAGAAAGATGGTGACTTGAATGATATAGAATCCGTGTATGATGTGAGAATAGATAAACACAAGATGTTGTATATTCAATAAAGAAAAACACACACACACACTTTCAAGCACACCCCTCAAATGACCATTTGAGGGGTATTTATAGTCCAAGGGACTTGTTGCCCTAAAGGCTTTGCTTGGGCTTTTAGGTGATTTGGATTGGGCTTTGGATTTGACAGCAAGCTTATAAGCGGTTAGCAAGTCTCAACTATTAGCCATTTAGCTTAGCCCGATCCAGAGCGATGACTATTCTATCACGATATCTAACACACGTTACAAAGTTCCTGAATGTGAATGACCATCACTTCTAATAAAACTATTAAGGCTAACAGAATCAAAAAGTAAGAGGATAAAGAGGAATATTTTTGGCATTTTTGAAAAACATTTTATAAAAACAAAGAATAAAAATATTTTTGGCGTTGTTAACACTTTAGGAAAAGTGTTAATGAACTTTTTGATTTTTTAATAACAAAAAAAAAACTGTTTACAAAAAGTGGTATATGTGCAAGAATACGCAGCGCTTAAAAACACGCTTCAGACCTCCCCGTGTGCGTAAAATTTGATTGGGTCTAGACGATCGGGTTTAATCACACAAGCCACTTGTTAATGGCCAACCGTAACAAACTTAAAAGCGATGCGGAACCAAATGCAATTAAGATCGGAGGAATATAGTGGATTCCAAGTCGTTAAGTCCCACGGAGGATGAATGGTGTTTAACACAGACAGATGTCGAATAATCACTAAGGATAGTGATCGGTAAGGATTTTGAGTTATTTATACCTAAAGAAAAAGTTTATAAATTACAGCGACTTAAATGCAAATTAAAGAAAATTAAAAAGATAAATTATATTAAATAAACTCTATCACTATTTTTAAAATTGATGAACGTTTAAAACTTAAAACGTACATTTAAATAAAATTACGTGAGCATTCTAAATAAAACGTGAGTTTTAAGAAATAAAATGCCTACAAATATGAAAATGATATTTTTACAATCCTAATAATAAAAGAAAATTATTAGAAAAAGAAAATTATTTTTAAAACTATTTATTTAATTATTATTAATTAAAAACTATTTTTAACTATTTAATAATACCCTAAAATATAAGAAAATATGAAATAAAGCTAGAAAAATGAAATTATGACTTGGAAAAATCTAAAATAACTAAAGAGAATTTTCAAAAATAATTTTGTATTTTTTAGATTATTTTATATTTTCTATGAATTAAAAACTATTTAAAACTAATTAAATTGCTCAAAATTACAAATTAAACTAAGAAAAATCTGGAAAAATAATTTTTTGACTTTTTATATTTATCTTAACCTAGGAAAATTGAAAACTTGTTTTTTAAAACTTTTTCTGATTTATGTGTATTAAAAGCTATTTAAAAAGACTTAAAAACTAGTTTAAAATAAGAAAAATAGCAAGATCTTTGGAAAAATATGAAAAATTCAGGAAAATACTAAAATTTTATTCTAAACCTATGAAAAATATAAAAACATATGCTTATGTGTGAGAATATGAGGTGCAGTGAAAGCTGCTTATGAATAAGCACTTTCAAAATAAGCCAAAGTCCACAAATGAGTATCAAATGAACACAGAAGCTAGGTAATGCTAAATTAAGTCTAAATTAACTAATTAACAGTACTCTTGATTACTAAATAAGCTTAAACTAGATTTGAGCTTATGAGATTATTTAAGCAAAACAGTATTTATGGTGGCTACTTTAAGCTAGTGCATAAGCAATCCTAATAAGCTAAAGGGAAAACAGGATATAGGGACCTAAAGATCACCTAGCCTACTATACTTGGACCAAAAATCAGCTCCTCATAAGCTTGAATGAAGCTTGTGCAAAAGCTGCAAGATACCTGTGCACACTCGGTTTATCTGAGTGTGCCTGAGCATGCTCTTTGACAAGGGGGTCAAAAGAAGCTAGAAAATAAGCACTGAATAAGCTAAGCAAAGATGAACTATTATTTTTCTAATTTAGTTAAGCAGCTAAATTTTACTATCCCAAAAGCTGATGGGCTAAATCTTAGTATTAAATACACAATAAAATTCTAAAGTTTATTCAAAACCTGACCAAAGTAAAATTTGACTTTTTAACTTATGAAGCAGTTTGACTATTATGAACTTATAATTGATTCTACTTAATGATTATGATAAATTAAGCTAATATAAGATTAAATTAAGCTAGAGTACTAAGTTTTAAGCTGATATGATGAATTTCACACTCTAATTTCTAACAGTTAACTGGCAAATTGATATTAGAAGCTATTTTGACTTTTTATAAAACAAGGACAATATTTTATGGTTTGGTGAGTTCTTAGATACTAGTATAGCAGTTAACAACAACAAACAACATCAATTATAAACTGGAACACCAATCTAATCAGTAAATCCAAACACTCCTTCATAGGAATTTGTTTTGAAGCTTATTGTACTAAAACTAACTCTTAAACTGATAAATCTATTTATTAACTTATAATTACTATATTTAAACAAGATTAGGCCAATATTAACAGGATTTAAGTACTTATACTAGAATATGCAAGTTATAAGGAAATTGCTTACAACATGATCTCATGCACAGGACTGAGAACCAAGGTCTGAGATCACACCTATAGCTTCCCAAGAAGCTCTATACCAATAAGCAATCCAAAGACCATTTTTCAGTTTCTTGATCATTCCCCATAGATTTTTATTTTTAACTAATTTTAAGTAATTTTCTTGTATTTTTGACTTGTTGATTAAAACTGGAAATTTAAAGTTTCTAAGAGCTTATAAACCTTGTCAAGAGCTTATACAAGCTTAAGAAACAATAACAACACCTATTAACAACATTTGCTTATTTTGAAAATTTAGACAATGAAATAGCATAAACTGAATTTGTGTACAATAACTGAAATAAGGTTTTTATTACACTGAAATTGATAACAACAATACTTGGAAGCTTAAAATTACACTAGAATTTGAAAACTAATTAAAACGACATAATCTAAACTAAACTACTCTACTACTTTCTTCTTCCTTGCTTCTTTTCCCTTTTATGGACATCCAAAAGCTTCCCTCTCTCCTCGATCATTTCCCACCATTGGATAGGTCAAAGTGATCACAGCAGTTGATTCTTCTTTTTGGCGCCAAAAAGTCTTGTGAACTGTTGGGGTTGAGTGCAAGATAATAGGGGTATTAATTGGTTTTGGGATGTTATGGAGGTGGAGGGTGTGGATAGACAATTTGGGGGGATAAGGTGAGGTGGAAAGTGGTGGTGAAACCACTGGTATTGGGTTTGCAGTGGTGAGGGAGAAAGATGTACAGTACTTGATTTTATTTTAAATTTGGGTTTGGGCTTTGGTGGTGGGTTGGATATTGGATTTGGTGTTTAGTAATAAAAGGGTCCGTTTGGTTATGTTATCACAAGGACCATTTATGTAATTTAGTGAGAATGAAGGACTGAACTTGCAACTTATCCAAACTTATCACAAGGGCTAAACCTGCAATATATGATAAACCAAGGACCATACATGTATTTATTTTCCATTTTAAACTTCCAAGGACCAAAACTGTCAAGTTTGTAACTTGAGGGACCAAACATGTAAATTTCTCCAAAGTTCACCATAAGGACCAATTTTGTCATTTATGAATAGTACAAGGATAACATTTGATTATTTTCCTTTTTTAAATATCCAAGGACTATTTATGACACTTTTCTAACTTAAGGGACCTTTTCTGCCATTTGCCCAAAGATTCATTCAAGGACTATTTTTGACAACTTAGAATATTTCAGGGACCTTGAATGATATTTTTACAAGTTTTTGAATTACCAGGGACTAGTTTTGACAATTTTTGAAACTTGGGGACTAAAAGCGCCAATTATGCAAACTTGATACGTTTTCACCAGATTTTGATGTTTTTGCATTTAAAACACATAAAACACTTATTTGTAATATTTTTATCATTTTGAAGCATTTCTGAGTGTTTTCAGATATTTTTGCAGTCTAGATGGTACAAAAATGATGAGTATTTAGACACTCATCAGCGGGAGAGGTGGGTTGTTGTTGGGGCTCTGGGATCTCTTCATCGTCACCACCAGTGTATTCGAAATGATCACCTGTTTTCTCTGTTGATGGTGGTAACTTCGAGTCACGAGGCTTCTGCGTGCTTGCGAGCGTGGAGGAGATCTTCTTTCGGTGGTCCTTGGGTATGGTGGAGGCATGGAGGATGATTCACATGTTTTCTTCTTGCATTTAGACTCTTTATCCTTATCCTGCTCATCATCGTCTCTAGGACGCTTAGCCGTTTCAGCTGCCGCTTTGCATGACGTTTTAAGTTGGTATTCCAGCAATGCATCAAACAGTTTACCTTCGTCAGAAGTAAACGTGTCAGATCGTTTTAACATTTGAAGTACAAGATTGGAAACCATTTCTGCATCTGAGAAAGCTGTAGGCTCAGTTGGGTTGATTGTTACTGTTAAAGGCGTTGATCTTATCGTTTGCTTAACCAAGCGCATGAGATTCGGATAGAGTTGTTTGGTGAACATCTCTCTTGTCACTCCAGGGACGGTGTCGAGAAGAAACTTGTGAGTATATTCTCTGGCCGTCTTTACCATTTCCCTTTGGAAATCTCCTTTTAACAGCTGTTGAAGTTGTTTCCTTTCATCTGAAGACTCGTTAATCACTTTCTGAAGAAGATTGATTATGTCGGCAAGTTGATTTAGCTTTTTGTTGACTACGTCCTTCTTCCTTACTTGTCCAGCGGCTTTAACAATCTTCGCCTCGCATGTGAAAACCAAGTGTCAGTCGGTTTCTTTACCGATCACGGATGCGATCTTGTGGTGCCTTTGGATGGTGGTGGAGATGAGTGAGAAGATGAGTCTGGCGATGATGATTCATGAGGAGGCTCAGGGTCCTTTGGTGGCTCAGAAGTTTTTTCCTTGGAGTGTGCGGGACTATCTAGAAGATAATCATCATAATCACTATTGGCTTCTTGTTCCGCTTGAGCCTTTTCTTCAACCTTAATCCCGGCCTCTTCTGCTTTGCTTTTGCTAGAGCATCTTTTTCGCTTTTTCTTTAGGCTGCACCTCGGCATCTTCATCGAGAATTTTCTCGAACTTCTCCTTTTCGGTTCCTCAAAGTCATAGATGATAGAATCCTCAAGTTGATTTTGTTGTTGATCGTGGGTGGTGGTACCAGTTCCCTTATCGGATTGATTAACCGCCGGAAGCTGGTGTAGTTAGTGCACCACCACTTGACCCTCGAGGGCCACGAGTTTGTTCATGGGTGAATTCTCGAGCAACATGTTGAAGTCTGAGATTCTTCAACTTCTTTCTGTAGTCTCTGTCTTCATCCAGTGGAGCTTTTTCTGAGCTCTCTTCTTCTTGCTCAAGCACTGGAGTTTTCCCTTTATCAGCCTTGGGGCTTAGAGGTTTGGTTACTATCAAAGTGTCATCGATTGGAGTTTCAGAGTAGATAACCTCTTCGTCCGTTTCAGTGTCCTCCGAGTCCTCGTCCATTAGTTTAGGTTCTGGTTTGGGAATGGGGATAGCTTCCTTTAATGGAACTTTCCTTTTATGGGAAGGATTCCTCTTTGGATACTTGAGGGCACTCTCAGTGCTTGTAACACTTCCTGCACTGCCTCTCCTAGTCTTCCTAACAGGTGTACCAGACGATTTTTCATCCATGAATCCCACTTTGCCTAATGCAACTGCTTCCAAATAACATGTGTATGATTGTAGTCCCTTTATATCAGCAGTGAGAAGGCAATCTGGTAATACCGCACCTTGTTTCTTCGTTGTTGAGTCCTTAAATCTGACAACATTGAGTGTGGGTTCAAGCAACACGGAGTGATGTTTGGGGTCATTAAGTCTCAAGGGAATATCAGGATTATTCCCTAGAGCCCTTTGGATCAACAATTTGGTGAATCTGATGTAAGGGATCTTGGTGCCAGGCTTTTTAAGGTATGACATCATATCGTCCCATATTAGAGCTGCAAATTCGATATGATTCATGTTGACCATGGCCCAAAATATTTGTAGTTCTATGAGCTTTGGATGCTCAAAACCACTGTCACGTCCAGAAACTGACTTGGCAATCATGATGTAGAGGGTTCTCCATGGCTGAGGAATGTTCTTAAGATCAACAGACAAATGTTTTGTGATGATCCCAGCAGCTTCGTCATAGCCGATGTCGACCATGAACCGGAAGCGACCTCTTGAAGGAGTAGCAGATGTCGGCGGCGGATGGTAGGAAGAAGAAGAATAGCCTTTAAATCTGCAGGAGTGATGGTGATTAGTTTGTTGTTAAGTGTCACCATCACAGTACTTTGACCTTTGACCTTTTGTATTGTATGCCAGAATTGGTGAATATAAATCTCTGGCACTGTTGCAGAGTTTGTGAGCATATTCTTGTAGGGATGAGTCTTCAGAATGTCCACCGCAATCTGACAAGAAGACTCAGAACAAGTGAAGTTTTCAAAATCGACCATGAGGTTGTTCTTTCCAATCTTCCTAGTGTAACCGTTAGGGAAGATGTCTTCAACTATGAGAACAATTGGTGCATCCACATTTTCCATTTGAACGTTCATATAGTGATCTGTAAGATATTTATCCAAAAGAACCATTATATCGAAAGACGTTAGTCAAAAGTTGATTTTATTGTCTATTTATTGAATGTGATATGTTAATGATTGTTACGAGTCCAATGTCACTTGTTAGTCCAATAGTCCAAAGACGTCGTGATAAGTTTCGTGAGTAGATTAACTTTGAGTTTTAAAGTCCAAGTTTTCACTTATTTTCACAACTTATTAAACATTTAAGCTTATTAATGACATTTTGGTTTCGTGACGTTATGATTTGTTTATTTACAAGTTTGTACGGGTAGCAATTCACAATTTTGGTTAAAAAATTAGGCTTAGGCGTAGGATTTTGCAAGCTTATACATAAACAGTATATCATACGCGTAGGCATAAGCTTATGCGTAGGCTCTTGACATACGCATAAGAAATGTTACGCATAGGAAAAGAGAACCTTAGGTATATAGCTTACGCGTAAGCGTATATGGGAGCTTACGCATAAGGCTTACTCGTAAGAGTGAACCTTATGCGTAGGCCTCACTGTTTACGCATATCCTTCACAGGATACGCGTAGTCCCTTTGTAGAACCTTACGCGTAAAGGTTACGCGTAAAACTAATCTTACGTGTAACACTCTACGCGTAAGATGATCCTTATGCGTAGGAGTTCCACGGTTAACCTTGATTCTGAATATTTTTTCGCGTAAACCTGAAACAAATTTCATCATAACAATCTCATTAACACATTATCCAATCCTTTTCAATTTTCACATGGACACTCAATCATACACAGTTACGCGTAAGATACCCATACGCGTAACACTTAAACCCTAAGTATTCAAGAATTACGTGTATGAAATCTAACCATATGAAATGCACCATATTTCTTATGGGATAACTAAGAGGCCTAAGGATATGATTACAACAAGTTTTAACATCAAAACCCTCATGAATCAAGAATACCTAATTCATACGAACATAAACCCTAACTCTTAATTTTCACCAAATTAATGTTTATGGGTATGTATTAAGCTTGGTTTTGGTCAATTAAACATGTCTAAAACATAACACAACCATCTTTTTAACCAGAAACACTCTCATATGAAAACACCCAAATCACGCGTATGAACCCTAATTTTGAAAATGGTCAATTTGTGTTTCTGGGTGGATTTGTTTGATAGAAATGGTATAAGAGTGATCATATCAACATTTTAACAGCAAACACCCAAACATGATTATGTGTTCATACGCTTATGCGTAGAACACAAATTCATGCCTAGGTACAAATCTAGCCATTGGATCTTGACACAAATCAAAACCATTGTTTATAATCAAACAATGATGTTAAAAACACTTACAGATTGAAGATTTATAACACGGATTTGTGCAATGATTTTGGAGCGTGGATGAAGGTTGGTAAAGTCTTAAATGTAGTAATAAATGTGAAGATATTTGGTGGAGATGTTTTGTAAAAAAATAGTTTAGACTTTTGACAATTTAAGTCCCTCCACCTTAACCATTTTCATCCAACGCCCATAACTTCCATTTAGGTTACGTAAAGCATGATATTTGGAAAGAAACATGACGACACTCCCCCTCGACTTAAGAAATAATGAAATTTTATAAATTTGAGCCCGGGGAGTGTCAATAAACCAGAAATGTGACCATCATTATCAAAGAAACAACCGGGATGAGGTAACATGCAAGTACAAGGTTTTATGAAACCGAAAAATATTTACTTTAATTTCTCCCCCTCAACACTTGACCGAGAAAATACGGAATTTTGAAAGAGTAAAGTGTTGATGGAAGAATTGTACTTGCCATGTTAAAAGAAATATAGAAAGAAGAATATTTTTGTAGTTTTATCAGATTTTATATTTTTGTATTTTGTTTTTGAAAATATTTACAAAAGAGGTTTTGGTGTTTGACTGGTTTTAAGATTGTTTTAAAAGTTCATCCAGTTCCTCTGGATTCAAACACCGCAGACCAATCCGGTAGACCAACTCATTAAACCTAGCAGGAGCTAAGGCTTTGGTGAGAAGATCTGCTAGTTGGTATTCAGTACCCACAAAGTATAATTCAACGGTACCCTTTTCCACGTGCTCCTTGATGAAATGATATCAAAGATCGATGTGCTTTGATTTCAAATGTTGAACGAGTTGCGAGATCGCAATGGCACCGATTGTCGCGGTACATCGGGATTACTGTCAAATCACGTAACCATAGTCTTTGAGTTGTGTTCTCATCCAAATGACTTGAGCACAACATGCCGACATGGCTACATATTTTGCTTCTATTGAGGACAGCGATGTACAATCCTGCTTCTTCGATTGCCATGACACCAGTTTATCACCAAGAAATTGTAAAGCTCCTGAAGTACTTTTTCAAGAATCTAAGCAACCTGCGTGATTAGCGTCTGAAAAAGCTATTAGTTCAAAACCAGAATCCTTCGGATACCAGATCCCCAAGTTAATGGTTCCCTTGATGTATCGGAGGATTCTTTTAGCCTCAGAGAGGTGTTTCTCAGTTGGTCTTGACTGATAACGGGAGCAAAGATATACTGAAAATACAATGTCAGGTCTACTGGCTGTTAGATACATGAGAGACCCAATGATACTTCGGTATTTTGTAGGGTCAACCAATTTTCCATGTAAATCAGCATCCAGTTTGTTGGTGTGTGCCATTGGGGTGGCATAGGTATCACAACTTGTCATTCCATGTTTGTTTAAAATTTCAAGGGCATATTTGGACTGACTCAAGAAAATACCACGGGGTGATTGATGAGCTTGAAGTCAGAGAAAGAACGTAAGTTCACCCATCATGGACATTTCAAAATGTTTTTTCATGAGTTTTGAAAAAGCGTTTGAGTATTTTAGAAGTGTTGACCCAAAAATGATGTCATCCACATAAATTTGAACGATTAAAATGTGTGCCCCGTGATATTGTATGAATAGTGTAGGGTCGACCGAACCTTTGACGAAATTATTGGCGATAAGAAAGGATGATAACTTATCATACCACGCCCGAGGTGCTTATTTGAGACCGTAGAGAGCCTTCTTCAGTTTGTAGACGTGATTAGGGAACTCTGGATCAACGAATCCTTCTGGCTAGCTAACATAGACCGTTTCTTTCAGTTGTCCATTGAGAAAAGCAGTTTTGATATCCATCTGAAAGACCGTTATGTTCATGTGAGCCGCGAATGCGAGAAAGATCCGTACAGCCTTAAGACGAGAAACCGGAGCGAATGATTCTTCAAATTCAATACCCTCTTCCTGTCTATAACCCTTAGCCACCAGACGTGACTTATTTCTGATTACGGTTCCTTCAACATCCAATTTGTTTTTCCAAATCCATTTGAGACCAATTACGAAGACCCCTGTTGGTCTTTCAACCAATTCCCATACTTCAAGACGTTTAAATTGATTGAGTTCTTCTTGCATGGATTCAATCCAGTTGTCTTTTGTCATTACATCTTTAATGTTTTTAGGTTTAGATTGGCAGACAGTGAGTGCATAGATGCAATGTTCACCGTCTGTGTGAAGACGTTGTCTAGTTATGACTGGTTGATTCGGGTTACCAATAATGGTTTCAAGAGGATGGTCTTTCGTCCAACGATGTGTGGAAGGTTGATGTTGATATACATTCTGCAGATTGGGAGGATTCAAATGGCTTGAAGATGATTCTGCAACATGAGGTGTGGCAGATACATTAGCAAACGGATTGAAGAACGCATTTGGATCATAATCTGCAGGTGGGGGTACTTCATTGTTCAGAATATCATCAGCTGGTTCAGCGTCGTTGGATGCGGTTTGTTCAACTGTTGTTGTAGAATCAACTGTTGGTGCTTCCTCAACAATGAGTTGTTGTAGCAGGTGTATCAGGTATTGGATTTTGATCAGGTTGAGCAACGGAAACATTGGATACACCTGGTGCACGTTCATCAATATCATCACTAAACAGAGGATCAAATAGTTGTTCCATTTGACGTCGAGTTAGTTGTAAACTAGGTTCAGTTGATGATGGGGTTTGAGGGAAGTTTAAACGGTTATGACCGGGTTCCAAGCTGTTATGCTCAGAAGCCATTTCAGTAAGCTCATCGAAATTTGCATGAATCATTTCCATAATCTCCCTTGTACGACGATTCCAGATCCGGAAACCCTTAGAGTTTTCACAATATCCTACAAAGACTCCAATGTCAGCTTTGGCTTTGAGCTTACCAAAATCATCACGATCATTATTCGGATAGCAAAGGGATCCAAATACATGAAAGTGTCTGAGATTCGGTTTACGGTTGTGGATAAGCTCATAAGGTGTTTTGTTGTGGCGTTTGGTAATCATTGACACGGCTTCAGCCCACAAGTAATCTGGAAGTTTAGCATTAATTAACATTGTTCTTGCAGCTTCCACTAACGTACGGTTTCGTCTTTCAACTACACTGTTTTGTTCTGGTGTTCGTGCAATAGATGTTTGATGCTCAATTCCTACTTTCTCATAAAATGCACGAAGAGTTTGATTCACAAATTCAGTTCCTTTGTCTGTTCGGATTTGTCTGACTGTGTTCCGGAGCTGAACTTGAATTTTTGTGAGAAAGGTGATGATCATCTATGGAGCTTGATCTTTACTTTGTAGAAAATAAACCCAAGTCCATCTTGAGTAGTCATCTACAATTACCAAGATGTAGCGTTTGCCATTAATCGTCTGCACGCGCATCAGGCCACACAAATCTATGTGAAGAAGATGAAGCACATGTTGTGAGCTGTGTTCCACCTTTGAAGGAAAGTGAGCACGAGTGCTTTTCCCTTGTTCACAAGTTGAGCATAGGTGATCTTTAGAATACCGAAATCTTGGGAGACCTTCAACAAGTTTGTACCGTACAAGGTTGGTTATGGTTTGAAAGTTTAAATGTGAGAGACGACGGTGCCATAGCCAGGATTTTGTAGATGTAGCCTTAGAAAGTAGACAGATGGGAGATGAAGCACTCATGTCTTGCATTAAGATTATGTAGAGACTTGATGTGCGTTGACCAGACATAAGATCGTTTCCTTGGAGATCACGAATGAAACAAGTTTTCTCCCTAAAAGCAACTTCCAAATCTCCATCACAAAATTGACCGACTAAAAAGAGATTGTGACTGAGACCTTCCACATAATAAACTCTGCTAATTTCGATGTTACCATTGATGTAATCTCCGTATCCCATAATAGCTGCGAAGTGATCATTCCCGAACCTGACAGTGCTAGTGCACTTTGAAATAAAGTTTGATAACAGTTTGAGATTGCCTGTCATGTGCCGGGAACATCCGCTATCAACAACCCAGAGGATGATCTGTATCACCTGCATTACACACAGACGACACAGATGGAATAGAAGTAGATGTGGAACCCGAAGAGTGAGAGGGTTTCGATGCAGATATAGATGAAACACACATGTTCATGATTTTAGGTATCCATGTAAAGCCAAGTGTATTATGTAACCATTTCTGCCATCTCCAACTAGTCTTGGTTTTGGTCTTAGTGAATGCACTAGGTGATAAGGTCTTCCTAGGAGGTGAAGGGGGTACTATGGGTACATCAATGATCTTAGCTAGAATTCTAGAGGGTTGTTTACCTAGCACAGACTTAGAAGCATTAGTGGGCCTAGAGGTATTCCGTTTTATATTATTCCGCTTACGATTCAAGATAGCCTTAGCAACACATTTATCATGACAACCAGAAAACATGATTTTACGACAACCAACACAAGAGGCTTCAAACAAAATATTAAGAGTACTTAAAGATTCAGCATTCGTTACATCACTTTGTTCATTACATTTGTCAGGCGCAATATCTAAAGTGGGTGCAACTTGAGTTTTATTCAAAGTCCTAGGGTGTTCTTCTACTTCAGTATTTTTATTGTTCTTTTCTTACGTCGCAACTTTCTATTCTTCCTTGTATTGCTCCTAGGCTGTGAAGTGCGGGCGTTGGGAAAAGAGGCAACTATTCCTGTTTCAGTAGAGGGAAACACATTATTTTCTTGTAGTTTTTCATTAGATGTTCTTGAGTCATTTTGAATCTATATAGGTGCAGTTACTATAGTGTTACTATCCCTATCTTGCTTAAGTTTCACCATCTCTGCTTTTAGGTCATGGATAGTGTGTAACAAATCTTGATTTTCAGAGCGAGTTTGTGCATTTCTATATACGACATCGTTTGTGTGTGCAAGATAATTATCAAGTTCTTGTGATGCTTTTTCACGAGTCTGTTTGAGCAAATCAAATATGACACTATATTCCTTTTTAACTTTTGAAATTTCTTGTTCATATTTTGAGATTTGACACTTCAAAGACACATTTTCATCATCCAGTTGCTCAACTTTAGGATTAAGAGCTTTGGTATGCAACTGGTGGAGTTTGTTTTGCCAAGCGAGTTCACGAGTGTGACAATCTTTTTGACACCATTGAAGACGACGTTTTGCATTTGAAAGCTCGTTTAACAATCGCTCATTTTCAACTTTTGAAAATGTGATTTGTGACCAGATATCGATATTCTCAACTTTTTCAACAGAATCAACAGAATCAGCAGAGATATAATCAAATGCATATGCAACAGAATGTAATAACACAACATTATGGATATCAGCACAGATAACATCTTCCAAGAGTCGATCAACATCTTTTCTCAACTTTTTCTTTTTACGTTTAGTGTTTGAAATCGATGTTTCTGTTTGTTTGAAAACTCTTTTCATAAGTCCAAGTTCCTTGTGAAAATCCCTTTCCCAATATATTGCACAGTTTTTCAAATTTAGGACATGTGGTAAAATTCTTTTCTGAAAAATATCTCTTTGGGCTCGCGCATGAGGCGATTGAAAATGTTCAACTTTTATTTCAGAATTGATTTCAATTTCACGTTCCAAAAGTTTGATGTCCGATAAGAATGTTTCAAAATATTTAATAACTTTAGATTGTTCGGCTAGTGGCTTTATTTCACTGAGTGAAGGTAAAGGACCATTAATTTGTCCAGTATTGGAAAGGGGACCCTCATTAGAAGACTCAGAAGTAGGTGTGATAACCCAAGGTGTGTTAGAAAAATCATGTTGTGTAAAGAAAGTAACGGCTTTTGAATAGTTAAATGGTTTGTTATAAACAACATTTTCCAATTTTGACCGACTCTCGTCTTCTGCATTTAATTCCTCTTGACGATTGTATTCAACAACACTCATAATTGAATCATCAATTCTATGTTCTGCACTGTAAACTTCAGGATTTGGTTTAATGGCTCTATTTGAAAACTTTGGTTTGTAATCAGCAAGATTCAGACCATATCCATTTGGATTTGGTTTATAAGTAAACTTTTGAATAGTTGTGATTGACTCACCGTGTTTATAAATAACATTTCGAAACTCTTTGAGTTTGTTTTGTAAGTCTACAATTTCTTCAAGATAGTTATCTATTCGTTTCGTTGAATGCTTTTTGTACTCAGAGAACTGTTTTTGACAATTTAACAACTCAGACTTAGCTTTTTGAGTTTCCAAAGTGAGAACGTTAAGTTGTTGTTTATGATCATATTGCAGTTGTTCAATTTGAGACAGCAAAGCATTCTTAGATGCGACTAGATCACGTATCTGTTGTTCTAATGATTTTTCGTTTTGGTAAGATTTAGCAAAAGCGACTTCAAAACCTTTTTCACGTTTTTCTTGAGTTTGAAAAATGTTGAGTTGATACTTTAAGCATTCATTATCCTTAGTTAACAGTGCATTTTTATCTTTTAATTGTTGATTGATGTTACGGCATGTTTCCATTTGGGATTTTTGGTCGTTAAGTAAGGTCATGAGCTCAATATCTAGATTAGACGAAAGTTCAGCTTGTTCAACGTGAGTCACAACATGATCATTATTCAGATCCTCAAGTATAACCACGGAGTCAACTTGATTATCAATGGTAACCGTAAGGTCATCTTGATCATCAAATATAACTACGGGATCTATTTGATTATCATCGGAATGAGATGTAGATGGCTCATGTTGACACTCTGATCCTTGTCGGATGCAAATGTTGGCGGAGATATCAGATCAGTAATGAATATAGTTTGATCCGGTACCTGAGACAAGTCGTCAGTGTCATACACTGGGCCTGTGTCACTCATGTAGAGTTCTTGCATGTTTGCCATTAACATCACAGCTGCATTAGCCTGCAAGTCCTCAATATCATCATCAGAATCTGCATTGGCCATAAAGCAGTGTTCCTTGTTGGTAAGAGTTCCACCAACTTCATCCTTGAGAGCCAAGAGTAAAGCCTCTTTGTGGTAAGCGCTGCCTCTTGTCCTCGGCTTTGGGCATGCATTAGTCAGATGAGCCTTCTCATTACAGTTATAACAACGAAGACCATTAACCCCATTCTGAGCATTACCATGTTCAACCACTTGAGCCCTTTGTTGTTGTGGAGCCCCCATGTTATTCCTTCCCATTTGATTAAACCCTTGACCACCGCCCATCTGACGAAAATTACCACGATTCTGAACTTCAACACGTCCATTGTTAACAACAGCTTGATTCCTTATGTTTGATGAGGTACGAATGCGTTTGTTGGATTTGTTAGAGTATCGGCCGAAAGCTCTAGCAATCATAACAAACCCTTGTTGCAATGCATCAAAAGCTTCTTTATCCTCATTTGATTCACTGTAGAGTGCTTGATCATTGTTGTTGTTGTATGGAACCAATTGAGTTTCTTGAGGTTGTTGCTGTGATGGATCATATGGGGTAATTGTAGCAGTTGGTTGTGGAGTATTTGTGAAGAGAGTTTGTAGAGTTGGAAATTGAGGATAACAAGCTTGAGCCCACAAAGCTAATTGTTGATTATCCGAAAGTGAAGGTGAAACAATTTGTCCACGGATAACCCTTTCTTTGTCAACTTCTTTTTTATTGGGCTTCAAATAGTCGTACAACAATCCGTATGTAGCATGATGAAGATTCTTTGCTTGACGGATGAAAATGACATACTTTTCCCAATCAGGACCAAGACTACTCAGGAATTTAGTGTTGACAACAATTCTTGGCATGATGATGTTATGTTTGTCCAAGTCATTGATGATATCTGAGAATCGATGATGATATGACTCTAATGTCTCCCCTGGTTCAATCATCAAGTGTTCATAAGCCAAGTAGATTTTGGATTCCATGTCTTCTTGATTGAATTTTGTGCCTTCCATGAGTAGATGGATATGCTCCCACATTGCTTTAGCAGTCTTTTGAGCATCAACACTTCGAAGTATCGGATTAGGTAATCCCAAAAGGATGTATTGCATTGCTAGTTCATCGGCTTCAAAGTGTAGAAGTTGATCAGTAGTGAGTTCAGTAAGACCGACAACGTTGGTGACATCACCTCTTGGTAGATTAGCGATTGGATCTCCGGTACAAAGTGACGTTGAGGCATGAAACGGACCTTCTAGGATGACCTTCTTCAAGAACTTTCCATGTGGCTTCTTTAGATCACAAAACCTAAAGAACCGTATCACCCATTGATCGTAGTTTCCGAGAGTGAGCATTGAAGGTCTATCAAGTGATCCAGCCTCATGAATGGATTGTTGGCTACTTAAAGCTTCACACATCTTTGCAAACCAAGACGGTTCCTTCATAGTATTCCTGGATGGATGTTGATTGTGAAAGTTTGTGTAAGGTTGTACTTGAAGACTAGCGGGTGGTTGAATCATTTGTGGTTGAATTGCTCCTTGAGGAATTTGTTGTTGAAATTGTTGTTGTTGTAGTTATTGATAAAATTGTTGTTATTGTTGATTGAGTTGTTGTTGTTGTTGAAGATACACATGAGGGAAGTATCTAGAGTATGGTGGTTGAGACATCTTGAAACTTGCGTTGAAAAATGGATCTTTGTAGTCGAATGAAACTTAGTTGATGAAGAATCCTTATGCGTAGAAAACTAGCTTAGGCGTAGGGAAAACCTTATGCGTAAAAAACACCAACTTACGCGTATGATTAGCTTACGCGTAGGGTTGGTTAAACCTTAGGTTATGCGTAAACAAGAGACTTAGAAGTAGAATTCTTAAGCGTAAGTTAGCTTAGGCGTAAGACTGTGCTTATGCGTAAGTTTATGCTTAGGCAGAAAGAGATTCTACGCGTAAGAACTTTGCTTAGGCGTAAAACTAGGGTTTTATCCCAAAAAATCCTTTACACTTATCCAGTGTAGAGGATATCCAAATTCGAAGTGTTTTCAGGCTTATCCAAGCAAGAAAACACTGAGTAAACCAAGAACACTGAAGATTAAACTTTGTGGAGCTTACGCGTAACAACTAGGGTTTTGTTATGCGTAGGTTTTGCCAAAACTTAGATTTCTGTCCAAAAGTGTTTCTAAACCAGATTTTTATGATGAAACAACTTCAATATCACCAAAATAACACAAAAGTGTGAAACTTGATGATCCAAAACTCTTATACACCTTACGCGTATAAATGAACATACGAATAAAACCAAGCTTAAAAACAATGAAATACACGTAAAGTTTCAAACTTTTTGCCAAAAACTTAAATTTTAACACCAAATAACCTTTAAAGTACAAGAATCTTGGATTGTAACGTGTAAAAATTAAGTTTTTCAAGCGTAGAAAGATTTGAGTACCGAGACTTACGCGTAGACACTATGTTTCAAAAACAAAATCGTTTTACCCAACTATTTGGCGAATTATACCACTGTTAGGTTCCCATTTATGTAACACAAGTAACAATATAAGAAATAGAGATGAAGAGTGACCGGATGAACAAAACACAACAATACGCGTAGGAATGAAAGACAAGTTGTGCGTGAGTATTGAAATGAAATGAACAACCAACTCTCTAATGAGAGTTACAAGATTATTTATAGGAGGGAACTAGGGCAACACACCAAGTTCCCATCCTTTCGTTATTGGGCTTTGCATAGGCTCATGGGCTTTCTACATGAGCCTAGCCTTGATTACTAACATAAAAGCCTTAATTAAGCTAACTATTACATATTAATTACTAACACTTGTAATCAAGTTTAGGAGTGATTCCAACAAGAAGTAATGACTCGGACTTGTGACTCGAAACAAATGGTAACTCAAGTTAAATATAACGACAACTTAAGACGTGAACGATAAATAATAATAAAGTTTTCATATAATGAAAAATATATGACAAGTATATTTTACTTGTTATAATTTCCTTTTTTAAACAAATGATAAAGGAAAAGGAAAGTGTAAAAAATGGTTTACTAAATGTTTCGAGGGCACGCAAAACTAGAATTGCCATAAATACTAATCGTATACCATTTAATTGCATGTCACGGATACTTGACATTAATACACCTAACTTACTTAACTAACGAACTTGTTTGGTTGACGAATCAAGTAAGACCTCGTTAGTTATGTCGGAAAGGTTTAGTAATGATGACGTATCCTACGACGCCTTAGGACGTGGTATAGTTTTGGAATAATAAGTAAGGCAAATACATTGTTAAGTTTATCGAGTTGACGGATTCGATAAGCTTTGACAATCTATTTAAGTGACTTATTAAACTACAAAATTGACACATAGATTGTTGTGGTTAATCTTATTGAGTTCTTGAGAAGCGTGAGTTCACATGAATCTTGTTGAGTCGACACAACGCACGCACGGATACCAAACACTAGAAACCGATATGAGAAAGAGTTTTGGAAATAAAACTGGAAAATAGTTGGGATTGGGAACTATTGAATGGAGATATAATCTAAGCCGAGTCTATGTCATTAGGCAGTGCCGAGTCAGTAGTTGTAGTTTCCTGATAGCCGATAATCTTCTTGTTCCTGTTGATTCTTGTGCATTTGCTGGACTAATGTGAGTTTCATAGCCCCACTTTTATTCATACTTTTGCTTTATTAAATCTTGGGGTGAGAAAACATGCAAATGTTTTGATTGGACCGGTTATGAAATTGTGTTTTGTTGCGCTTATTACGTAGTCAAGGCTAAGGTTTAGTACCTCTTTAACTTGCCAATATTAGGTCATTAATTAATGTTGTAGATAGATCTATCGTGGTTGACCGCCCCGTCTGGACTTGTTTGCCCAATTTGCCAGGGTGGCACCTGGATTTGTGGTTGCATTAACTTGCCATGACGTATAACATCATGGTTTTTGTATGTGATTAGAGTGTGATGATTGCTTATATGTTATGACTTAATTTGCGTAATAAGTGGATGTACTGTTTGGTCCAAATGCTTCGTATTTAATTTAAACTTATAAACTCACCAACTTTTTTCTGACTTTTTAGCATGTTTTTCTCATGTAATTGATATGCATGGCTTTGGTATTTTATTTGGGAGGCGCTTGACAGCTATGGCATGGTCTTGGATCTACTTCACTCTATTGTTATTTGGGACCGCTTTTATGAACTATTTTTAATGGGCTTACTTTCGTACTTTTCAATAAATGTAAAACTTAATTACTATCGCTGACTATGTTTTTAAGTTATGGACGAGTTTATTCTGTTTCGCTATACTTGTGTTATGTACCAATTTCGTAGCACCCCAAAGTTAGTAAAGTCTTCTGCTGAGCGTGTTTTGGGGGTGTTACAGATTTTAGGTGGCGGACTTTGTTTGTGGTTTAATAATCATTTTTTACTTTTTCAGTTTATCTTTTTTGTATTTTTTTACAACTTTAAAGCCTTTTTGAAAGGGAGATGATTTGCACACTCTTTTAATTGATTGACACACTCTAATTTAGTATGTCTTGATATTTATACCCCTACGGGGGTGAAAATGATTAAAGTGATGTGAGGATATAAATGTCAAGACACGCTAAATTAGAGTGTGCCAATCAAATTAAGGAGTGTGCAAACCACCTCCCTTTTTGAATTAGTCAATGCTTTCGTTGAAAATGACAACATATCACAAACTTCCTATGTCTTGTCTATAATCTATAGTATATAGTTATAAAGTTGTGCTAATCTATGTATTGTCTCAATCAGCCTTACAAACTTGCAAAAATATCAGTTTTTCTGTAAACTATGGGAAGATATCATGGCTGCAAAAATGTAAGGGTGAATGAAGGTTATCTCATACAAAATATCACATGTGATTCGAGGTAAATCACATATGATTTTCATTAATATCATGACTATAATAAACTAAAGCCAAATTAACATGTAAATCAAAATAATAACAAGAATACTTACAAATCACATGTGATTATACCCAGTTCATCTTCAAGATTTAAAAAAGAAAATAAAACACACAAAAATAGAATCACGTGTTATTTACTCCTTTCGAGATCAAAACAGAATCACATTTGATTCAATTTATAACAACAAAAAGTAAATCACAAGTGATTTCATTTTTCATAACAAAGCATAACAAAAACCGAATCACATGTGATTTTACTCCTTTATATATCAAAACAGAATCACATGTGAAACCACCACCAACAACCATCACATCTTCAAAATTTACAAAAAAAACATATAAAAAACTACTTAACATCCCTCCTCCTCCTCCGCCGCCAACCACCGTAAACCCCACTGTAAAACCACCACCAACAACCATCACAACCCGTCACCATCAAACATCAAACCCTCACAATAAATTACTAATTACCGTGTTTGACTTTATTTACTAACCACAATGACAGAAGTTACAACGGATGATTTTTAATAATTTTTGATGAGAAGATGAAATCCCAATTGACCCAATTAGAAACAAAACATGCCAAACTTAAATTAAAACTATCCAAATCCCAAATGAGACAATTAATCACCTTAATTTCATGTTTGGTGCGCCTTTTTAACAAGCTGTTTATACTCATTTATTGAATCAAGGCCACAATTACGACCACTGACATATGCATATCTCAACATTGGTGAGAAGTAGTTTATAGTCAAATACCCCCAATAATTTCACCTGGACAAAAAAATTGGTAAATCCATAACATTAAAGCAAGGATTATGAGCGAGAGAGGGAGAGGGGAGAGAGAGAGAGAGTATCTAAACAAATGTGAGTGTGTGAGTCTAAATGGGGGGAATGTGAGTAAATGACACGAGTGAGAATTAAATTAATATAGCTACCCCTGTAGCTAAATAAACAGACGAGATGTAATTATATCTAACTGTCGGATGAAAGTAAGATCAATGGCTGAGATTAAGCGCTTTGTTCTTTAGATATTTTTGTTCCGTAATCAACATATCTCATTGACGCAATATTGATTTTTGTAAATATATTGATGGAATGATAAAGTTTTGTAAAGATATACTGTACATCGCAAACGGTACAGGTGGGTCGACCCGGTTCAAACGACGCTCTGTTGACAACCTTTCTTACTCGTAACTAAAACCCTATAGTCACACGCACACTCAGAAAACACACAGAGTGCAAATGCAGAAAAGTATAAAAAGAGCTGTAATAATCGGAAATGGTTTCGCCGGAGCCGAGAATCAATGTTACGGATTAATCCGAGCTTTAGGCCTATCTCACCGCCATTCCTTCTATGTAATCACCATTCTTTATTTATTTAACTTGTTTAACTAAATTATATTGTAACAAATATTTCATAACACTATTAAACCAACAATTTAGTATTCTTATTCAGAAAGTCAATTAACCATAGTTTGTGCTAATATACAAATCGCACAAAAAGGTTTAGGCTAATTTGCTTTTCTTCTCAATTTAAGGTATCTAAGTTTAAATTTTGTCAAATATAAGGTTTTTTCGGCTTTTCGAAAGATGCCACTGGCTGAAATATGTGATGTATCATGATTCTAGTCGGGCATTTAAAAGTTATTTTGGCTAAAATTATGTTTAAAAGTTAAAAAAAAATAAAAAATAAAAAAAAAAAATCCCTTACATTGTAAAAGAAAATTTGTGAACTTACTGTACCAGGATGATCAGCTTATTATTGAGACTAGTTTACTTTAGGGTGCTTGGGATTGCTTGTTTATTTATTTGCTTTTTTTTTAAAGCTGATAAGCAGCTTCAACTTTCAAGTCTTGCCAAAATATACTAAACTAATGTTACACTGAAATAGGCGCTTAAAAGTAAGCAGTTGTACTAGTATAAGCAGATAAACACTTTTGAATAAGCGATCCCAAGCTTTTTAAACTAATGTTAAATTTGTAATTTTGAATCCTCCGACATAATCAGTTTGAGATAAGCAATTTCAAAAGTAATCCCAAATTTAAGTTATTCTCTAATCGTATTGGCAGGCCACAGTTTACTGGATGCTACTTTTTACAACTTAGCGTTTCGAATGTAAAAGTCATATATATTAAAACTTGGGAGTTGGTGTAGTTTGTTATCAGTTGATGTTTAAAACTTAGGACCTCATGATTCGGATTGTCTTTTTCATTCGTATTGGCCTTCAAAAATCTTCACATGCTATGTCTTTAAACCAGCTGTCATGTATTTAGCATTGTTACTAGATATTTTGAACTGATTGTTCTTATTGTTTAAACAGCGTGTTCGTAGACCAAGAGGGGGGATCAATAAGTGGCTTAATTGGCTCCCTGTTTCTACCCACAGAAGATTAGACCAATTGAAAATTCAGCTTTTTAATCCATCGTCCAGAGTTTCTGGTAGTTCAGTCTATTCATGTCTCAGTTTTTTGTTATCTATCCCTAAATCACAATAAGTAACAAGTTCATCGCATGTGAAATAATTTCATTCATGTCATTAAGCTGGTATATTTAGATGAATGTGATCGATACTCGATAACTGATATTCGGCTTTTATGGTTCTGCAGATCATTCAAATATACCAGAAGCTGATGCTGAGCTAATCGCCACCAATGCGAGTGAAAATTTTGAAAAGTATGTTTTCTTATCATTTATTGGTTTCTTCCTTGAAAACCTTTCATAATATAATAGTTATTAAGATCATGTTTTTACTGTCCCTCACCCGGTTTATGTTATTTGTAGTTATATGGATCAAAATTGCTGATGTTTGTTTCCTTTTTTTTTTCTAGAGATGGTCCAGTATTGGTGGTTTCATCTGGCCGGGATACTATATCTGTTTCAAGTTCAATCAAACGGTTAGCTCCGGACCATGTTTTCACTATACAGGTTTGAGATGGAACTTTCGTTTCTATATTGCTATGATGTTTTTAACTTAAATATGTAAGCCACAGTCTTATAATAAGTTCAGACATATTTATGCTACTTTTGGTAGTCTGTGGGGCATTCAACGGAACATTGACATTAGCATCTATTTTTCTTCTTATGGTTGTAGATACAACACCCGCGGTCACATTTAAGTAGGTTTGATATGGTGATTAGTCCTCGTCATGATTATTATCCACAGACTCCTGAAGGAAAGAAACACATTCCTTGGTTTCTTCGTGGGTGGATTACCCCTCGTCAACCTCCTAGAAAAAATGTGGTGGGTAACATTGTTGCTTTAAGCTGTCATACATGATTAATATTAGATTATGCAAGTGGATCCATGATTTAATCGCACTTTAACTTATGCAGCTGGTTCTGTAAACAATCATAGGTCCTAACGTTGGGAGCCCTTCATCAAGTTGATTCAGCTGCATTACAGTGTGCATCTTCAGCCTGGCATACTGAGCTGGGATCATTGTGCAAACCGTTGCTTGTTGTCAACATTGGAGGACCTATTCGTGAGTACAATTATATTTATTATTTTATTTCAGATTTTTTTTTCCCTTAGAGGTGGCTAATTGGCCTGGACGGGTGAAAGGCAGTTTAGCACACATTAGACTAGTTAGGTCGTATTTGTTTGACCCGTTTCTTTTTTAGCCAATGTTTTATTTTGCCCGTTTAACTCGTTTTAGATACATCATATCCCAAATCAAACCATTTGCACTTATCCTCAAGTACTGCTTTCACTTATTTGCAGCAGAAACTTAATTTTCGTTTATAGGATATGACTATTATTGCCCAGTTTCCTTGATTTACAAGACTGTTTGGATATTGATATGTATGACAGGTCACTGCAGATATGGTGCTGACCTTGCAAGGCAGTTAACAATGTCATTGCTGAATATTCTTCCAACTTGTGGGAGCATCAGAATTTCATTTTCAAGACGAACCCCCAAGCAGGTATGTAGTATTTCTAATATGGAGTATTACCTTTAAACATAATTAAATGAAAAACAAGAATATTTATCTGAAGTCCTAACCAACAGGTGTCTGAGATATTGATAAGGGAATTTCGGAACAATCCAAAGGTTTATATCTGGGATGGCAAAGGTACCCACCCCTCCATCTTTATTAAATATTGATTCCCTTTGGCCTTTAGAGGTGGCAATTTTAACCCATTTGCTTATGTCAAACGGGTCAATTAAACCAATACCTAAACCTGGAACTGTGTCACAAAGGTTCAAAAGTCGCCTAGGGTGTGTTTAGTGAGAAATACCTCATTTTTCCTGGAAATGTTTTTCATAGAAAAATGAAAAAACAGAAAACACGTTTAGTTACAAAATTGTGAGAAATTTTTCTAAAATAATGAAAATCTCATTTCTCAAATTGTAACTAAAAATATGAAAAGTCTAATTCACCCTTCTCTACTTTTCTCTTCACTAGAAAATGAAAAACGTAACACCATCTAAACGGGTTTTCCAACTTCTTATCTCTTTCCTATAGAAGAAAAACCCTTCCATTCTCAAGAGAACCAAAAATGAAAAAGTGAGAATATTTCTCTGCAACTAAACGCAACCCTAATGTCTGTTTTTTTAGTACAACCTCCTAAATCTTTTTATCCCAAGATTATAGATTATCATTGTAAGAGTGTTGTGTCAATCATAATTAGCACATGAATTGTTTGTAAGAAAAAGGAACAAAAAAGTTTTTCGAGTCAACCTTGAACCAACCTGTACCAAAGATTGCCCGTTTCAACCGGAAAACGTTTTAAACTAATCCTACACCCTTCATTGTGCCACCTCTAATTTCCTTATTATATTTCCTGAACAAGTATATATGCTATTAAATTATTTATATGGTGAAAACATGAATGCGTAGACCCAAATCCGCACTTGGGACATCTAGCTTGGGCTGATGCTTTTGTCATCACTGCTGATTCAGTTAGCATGTTAAGTGAGGCTTGCAGTACTGGGTAAGCAAAGCCTCTTGATGATCTTCAAAATCTTGGCATATTGTCAGCCATAAATACCAAATTTCTTTGCTTTATTGTGTTTCTTAAAAAAAGTGCTTTGTTATGTCACAGAAAGCCTGTTTATGTGATCGGAGCTGAGAGGTGCACATGGAAATTTGCGTACTTCCAGAAATGTCTACAAGAAAGAGGAATGGTTCGACCGTTCACTGGTAGAGAGAATGTAAGTTGCAGCTATCTGCATACTAGGACACACTAACTAGAGGTGGCATGATGGGGGATTTGGCTGACGGTTAATTATTTGTACGTTCCGGTTGGGTGGACAGAAAATACTTTTTAGTCCAAAATATTTACCTGTATATTGTACTTACATAGATAAGTAGTGTGTCAAAAAATATAACTCATATATCGATATAATGTATTTGTTGAAAATAATTCAGGACATTTAATGTATTTGAAATACATTTGGGAACTCTCTAAATTTTACCCATTTGAACCGTTCAAGTAATACATAATCCGAATTGGCTTATTAAATATATTTTGTGCGGTTTCTTTCTTAAACCAATAATAATAATAATGATTTGGGCCAACAATTCAATATCTTTGCCAAATTTATATTGTTAGACCGTAGCAAATTCTCGTGTTCAGGGTTTTATTTAATGGTCTTACTTCACAGATGACTGAAACATGGATCTATCCTCGACTACAAGACACAATGGAGGCAGCTGAGCATGCGATTCAAGCACTTGATAAGCGTGGCTGGAGATTGCATCCATGATGGGCTCAAACTGATTGCATGGCCAGTCCAGCCTGGTCAGGTTGGAACTAATGTGGATTTTATTGTCACGTGCCTTGAAGTTCAAGATCTTGTATAAATGGAAGATGATGTCATCCGTTGTTATGCACTGCTTTGTCACTTGAGAAGAATCTACAAAAGAATGAACATGTTGATGATCAGACATTCACACCCTTATTTGAGCTGGTTTATGGACTTACAGCCGAAGACCCGAAGTTGCATACAGGGTGTTCTTTCTGTGGGAGTGAAGTCTGGTCACTTTTGTGTGATTGTTGGAATCTGTTGATCGTGGTCTCTTTGTATGGTATCTTTGGATATCGTGATCATAGGACATCTTTTACACGATTTTTTGTATTTAATAAATAATAACACTTCCATGTATGCCTGTATTCTTTTTCAATTGAAATGAAAATTTTGTTCTGCTATATCATTTATATTGTTCTTAGTTGTTTTTTATTCTCATTAACTGTTTTCTTATATAGTACTGTAGTAATCATCATGTGTAACTTCAGTTATCTATTTTGGTATGTGTGAGTAAACGCATTCTTGGTTGCGGGTTTGATTCTTTAGAATGTCATAGTTTCCTGTCATTGATTAAAACTCATCTCCAATTTCGGACCATTAATCCAGTTTCCTTGTATCAGATGACAAACTCCAACACATGTAGGCTAATCAATGAAGCAACATGATCAGAAAATTCGATAGGAATTCATCACTTGATTTTTGGATATAAGAGTGAAAATAAGAGAGCATATTGAGTAAATCCCACATCGGCTGAGTGACTAAAGTGAAAGAAAAGGGAAGCTCTATAAAAGGGGAAAGAAGCAATAGGAATAATCACTTACCTGGATGGGGTCTATGAGTGATCAAGAAGGCTCATGGCCTAGGTTGGTGACCTCAATTGCACTCAGGAGGGATGCCACCCTAAGATCGGCCCAAGTGGTTGAGTCTACATCGTAATTTGTTGCTGTGGGGGCCTGCGTTCGCGCGGCCCCTAACCAGTTCTCTAGTTGAAATTATCTCTATTGGTTGGGTATGGTTATGGAAGTTGACCTTCCCAGGTTTTGACTTTCTGTTAGTTGGGTATGCGATTTTGTTAAAAGAATAACAACGATATTTGTGAGACTACTATACATTTGAAATGAAGATCCTAACTCCTAAGTTGCAAGTTTGAACATACACGTACATTATTGGGCTTTTATCCCTTTGTTCTGTGGGTTCAATGCTTCTTCCTGTCAAGTGATACCATTCTTGGGAATCTTGGCTAGCTAGCTCTTTGTACTGTTGTGTGGACTTAGGTACCGAATGATTACTACCGAGTTATTAACCCTAGTGGCTATTTGTCATGTGGCCTTAAAGAGCTCAAACCCCTCCTTGGAGTTCTTTCCTAATTAAGTTGGTTTGATCTTAGGGTTGCTTTAATTTGGCCGGACTTATACTTGTAGGATCGTTATAGCTTTGAAGAATCTGATGGTCAGAATTATCGTTCTTGAAACTTTATTAGCAAATTCGTGATAATTAATAAGAGCTGAGGTAGGCAAAAGCACAAAACATACAATACAACCTGGTACAAAACAACATCACACAGGTACCATGAAATTTGTACATATTATACCATCCAACATTATACATGAAGAAAGCAACCTCGTAAATTAACCTAGCCAGAGATATCGATAGCCTTAACCTTAGGCTGCTTCTCCTCCATCGGAACCATCACAGTGAGCACACTATTTTCCATACTCGCCTTCACTTCCTCCGTTTTCGCATTCTCGGGCAACCTAAACTTTCTCATAAACTTACCCGAACTCCTCTCAACTCTATGCCACTTTTCATTCTTCTCATTATCTTTGCTCCTTTTACCAATTATCTGCAAAACCCTTCCATCTTCAACTTCTATCTTGATCTCTTCTTTTTGAGCCCAGGTAAGTCAGCCTGAACACATGAGCTTCAGGTGTCTCCTTCCATTCGATTCTCGTGTTCGCAATTGCTGCGGTTTCTCGTGATTGAGGACTCAGGAAGGTTGCCTAGCTTGAGATGCCTTGAAAGGGTTCCCAGATGTCAAGAGAGAATGGGTCGAATACGTTGCTCCTCCTACCTGTTAAGAAACTTGGAATGATCAGACATTTAGACCCTTATTTGAGCCGGTTTATGGACTTACAGCCGAAGACCCGAAGTTGCATTATGTTGTTCTTTCCGTGCGAGTGAAATATGGTCACTTTTGTGTGATTATTGGAATCTGCTGATCATGCTCTCTTTGTACGGTATCTTTGGATATCGATCGTGATCATAGGACATTTTTTATACATCATTTATATAGTTTTTAGATGTTTTGTTTTTTGTTGTCATTAACTGTTTAGTGTGTATATGCATTCTTGGTCGCGAGTTTGATTCTTTTTGAATGTTGCGGTTTCTTATCATCGATTAAACTCATCTCCAACTTCAGACCATTAATCCAATTTTCTTGTATTAGGCTTATGAATGAAGCAATATGATCAGAAAGTTTAATAGGAATTCATCACTTTGATGTTTGGATGTAAGAGTGAAAAAAAGAGAGCATATTGAGAAAATCCCACATCGGTTGTGTGACTAAAGTGAAAGACAAGGGAATCTGTATAAAATGAGAAAGAAGCAAGAGGTTTAAGTACTTACCTGGATGGGGTCTATGAGTGATCAAGAAGGCTCATGGCCTAGGTTGGTGACCTCCATTGCACACAGGAGGGGTGCCACCCTAAGATCAGCCCAAGTGGTTGAGTCTACATCGTAATTTGTTGCTGTGGGGGCCTGCGTTCGCGCGGCCCCTAACCAATTTTATAGTTTAAAACATCTGTTGCCTGTTGGTTGGTTTTGTTATGAAAATTGACTTTTTTATATTCTTATTACTTTAGTTGGGTATGCTTATTCAAATATGTTTACTTGGTATACGTAAAAAATAGAGGTTCAATTTGTTGAAAAAACAACCTTATTTAAAAAAAAACTGTTTGTGTTTGAGAAAGGGTTTGAAATTGAATATGGGTTAAGAGGTACATCGTGTGGTTTGTAAATACGGGTTGTGTTTTGATTTGTTCGTTGGTAACGGCCGGTTGATTTATACAGTGTGTATTGTAAATGTGGCTGTTTGAGTTATGCGCGTATAGTGTTCTGATGAAATGCCAGAAAGGGATGTTTCTTGGACGAATACATAAAGGATTCCCTGCAAATCTTTTTTATGGCCAATAATAATGCTGTGTTAATTGTTTTATATGGTCTGTCCATGAAGTTGCAGAATAAAAATGCTTCGTATCGTGTCATCCACATACTTTTATTAAAGGGTTAATGGTCTAAAAAACATACAAACTTTCCACTTTTTACTATTGTGACAATAAACTTTTTTTTTTCCCTATTGTAACAAAATAACTTCTTAATGACTATTATTGTAACCAAATAATAGTCATTAAGAAGTAATTAACTGTGGTAATTAACTATGCCACGTGGCATATTTGGTTACAATAATAGTCGTTAAGAAGTTATTTTGTTACAATAGGAAAAAAAAAAGTTTATTGTCACAATAGTAAAAAGTGGAAAGTTTGTATGTTTTCCAGACCATTAACCCTTTATTAAACTCCAATGCATGCCCTCCTCTGTTGTTGCTAGTTGGGACAGATACAAAGGCGGATTAAACAGCACCAAAGTAATCATAAAAAAATATTTATCTTAAATGCTTGACTCAGATGCTAATAGGAACATAAAAAAAAGTGTTAGACTTGCATTTTTTTAATCCTATATGCAGCTGGTTTTCAATTTAGCACATTCTCTCTACATAAAAGTCACAAAACACCATCAATTTTCTCTTCAAAGCTTCTCACTTCTTCCCTTACTCCAAAAGAAAGTTCGCGAATAGAGCGTTAAAAAGCAAAAAATTATCTATGGTTATCACTTAGGATCATACCTAACCTACTAATTACTGGAGGTTAGAATTTAAGCTTTATCTATTCGAATTTGACAGGTTTAGTAAGCAACCAAGTGACTGTTTTATGATGACCCTGTCGTTTGAAATTTAGTTGCACTTAATTTAAAACCAAATTTCCTACTTTCTAAAATTTTCATGTTAATAATTCAGCCATAAAATTTTGTAGGATAAGCAGATTTAACCATTTGCCTTTACAACCAACCACATATGAAAGATGAACAAAAATGACCAACAATTGCAAAAGAAACTAAATCACCATAGAAGTCGAGGGTGTCATTTTTTTCTCAAGCTGAGTATCGAAGCAGATTTTCATCTTTTGTGTCCCTTTGCAAGTTGCCACAATCAGTCAGCAGTGTGATAATCTGTTTTTTATTGCAGAGGTGGTCCGGATTCTTGATTGAAGTTTCTTTGTAACCTCTGTCACAAGATTGTTGCAGTCCATAATTCAATTTGCTTTCATAATTTTGAGAACCAAAGCATCAATCTGCGGCTTTCTGCCCACTCAAGATTCTGAACCATCACTAGCTTTTCGGGATCCTGTTCCTTGTGTGCTGCCTCTGTACCACTGGCAGCCATATTAGGAATTAAAGCATCAATCTGCTGTTTTCTATCCTTCTCCACAGTCTGCACCGTCTCTTGCTTTTCGGGTTCTGACTCCATGTTGGCCACCCCCACTGTACCATTACCGACCTTCACCTTGTAACACTTGCTAGAAAACATTTCATTGACAGTGAAGACATCATTCTCATTTATATCTGTGCTGATTGGCTCCTTCCTCATAACATTCTTTTCCTCTTCTGCTGCACAAGCCAATGACTGCAAGCACCTCTTCAGTTCCATGGTGGGTATCTCAACAGCCTGTTGGATTTCTTTATAGCTCAACTGCTTTGCATTGTTAAAAAGCATAAGAACACACATTTGATATGTTGATACACTGAGCTCGTACTGTCTTTTTCCAAATGTGGTATTGATAGCTGCAGAACCCATGTTTGTTTGCCATGTTAATATGCCTCTCTTGTGGATCCCAAGGTAATATGTCCTAAATTTTCACTCATAGGATGATTTATGGAGGAAGGTTGCAAGTGGTGGTCCTCGTTAATTGAGATGGCCAAGACCCGGTTGAGAGAACGTGTACACCAAGTCTGGGTCCATCAGCAGGTTTCACGTCTTCATAAAACCCTTTCACTGTATCAAGAGAGGTCTTTATGTCTTTTAACATGTTTTCCAAATCAGAGATATCCAGGTTCTCACATTTAATTTTTAACTTCAGTAAAAAGCTTCCCTCTATTTCTTCAGATACCCTTGGGTTGCCCAAAAATAGCCTTTCGGCCAACTGGTGTTTAAGGTACTTCTTAAACAAATCCTTATCCTGGAGATAACAGACAAGAATCACCACCTTATCAAGTACAATCACCCGATCGTCCTCTTCAATCATCAGCTCCGCTTTCCTTAGCTTGTCATCCACAAACAACGAGATAAATTCTGGGGACCGAGGATTCAAATTGATGAAGTACTCAAATGAAGAATTCGGCGCGTTTTGGAACTCCATGTCAGCTTTAAATGCAAGATTTATAATCTTTTCATGTTTATCTTTTTCATCCAATAGGCGTTCTACAAAGTCCACCGTGTTGAGAAAAGTGACACCGGACTGAAGCAAACCCACAACTAAAATAAGAAATATAATAAAAGATGACACACGGATTTTACGTGGAAAACCCCAATAGGGTAAAAACCACGGGCAAGGAAAGATACGTTTCACTATGATGAAAATTAGGAGTTACACCTTCTCTAATTACAAAGATTAATAAGAATCTCTTGTAACTAGGAAATACTACAAACTCTCCAATAGACTCAAATACTAGGAGAAAGAAAGAAAACACAAACACTTTGTATGTGTTTTATGTTGTAGATGGGATGCAAACTGATGTTGTAAACTCCTCTATTTATAGTGTTGTGAAACACTGTATTGAGACTCAATCAACTTGTCCACTTGCAAAAAGAATATTCCCATATACAATGTATCCAGTAACAATCTCCCACTTGAAGATTAGATTGAAACTCAATCAATCTTCACAACGTTATCCTTCCTTGCACTTCCATGTTGCTTACGTTTCCGCTAGGCCGCATGAGGATCGGCACCATATAAACTTGTCACAGCTTGATTGCTTTCGTACGATAATCGCCACGCGGTTATCATCAGTATGAATTGCATATCCACGGTTCCTTCCTCCACTTTCTCACGAACCGAGTGATCTGAACTCAGTATATGCTTTGTCTTTGAATGAAATGCTGGATTCCTTGCAAGATACAAGGCACTCTGGTTGTCACAAAATAGAGTAATTTTCTCTTGTTCGTGCCCGAGCTCTTCCAACAACATCTTCAACCATACTGCTTCTTTACTGGCTTGAGAAAACTTGCAACATATTCTCGCTTAGTAGTTGACATAGCGACAACCGACGCAGTTTTGAAACCCACCATCGTTCCACCAGAAAGTGTAAATACATACCTGGTGGTTGATTTACTTCCGTCAAGATCACCTGCATAGTCGAATCAACATATCCTTGACAGTTAAACCCGATTCCCCATAACATAATGCAACATCCGAGGTTCCTTTAAGATATCTAAAGATCCTCTTCACAGCTTCCCAATGCTCTCTACCAGGTTTCGCCATGTACCGACTCACTACTCCCACTGCATGTGCAATGTCTGGTCTTGTACAAATCATCACGAACATTAAACTTCCCACTGCTGATGCATACGGTACTCGAGACATCTCCATCCTCTCTTCTTCACTAAGAGGACTCATCTTGGAGGATAACTTAACATTAGTAGGAAACGGGGTTGATATTGGCTTACAATCTTGCATATTGAACCGTTGCAAGATTTTCTTCACATAACTTTTCTGTGAAAGCCAAACTTTCCTACTAACTCTATCTCGGTGAATTTGCATCCCTAGAATCTTGTTTGCTGGTCCAAGGTCTTTCATCTCGAATTCCATAGCGAGTTGTGCCTTCAGTTTACTGATACGATCTTTGTTGGGGCTTGCAACCAACATGTCGTCAACATATAACTGCAAGATGACAAAATCATTGTCTCCAAACCTCTTGTAATATGCACAAGGGTCTGCATGTAGTCTGTTATATCCAAGGCCAATGATGAAAGAATCAAATCTCTTGTACCAACACCGCGGCGCCTGCTTTAAACCGTACAGAGATTTGTTTAACCTGCAAACCAAGTTCTCTTTTCCTTTTTGTTTAAAACCTTCTGGTTGGAGCATGTAAATTTCTTCCTCAAGATTTCCATGAAGAAATGCATTTTTCACATCTATTTGCTCTAGATGTAAATCATAACGTAGCAACACATTGCCGAACTACTCGAGCAGTTGTCATTCAACCACAGGGAAAATATTTCATGAAGTCGACTCCCTCTTCAGAGCATATCCTTTGACTACCAATCTTGCACGATACCTCTCCACCTAGTCATCACCGTTCCTCTTGATCTTATACACCCATTTGTTTCCAATAGGTTTTCTACCTGCTGGTAGTGGCATTAGCTCCCACGTTTTATTCTTATGAAGAGCTTCAATTTCTTCTTGCATTGCTTCCATCCAAAACGAAGCATCTGAATTATTCAGTGCTTCTTGAAGAATTGATGGCTCTCCTTCCTCTGTAAGAAGACAATATGCAACATTGCCCTCCATGACATAATCTGAGTGCCACACCGGGCGTTTTCTTTCACGATTAAGAGTATGAGTCATTGGGGCTTGAGACTCAGTCGTCTCATTCACCTCGTGCTGTGGTACGGCTTCAGAAGAATCATTCGACTGAAATTGCCTTTCCATCTGTATTGATGTAGTTTCTCTTGTAGTGCTGATGAGTGTGTAAATACTCATCATTTTTTTCAATCTGAACTAGCAAAACGTTTAAAATGCTCGAAATGCATCAAAATACTGAAAATATTCCAAAATTGCATTTTATATGTTTCTGATGCAAAATGTTCAAAATCAGATGAAAAATGAGCTAAGTTTGCATAATTGGCGGCTTTTCCCCCAAGTTTCAAAAATTGTCAAAATAGTCCCCGAGCTTTAATTTCAAAGATAAATCACCAAAGGTCCTTTTAAAATCATAAGTTGTCAAAATTAGTCCTTTGGTGGAAAATGTCAAAAGTTTTGAGAAATTACAAAATTGGTCCTTCAAGTTTGAAAATTGGCAAAAATGGTCCTTGGAAAATTGGAAAATGTCAAGTTTGATCCTTGTACTTTTGGAGATTGTCACTTTTAGCCCTTGGAACAACTTTGCATAATTGACAAGATTGGTCCTTGAATTTTCAGAATTGGCAACATAAGTCCTTGTGTTATTAACCCTTTATAAACCCTTGGACCCCTGTCAAACCAAATTGGACCCTTCCCATTTGACCCCCTTCATAATAATAACCCCAGTCAAACCTAACTTGGCGCCTTTTTCTTCTCCTTCCCAACTGCTTCTCTGCAACACACTTCCTCCCACACCCCCAGCTCATCATCCACTTTCCTTGTTCCCCCCACCTCCACACAACTACAAAACACATTTAATGCTTCCTCTACCTCTTCACTCAACCCACAGCTGTTAAAAAACCAATTCCCACCAAAAATCAATCCAATGGCCAAAATTCACTCTTCTCATCCAATGGTCTAAAAACCAAGTGGGATTAGCTCAGAGAGAGACAAGAAAGAGAGTTGGAGTATAAAAAGAGGATGAAGAGAGAAGAAAAAGGAGTTAGTTAGTTTTTTTTAGTTTTCCTTAAATGTCGTTTTTTAAATTAATGCTTTAGTTTAAATCAAATGTTGTAATTTCAAGTTAAAGTGTATCAAGTTAAGTTATTCTAGTGTATTGAGACCATTTTCAAGAGTTAATTCAAGTTGTGTTAAAGTTTTATATTTTTTTTTTGGTTTACTGTTGAGAATCTCAACTCTTGTTCTTATATCCAAGCTTCCAAAAGCTTATTTTATCATTCAACTCAGCTCACTTAAGCTTTATATAGCTATTGATAAGCTTGCATTACAGTTTCAAGCAAAGTTGGTTTATGGTCAACAAAAGTCAAACTGGGTCAAAGTGGTGAAGAAATTGGATATGGTTGATGCAGGACTTGGATTTGGGTTGGAAATGGTTTAGTATAGTGGTCTTGAGGTTTGGTTTTAGCCTGCAAACAAGCTGGGTCCTTGTGAGTATTATTCTCATTTCCATTTTTAATTCAGTATTGCATTTTGTGCTTATACTTGAATCTGTGATCATTAGTAGTTCAAATCTGTTTAATTATAGCTAATTTAAGATATGAAACAGATTACTTGGTCTATAAGCTTGTTTTAGTATTATAAGCTTCAAAACAACCTTGTAAAGGGGTGTTTGGAACTGCTTAGTTATTCAAGTTAAAGTGCATTTGTGTCATTGTTATTAGTTGTTTCATGTTACATTAGCTCTAGATAGTTCATTTCAAGCATAAAATCAGTCCTCTTTAGTTAAAAAGTCAAAATCATATTAATTCTCGCCCTAGTTCATAATCTTTAAAATTTTAGATTGCAAAACTCATCAAATTAGCTTAAAACTTGTTAAAATAGCTTAAACTCACCTTAGTATAGCTTATTATAACATAATCAGTCATTAAAATCAATTTCAAGTTCATAAAAGTCAAACTAGTTCATTTTATAAAAAAGTCAAAATTTCTAAATACCCGTTTTTGAATAAACTTTAGAATTTTATTGTGTACTTAATATTAAGATTTAGCTTAAATCCTTTTGGGATATTAAAGTTTAGCTGCTTAACAAAATTAGAAAAATATAAGTTTACTTCTAACTAGCTTATTAAGTGCTTATTCATCACACTTTAGGTCCTTTTCTGAAAGCATGTCCTGTGCAAACAGTTAAAGTAATTGCTTATTCTGGCTTGTTTAGTGCTTATTTATAAGTCACTTTGATTTTTTCAGTTATTAATATAGCTTATTATCATTTACTTAGCTTATTCTTCGTTAGCCTTTTGCTTATTTCTAGCTTTTTAGCCATTTTAGCTTAAATCCTTGTGCTTGTTCATTTTTTTGTTAACTGTTGGAATCACAAGCTTAAAACTCAGCTTATTGGTCGTTTTCATAAAGAGTTGTAGCTATAAGAAGTGCTTATTTAAGTGTGCTTAACAAGTTTCAAAAGAAAAAAAGAAAAAAAAAATAAAGTCCAAAAAAGAGTTGCTCAGGTTCGAACCTGTGACCTTCAGCACCATTCCCACGCTCCAACACACCACACAGAAACCAACTGCCCTTGGGACTTGTCTTGGTTTAATCTTGCACAATTAAATACTTACCCCTTTGTTTTCATTTTAGCTTATACGTACAAGCTAGCTTATTTCTAGCTTATTTAGACCAGCTTTTTCATGTTTTGTATTTTTCTTATCCTTGTAATAGTATAAAGTATTTTATCAAAAAGTTTCAGATTTTTCCTAAATGTTTTAGTATTTTTAATTAATTAATTAGTGTTTAATAGTATTTAATTCATAATAAAAAATATAAAAGTCAAAAAAATATAAATCTTTTTTCTAAAATTTTATTTTGTCATATAGTAGGTAAGAAAATTGTTTTTACATTAGTAGGCCTTTTATTTCACAAATTTTACGTTTTGCTTACGCCAAATGTAATTTTTATAAATAACTTACGTTTTCATTTTAAGTTACGTTTTTAGATAATTTAAGTTTACGTTTTAGTTAAAATAGTTTATTTAAGATATTTTGTTTTATAAAATCACAAAAACATCATTGTAAAAAATAGTGATAGCGTTTATTTAATATATTTTAACTTTTTAATTCTCTTAATTTGTATTTAAGTCGCTGTAATTTATAAATTTTTTTCTTTAGGTATAATTTCCAACCAAACCCTTACTGATCACTATCCTTAGTGATCATTCTATCGTCTGAAAGTTGTTTGATACACCATTGAGTCTCCGTGGGACTTAACGACCCGGGAATTCATTATATTCTCTGATCTTCATTGTATTTGTGTTTTAAGCAGTTTTAAGTTCCTTACGGTCGGCCATTCACAAGTGGCCGGTTTGTGTGAGAAAACTTGACGGTTTAGCACAGATCAAATTTTGGCGCCGCTGCCGGGGAGGCTTTAGCGTGTGTTAAACCTTTTTCAGACCCATTCTTGCACATATACCATCTTTTGTAAAAAGTTTTTTGTAAAGTTATCAAAAATCCAAAAAGTTCATTAACACTTTTCCTGAAGTGTAAGCAACACCAAAAATATTTTCATTCTTTGTTTTTATAGCATGTTTTTCAAAAATCCAAAAATATCCATCCTTTATCCTCTAATCTGTTTAATTCTCCATTCCTTATCCTCTATAACCGTTTAATTCTTCATCTCTTATCCCTCTTATCCGTTTAATTCTTTATGTCATGGTTTTCGACATGTTCCTGGTGTGGAGGTCCATTTAACGGTGGAAATTGTCGGCGATGTACCAATGTGAGTTTCGGAGACAAGTTTGTCGGTAATCCCGATCCCATTTCAAATAATGAAACACCCGATTTTTCCTACCTACCTCCACAGCCCCAATACGAATCCTACTCATGCGAGTTTTGTGGGAATGATTCTCATTACGGTTTTGATTGTCCACCACGGGTCCCGCTTGTCTATGAGCCCGAACCATGTTACAATCAGAACTTTGGTGAAAGTTATTTTCCCAATTATCTCTTTTGTGAGAATTGCGGGGGTCCTCATGCGACTTTTGAATGTCAACCGATGAATCAAAATTTTCACAATTCCAATTCTCCCAGTTTTGACAATTTCCAACCCCCACATATTCCATCAGTCACAGACTTCCGAGCCTTCACACATTTCAATGATTACGAGAGTGTAATCTTCCACAAAGTTCTAAGAAATACATTCGAAAGAAACTACAAATGAAAAGAATGGTATGTAAGCTTCAGCAGATGAATATAAGAATCCGATATGATGACGATGATGATGAGGATACTATTCAAATGAGGGAATATTATGATTATGACGATGAGAGTGCTATTCAATTGAACGATATTATTTCTCAACTCCCTCAGTCTATTGCTATCACACCTATCTTACCTATTATTGCTTCCAAAGACTCTCTCACCATGGGGGATAAGCATCTCAACACTATTTCGGAAACGGAATCATCAAGTGTTGAGGATCTTGTCCCAATCCCAAGTGAGTCTGAGGATATATCCGATAGTGATTGTGATTTGCCTTTTTGTGATTCTCTTGACATTTCTGAGGTTACTTCAGGGATTTTCTCAAATCCTCTTTTTGAATTTAATAATGACTACACTTTTGGGAAAGTAAATCCTCTTTTCGATGAAATGTCGAGGGCCGATACAGAGACCATCACGGAAGTGGTGGAAATTGCTAGCTCTCGAGCACAACCACTTGTCCCACCTCTGTATTCTAACTTATCTCTTTCATCATGTGATGACGATTCTATCCTCACTGATGAGATTCATGATCCAAAAATCATGAATTCCCCTTCTAATAATGAGGAGTTAGTCATGATTTTTATCATGATTTTCTTTCTTTTCTTCACATATGGTGTGACTTCTCGTTCCCTTTTCTCCTTCGGGAATGAAGACACTATCTTTGACCCCGGCATTGTCATTTATCATTTTTTGAGCCGGTTCTATGTATATCTCATCGGTGTGGAACTTTCACGTGCTTCAAATGTTTATCCAAACATCTTGAATGAAAGTCCGATGGAGATTGTTTCTTCCACTTTGCTTCCCCATGAACCAATGATTCGGGGTCGAGTCAAGCTAGCGACTCGGGAATCAAAACATAGCACCTATGGGTTTTCACCCATATTTCTGACTTCTTTCTACTTTCTACCACCCTAGTGTGGGGGAGTTGCCCTACATGTTGTGTATATATATAAGAAAAAAAAACTTTCAAAATAATGGCCGTAGTATTTCCCTTTCACGCTTTGTTTTTCGGCATAACCGCCGATACTTTGAATATTGAGGGCAATATTCATTTCTAAGTGTGGGGGAGAATTCTCACGAATTTTATCATGTAATTATACCGCCAATTCCCCATTTTTGGCCAAAATTTTATTTTTTTGGAGTAAGTGTTTTGCACTTACTCAATTGGTTATCATCCGCTTGTCTAATAAACAAAAGGATTGGCTAATCCAAGAGCAAACGGCTCTTGGTAAAGATATCTCAAATCCGTTGACGGCTTGCAATTTGCCCAAAATTGTATGGTATTCAACTCACCATATCTTAAAAAGTGAAGAGTTGGCTAGCCCGCAAGTTTATGGCTTGTGGTAAAGGCAGTGGGAAATCCATAATTGGTAATCAGCTCACCAAAGATAATATTGATAATTTATCTTAGAGTTGGCTAGTCCGAGCAAACGCTTCGGTAAAGACAAATCAAATCCGTTGGAAGCTGGTGGTTTGCTCAAAATCACATGGTTATCGGTGTACCATGGTTCTTACTTGAACTGAAACATTTGGCTACTCCAGCAGTAATGGCTTTTGGTAAAGAGATTCAAATCCATTAAGTTTTTCTCAAAAGATTGCTAGGGACTAGCAATAGTTTAGTGTGGGGATTGATGAGTGTTTAAATACTCATCATTTTGGTTAATCTGAACTGCAAAACGCTTAAAAATGCTCGAAATGCATCAAAATATGAAAATATTCCAAAATTGCATTTTATATGTTTCAGATGCAAAATGTTCAAAATCAGATGAAAAATGAGCTAAGTTTGCATAATTGGCAGTTTCAGTCCCCCAAGTTTCAAAAAATTGTCAGAAATAGTCCCTGAGCTTTAATTTCAAAAGATAAATCACCAAAAGTCCTTTTAAAATCATAAGTTGTCAAAATTAGTCCTTTGGTGAAAAATGTCAAAAGTTTTGAGAAATTACAAAATTGGTCCTTCAAGTTTGAAAATTGGCAAAAATGGTCCTTGGAAAATTGGAAAATGTCAAGTTTGATCCTTGTACTTTTGGAGATTGTCACTTTTAGCCCTTGGAACAACTTTGCATAATTGACAAGATTGGTCCTTGAATTTTCAGAATTGGCAACATAAGTCCTTGTGTTATTAACCCTTTATAAACCCTTGGACCCCTGTCAAACCAAATTGGACCCTTCCCATTTGACCCCCTTCATAATAATAACCCCAGTCAAACCTAACTTGGCGCCTTTTTCTTCTCCTCCCAATTGCTTCTGCCGCAACACACTTCCTCCCACACACCCCACCATTTCATCATCCACTTCATCCTTGTTCCCCCACCTCCACACAACTACAAAACACATTTAATGCTTCTCTACCTCCTCACTCAACCCACATCACCTTTAAAAACCAATTCCGCCAAAATCAATCCAATGGCCAAAATTCACTCTTCTCATCCAATGGTCTAAAAATCAAGTGGGATTAGCTCGAGAGAGACAAGAAGAGAGTTGGAGTATAAAAAGAGGATGAAGAGAGAAGAAAAAGGAGTTAGTTAGTTTTTTTTAGTTTTCCTTAAATGTCGTTTTTTAAATTAATGCTTTAGTTTAAATCAAATGTTGTAATTTCAAGTTAAAGTGTATCAAGTTAAGTTATTCTAGTGTATTGAGACCATTTTCAAGAGTTAATTCAAGTTGTGTTAAAGTTTTATATTTTTTTTTGGTTTACTGTTGAGAATCTCAACTCTTGTTCTTATATCCAAGCTTCCAAAAGCTTATTTTATCATTCAACTCAGCTCACTTAAGCTTTATATAGCTATTGATAAGCTTGCATTACAGTTTCAAGCAAAGTTGGTTTATGGTCAACAAAAGTCAAACTGGGTCAAAGTGGTGAAGAAATTGGATATGGTTGATGCAGGACTTGGATTTGGGTTGGAAATGGTTTAGTATAGTGGTCTTGAGGTTTGGTTTTAGCCTGCAAACAAGCTGGGTCCTTGTGAGTATTATTCTCATTTCCATTTTTAATTCAGTATTGCATTTTGTGCTTATACTTGAATCTGTGATCATTAGTAGTTCAAATCTGTTTAATTATAGCTAATTTAAGATATGAAACAGATTACTTGGTCTATAAGCTTGTTTTAGTATTATAAGCTTCAAAACAACCTTGTAAAGGGGTGTTTGGAACTGCTTAGTTATTCAAGTTAAAGTGCATTTGTGTCATTGTTATTAGTTGTTTCATGTTACATTAGCTCTAGATAGTTCATTTCAAGCATAAAAATCAGTCCTCTTTAGTTAAAAAGTCAAAATCATATTAATTCGTCATTCCTGTTTAATAAAATTTTAGATTGCAAAACTCATCAAATTAGCTTAAAACTTGTTAAAATAGCTTAAACTCACCTTAGTATAGCTTATTATAACATAATCAGTCATTAAAATCAATTTCAAGTTCATAAAAGTCAAACTAGTTCATTTTATAAAAAGTCAAAATTTCTAAATACCCGTTTTTGAATAAACTTTAGAATTTTATTGTGTACTTAATATTAAGATTTAGCTTAAATCCTTTTGGGATATTAAAGTTTAGCTGCTTAACAAAATTAGAAAAATATAAGTTTACTTCTAACTAGCTTATTAAGTGGTTATTCATCAGCTTACTTTAGGTCCTTTTCTGAAAGCATGTCCTGTGCAAACAGTTAAAGTAATTGCTTATTCTGGCTTGTTTAGTGCTTATTTATAAGTCACTTTGCTTTTTCAGTTGTTAATATAGCTTATTATCATTTACTTAGCTTATTCTCCGTTAGCCTTTTGCTTATTTCTAGCTTTTTAGCCATTTTAGCTTAAATCCTTGTGCTTGTTCAATTTTTTTTTGTTAACTGTTGGAATCACAAGCTTAAACTAGCTTATTGGTCGCTTTTCATAAAGAGTTGTAGCTATAAAAGTGCTTATTTAAGTGTGCTTAACAAGTTTCAAAAGAAAAATCAAAAAGAAAAAATAAAGTCCAAAAAGAGTTGCTCAGGTTCGAACTTGTGACCTTCACACCATTCCCACCAACACACCACAACGAAACCAACCGCCCTTGGGACTTGTCTTGGTTTAATCTTGCACAATTAAATACTTACCCCTTTGTTTTCATTTTAGCTTATACGTACAAGCTAGCTTATTTCTAGCTTATTTAGACCAGCTTTTTCATGTTTTGTATTTTTCTTATCCTTGTAATAGTATAAAGTATTTTATCAAAAAGTTTCAGATTTTTCCTAAATGTTTTAGTATTTTTAATTAATTAATTAGTGTTTAATAGTATTTAATTCATAATAAAAATATAAAAGTCTAAAAAATATAAATCTTTTTTCTAAAATTTTATTTTGTCATATAGTAGGTAAGAAAATTGTTTTTACATTAGTAGGCCTTTTATTTCACAAATTTTACGCTTTTTGCTTACGCCTCAGTAATTTTTATAAATAACTTACGTTTTCATTTTAAGTTACGTTTTTAGATAATTTAAGTTTACGTTTTAGTTAAAATAGTTTATTTAAGATATTTTGTTTTATAAAATCACAAAAACATCATTGTAAAAAATAGTGATAGCGTTTATTTAATATATTTTAACTTTTTAATTCTCTTAATTTGTATTTAAGTCGCTGTAATTTATAAATTTTTTCTTTAGGTATAATTTCCAACCAAACCCTTACTGATCACTATCCTTAGTGATCATTCTATCGTCTGAAAGTTGTTTGATACACCATTGAGTCTCCGTGGGACTTAACGACCCGAGAATTCATTATATTCTCTGATCTTCATTGTATTTGTGTTTTAGCAGCTTTAAGTTCCTTACGGTCGGCCATTCACAAGTGGCCGGCTTGTGTGAGTAAACTTGACGGTTTAGCACATATCAAATTTTTGCGCCGCTGCGGGGAGGCTTTAGCGTGTGTTAAACCTTTTCGCACCCATTCTTGCACATATACCATCTTTGTAAAAGTTTTTGTAAAGTTATCAGAAAATCCAAAAGTTCATTAACACTTTTCCTGAAGTGTTAGCAACACCAAAAATATTTTCATTCTTTGTTTTTATAGCATGTTTATCAAAAATCCAAAAATATCCATCCTTTATCCTCTAATCTGTTTAATTCTCCATTCCTTATCCTCTATAACCGTTTAATTCTTCATCTCTTATCCCTCTTATCCGCTTAATTCTTCATGTCATGGTTTTCGACATGTTCCTGGTGTGGAGGTCCATTTAACGGTGGAAATTGTCGGCGATGTACCAATGTGAGTTTCAGAGACAAGTTTGTCGGTAATCCCGATCCCATTTCAAATAATGAAACACCCGATTTTTCCTACCTACCTCCACAGTCCCAATACGAATCCTACTCATGCGAGTTTTGTGGGAATGATTCTCATTACGGTTTTGATTGTCCACCACGGGTCCCGCTTGTCTATGAGCCCGAACCATGTTACAATCAGAACTTTGGTGAAAGTTATTTTCCCAATTATCTCTTTTAGAATTGGGGGTCCTCATGCGACTTTTGAATGTCAACCGATGAATCAAAATTTTCACAATTCCAATTCTCCCGGTTTTGACAATTTCCAACCCCACAGTATTCCATCAGTCATCAGACTTCCGAGCCTTCACAGCATTTCAATGATTACGAGGAGTGTAATCTTCCACAAAGTTCTGAAGAAATACGCATTCGAAAGAAACTACAAATGAAAAGAATGGTATGTAAGCTTCAGCAGATGAATATAAGAATCCGATATGATGACGATGATGATGAGGATACTATTCAAATGAGGGAATATTATGATTATGACGAGGAGAGTGCTATTCAATTGAACGATATTATTTCTCAACTCCCTCAGTCTATTGCTATCACACCTATCTTACCTATTATTGCTTCCAAAGACTCTCTCACCATGGGGGATAAGCATCTCAACACTATTTCGGAAACGGAATCATCAAGTGTTGAGGATCTTGTCCCAATCCCAAGTGAGTCTGAGGATATATCCGATAGTGATTGTGATTTGCCTTTTTGTGATTCTCTTGACATTTCTGAGGTTACTTTCGGGATTTTCTCAAATCCTCTTTTTGAATTTAATAATGACTACACTTTTGGGAAAGTAAATCCTCTTTTCGATGAAATGTCTGAGGCCGATACAGAGACCATCATGGAAGTGGTGGAAATTGCTAGCTCTCAGAGCACACCACTTGTCCCACCTCTGTATTCTAACTTATCTCTTTCATCATGTGATGACGATTCTATCCTCACTGATGAGATTCATGATCCAAAAATCATGAATTCCCCTTCTGATAATGAGGAGTTAGTCATGATTTTTATCATGATTTTCTTTCTTTTCTTCACATATGGTGTGACTTCTCGTTCCCTTTTCTCCTTCGGGAATGAAGACACTATCTTTGACCCCGGCATTGTCATTTATCATTTTTTGAGCCGGTTCTATGTATATCTCATCGGTGTGGAACTTTCACGTGCTTCAAATGTTTATCCAAACATCTTGAATGAAAGTCCGATGGAGATTGTTTCTTCCACTTTGCTTCCCCATGAACCAATGAATTCGGGGTCGAGACAAGCTAGCGACTCGGAATCAAAACATAGCACAGACACCGTATGGGTTTTCACCCATATTTCTGACTTCTTTCTACTTTCTACCACCCTAGTGTGGGGGAGTTGCCCCACATGTTGTGTATATATATAAGTTTTCAAAAAAAAAAAAAAAAACTTTCAAAATAATGGCCGTAGTATTTCCCTTTCACGTTCTTTGTTTCGCATAACCGCGCGTACTTTGAATATTGAGGGCAATATTCATTTCTAAGTGTGGGGGGGAATTCTCACAAATTTTATCATGTAATTATACCGCCCAATTCCCCCATTTTTGGCCAAAATTTTTTTTGGAGTAAGTGTTTTGCACTTACTCAATTGGTTATCAGTCCGCCTTGTCTAATAAACAAAAGGATTGGCTAATCCAAGAGCAAACGGCTCTTGGTAAAGATATCTCAAATCCGTTGGCGGCTTGCAATTTGCCCAAAATTGTATGGTATTCAACTCACCATATCTTAAAAAGTGAAGAGTTGGCTAGCCCGCAAGTTTATGGCTTGTGGTAAAGGCAGTGGGAAATCCATAATTGGTAATTGACTCACCAAAGATAATATTGATAATTTATCTAAGAGTTGGCTAGTCCAGAGCAAACGGCTTCTGGTAAAGAGAAATCAAATCCGTTGGAAGCTGGTGGTTTGCTCAAAATCACATGGTTATCGGTGTACCATGGTTCTTACTTGAACTGAAACATTTGGCTACTCCAGAAGTAATGGCTTTTGGTAAAGAGATTCAAATCCATTAAGTTTTTCTCAAAAAGATTGCTAGGGACTAGCAATAGTTTAGTGTGGGGGATTGATGAGTGTGTAAATACTCATCATTTTTGGTAAATTCTGAACTGCAAAACGTTTAAAAATGCTCGAATGCATCAAATTATGAAAATATTCCTAAATTGCATTTTATATGTTTCAGATGCAAAATGTTCAAAATCAGATGAAAATGAGCTAAGTTTGCATAATTGGCAGTTTCAGTCCCCTAAGTTTCAAAAATTGTCAAAATAGTCCCCGAGCTTTAATTTCAAAGATAAATCACCAAAAGTCCTTTTAAAATCATAAGTTGTCAAAATTAGTCCTTTGGTGAAAAATGTCAAAAGTTTTGAGAAATTACAAAATTGGTCCTTCAAGTTTGAAAATTGGCAAAAATGGTCCTTGGAAAATTGGAAAATGTCAAGTTTGATCCTTGTACTTTTGGAGATTGTCACTTTTAGCCCTTGGAACAACTTTGCATAATTGACAAGATTGGTCCTTGAATTTTCAGAATTGGCAACATAAGTCCTTGTGTTATTAACCCTTTATAAACCCTTGGACCTATCCAAACCAAATTGGACCCTTCCCATTTGACCCCCTTCATAATAATAACCCTTGATCACCAAACCTAACTTGGCCTTTTTTCTTCTCCTCCCCAACCGCTTCTACACTCAAGAACACACTTCCTCCCACACCCCCAGCTCATCATCCACTTTCCTTGTTCCCCCCACCTCCACACAACTACAAAACACATTTAATGCTTCCTCTACCTCCTCACTCAACCCACAGCTGTTAAAAAACCAATTCCCGCCAAAAATCAATCCAATGGCCAAAATTCACTCTTCTCATCCAATGGTCTAAAAACCAAGTGGGATTAGCTCAGAGAGAGACAAGAAAGAGAGTTGGAGTATAAAAAGAGGATGAAGAGAGAAGAAAAGGGTGGTAGTTAGTTTTTAGTTTTCCTTAAATGTCGTTTTTTAAATTAATGCTTTAGTTTAAATCAAATGTTGTAATTTCAAGTTAAAGTGTATCAAGTTAAGTTATTCTAGTGTATTGAGACCATTTTCAAGAGTTAATTCAAGTTATGTTAAAGTTTTATATATTTTTTTTGGTTTACTGTTGAGAATCTCAACTCTTGTTCTTATATCCAAGCTTCCAAAAGCTTATTTTATCATTCAACTCAGCTCACTTAAGCTTTATATAGCTATTGATAAGCTTGCATTACAGTTTCAAGCAAAGTTGGTTTATGGTCAACAAAAGTCAAACTGGGTCAAAGTGGTGAAGAAATTGGATATGGTTGATGCAGGACTTGGATTTGGGTTGGAAATGGTTTAGTATAGTGGTCTTGAGGTTTGGTTTTAGCCTGCAAACAAGCTGGGTCCTTGTGAGTATTATTCTCATTTCCATTTTTAATTCAGTATTGCATTTTGTGCTTATACTTGAATCTGTGATCATTAGTAGTTCAAATCTGTTTAATTATAGCTAATTTAAGATATGAAACAGATTACTTGGTCTATAAGCTTGTTTTAGTATTATAAGCTTCAAAACAACCTTGTAAAGGGGTGTTTGGAACTGCTTAGTTATTCAAGTTAAAGTGCATTTGTGTCATTGTTATTAGTTGTTTCATGTTACATTAGCTCTAGATAGTTCATTTCAAGCATAAAATCAGTCCTCTTTAGTTAAAAAGTCAAAATCATATTAATTCTGTCCTAGTTCATAACTGTTAAAATTTTAGATTGCAAAACTCATCAAATTAGCTTAAAACTTGTTAAAATAGCTTAAACTCACCTTAGTATAGCTTATTATAACATAATCAGTCATTAAAATCAATTTCAAGTTCATAAAAGTCAAACTAGTTCATTTTATAAAAAGTCAAAATTTCTAAATACCGTTTTGAATAAACTTTAGAATTTTATTGTGTACTTAATATTAAGATTTAGCTTAAATCCTTTTGGGATATTAAAGTTTAGCTGCTTAACAAAATTAGAAAAATATAAGTTTACTTCTAACTAGCTTATTAAGTGCTTATTCATCAGCTTACTTTAGGTCCTTTTCTCAAAGCATGTCTGTGCAAACAAGCATTAAAGTAATTGCTTATTCTGGCTTGTTTAGTGCTTATTTATAAGTCACTTTGCTTTTTCAGTTGTTAATATAGCTTATTATCATTTACTTAGCTTATTCTCCGTTAGCCTTTTGCTTATTTCTAGCTTTTTAGCCATTTTAGCTTAAATCCTTGTGCTTGTTCATTTTTTTGTTATTTACGTTGGAATCACAAGCTTAAAACTCACCTTATTAGTGTCGTTTTCATAAAGAGTTGTAGTTATAAGAAGTGCTTATTTAAGTGTGCTTAACAAGTTTCAAAAAGAAAAATCAAAAGAAAAAAATAAAGTCAAAAAAAAGTTGCCCAGGTTCGAACCTGTGACCTTCAGCACCATTCCCACGCTCCAACACACTACCACGGAACCAAGCAGCCCTTGGACTTGTCTTGGTTTAATCTTGCACAATTAAATACTTACCCCTTTGTTTTCATTTTAGCTTATCCGCATTACAAGCTAGCTTATTTCTAGCTTATTTAGACCAGCTTTTTCATGTTTTGTATTTTTCTTATCCTTGTAATAGTATAAAGTATTTTACCAAAAAGTTTCAGATTTTTCCTAAATGTTTTAGTATTTTTAATTAATTAATTAGTGTTAAATAGTATTTAATTCATAATAAAAAATATAAAAGTCAAAAAAAATATAAATATTTTTTCTAAAATTTTCTTTTGTCATATAGTAGGTAAGAAAATTGTTTTTGCATTAGTAGGCCTTTTATTTCACAAATTTTACGTTTTTGCTTGCGCTCAGTAGTAATTTTATAAATAACTTACGTTTTCATTTTAAGTTACGTTTTTAGATAATTCAAGTTTACGTTTTAGTTAAAATAGTTTATTTAAGATATTTTGTTTTATAAAATCACAAAACATCATTGTAAAAATAGTGATAGCGTTTATTTAATATATTTTAACTTTTAATTCCTCTTAATTTGTATTTAAGTCGCTGTAATTTATAAATTTTTTTCTTTAGGTATAATTTCCAACCAAACCCTTACTGATCACTATCCTTAGTGATCATTCTATCGTCTGAAAGTTGTTTGATACACCATTGAGTCTCCGTGGGACTTAACGACCCGGGAATTCATTATATTCTCTGATCTTCATTGTATTTGTGTTTTAAGCAGTTTTAAGTTCCTTACGGTCGGCCATTCACAAGTGGCCGGTTTGTGTGAGAAAACTTGACGGTTTAGCACATATCAAATTTTGTAGCCGCTGCGGAGGCTTTAGCGTGTTAAACCTTTTCGACCCATTCTTGCACATATACCATCTTTTGTAAAAAGTTTTTTGTAAAGTTATCAGAAAATCCAAAAGTTCATTAACACTTTTCCTGAAGTGTTAGCAACACCAAAAATATTTTCATTCTTTGTTTTTATAGCATGTTTTTCAAAAATCCAAAAATATCCATCCTTTATCCTCTAATCTATTTAATTCTCCATTCCTTATCCTCTATAACCGTTTAATTCTTCATCTCTTTATCCGTTTAATTCTTTATGTCATGGTTTTCGACATGTTCGTGTGTGGAGGTCCATTTAACGGTGGAAATTGTCGGCGATGTACCAATGTGAGTTTCAGAGACAAGTTTGTCGGTAATCCCGATCCCATTTCAAATAATGAAACACCCGCTTTTTCCTACCTACCTCCAATACGAATCCTACTCATGCGAGTTTTGTGGGAATGATTCTCATTACGGTTTTGATTGTCCACCACGGGTCCCGCTTGTCTATGAGCCCGAACCATGTTACAATCAGAACTTTGGTGAAAGTTATTTTCCCAATTATCTCTGTTGTGAGAATTGCGGGGTCCTCATGCGACTTTTGAATGTCAACCGATGAATCAAAATTTTCACAATTCCAATTCTCCTGGTTTTGACAATTTCCCCACCCCACAGATTCCATCGGTCATCGACTTCCGAGCCTTCACAGCATTTCAATGATTACGCGGAGTGTAATCTTCCACAAAGTTCTGAAGAAATACGCATTCGAAAGAAACTACAAATGAAAAGAATGGTATGTAAGCTTCAACAGATGAATATAAGAATCCGATATGATGACGATGATGATGAGGATACTATTCAAATGAGGGAATATTATGATTATGACGAGGAGAGTGCTATTCAATTGAACGATATCATTTCTCAACTCCCTCAATCTATTGCTATCACACCTATCTTACCTATTATTGCTTCCAAAGACTCTCTCACCATGGCGGATAAGCATCTCAGCACTATTTCGGAAACGGAATCATCAAGTGTTGAGGATCTTGTCCCAATCCCAAGTGAGTCCGAGGATATATCCGATAGTGATTGTGATTTGCCTTTTTGTGATTCTCTTGACATTTCTGAGGTTACTTCGGGGATTTTCTCAAATCCTCTTTTTGAATTTAATAATGACTACACTTTTGGGAAAGTAAATCCTCTTTTCGATGAAATGTCCGAGGCCGATGAGAGACCATCACGGAAGTGGTGGAAATTGCTAGCTCTCAGAGCACACCACTTGTCCCACCTCTGTATTCTAACTTATCTCTTTCATCATGTGATGACGATTCTATCCTCACTGATGAGATTCATGATCCAAAAATCATGAATTCCCTTTCGATAATGAGGAGTTAGTCATGATTTTTATCATGATTTTCTTTCTTTTCTTCACATATGGTGTGACTTCTCGTTCCCTTTTCTCCTTCGGGAATGAAGACACTATCTTTGACCCCGGCATTGTCATTTATCATTTTTGAGCCGTTCTATGTATATCTCATCGGTGTGGAACTTTCACGTGCTTCAAATGTTTATCCAAACATCTTGAATGAAAGTCCGATGGAGATTGTTTCTTCCACTTTGCTTCCCCATGAACCAATGAATTCGGGGTCGAGTCAAGCTAGCGACTCGGGAATCAAAAACAGTAGCACACTGTATGGGTTTTCACCTATATTTCTGACTTCTTGAATTTTAGGCGATGCTGCTTACTGATAACACAATGCTCACAGAAAGGTAAAGAAACCTTTGTGAGGCCAGGAATTAACTTCCTTTCAACAAGAATCTTCATTCCTTGTTCTGACATATGTCCAAGCTTCTGATGCCATGTTATTGCAAATCTATGACTTGAACTATGTGAAGCAACAGATGCTTCCGCCTCCTCCATTATCTCTCCCTTCAGTTGGTATAAGTTTGCAGCCACCTTTTCACCTTTCATAAGTACAAACGCGCCTTTTATAACTTTCATGATCTTGTTTTGTATTTCAACCTTACAACCAAGATCATCCAATTGTCCCAGAGACAATAGATTCTTTCTCAGGCCCTCCACGTGTCGCACATCCCGAATAGTACTAACTGTACCATCATGCACCTTCACCATGATATTTCCAATTCCAATGATCTTTAGTTCATGATCATTGCAATCAGACACAGATCCGCCTCCAGAGATAGGTTTATATTGATGAAACCATTCTCTTCTTGCGATCATATGAAAAGTAGCTCCGTGTCGAACAGCCATACATCCGCAAATCTGTTCTGCCTTCATTTGCAACCTAGCTTCACAACACGAGGCGTTACCATCTTCTGAAGTGCTTCTAAAATTTCCACCGAGGATTAGAGGTATTTAAACCCCGACAATCTTTCTTAAAGTGACCCGGCTTGCCACATGATTGTGACTCCCACCGGGCCAGGTTCCATTGACCTCCTCTGCTACCACCACCAAAGCCTCCACTGTCTTGAATGTCTGCTGTCCTCCCTATTGTTACGCCTGTTTTTCTCCATAATATGGCCGCAACATCATCGAAGACTAGATAGTCGAAAGAACATTACCTTGTTAAGTTGATTATGAGTTGGTCATATGAGTCAGTAAACTTTGAAGTAGAATTTCAAAGCGTTCTTGTGGCTTCTATTTTACAACTCAAAGATGTGAGTTGAAAATAAAGTATTCAGGTTATTAACGTGCTTTCATCAGAAGTAGATTCCGTCATGCATAAAGCATAAAGTTTCCTCTTAAGAAATATTTTATTGTGGAGTGATCTTTCCTGCGTACATCGAGCAAGATGATCCCAAATCTCCTTTGCACTTTTCTTCTCCTCTATGTTGACAAACTCCATCTGCTAATCCTAGATGAAGATTTGCAATAGCATTTCCGTCCATCTCGTCCCATTTACTGTCATCCGTGACCTCAGTTGGCCTTTCGTCAATGGCCGCTAAACATTTATCCTTTCGAAGGATAGCCTTCATCTTTAATTTCCACAACGAGAAATTATTCCCATTGCATTTTTCGATTTCAAACTTACGCCATTGCTACAATCACAATCTACTTTTCGACAAAACTATTATTTGTTAATAATAGTAACGAACACCTTTTGAGTAAGTATAATTTTATTTATCTTTTGATGTGGAGGGTCCACTAATTAGTGGCAACCACAGAGCATACGATATATAATTATACACACACCAACCTTAGCTCTTGATACCACTTGTTGAGAAAAGTGACACCGGACTGAAGCAAACCCACAACTAAAATAAGAAATATAATAAAAGATGACACATGGATTTTACGTGGAAAACCCCAATAGGGTAAAAACCACGGGCAAAGAAAGATACGTTTCACTATGATGAAAATTAGGAGTTACACCTTCTCTAATTACAAAGAGTAATAAGAATCTCTTGTAACTAGGAAATACTACAAACTCTCTAATACACTCAAATACTAGGAGAAAGAAAGAAAACACAAACACTTTGTATGTTTTTTATGTTGTAGATGGGATGCAAACTGATGTTGTAAACTCCTCTATTTATAGTGTTGTGAAACACTGTATTGAGACTCAATCAACTTGTCCACTTGCAAAAAGAATATTCCCATATACAATGTATCCAGTAACACACCGAACCTTTAAACCTTTCTGGATCAGTGACAAGTTGTTTACCTGTTTCACGAATGTGACAAGTCATCACATCTTTTATAGCCGTTATCCCATTGGGCACCCTACCAAACAAGTTGTACATTCTTGCCAGATCATCATACTTGTCATCCACAATCATGTTGATCAACCTTGATTTCTCCATCTGAATTAATTCCAAAGATATGACTTTCAATCATTTCCTTTTCCACCACACTTGTTATCATCTCTATGCTTTTCAAGTCAATGTAATGTCCCACGGGTAAGTAGTCTGACACTCTCTTGATCTCTCCCTCTAAAAAAATCTCAGCTTCCTTTAGATATTCCCCACAATCACAACATTTAATCAACAACTTAGATTTTCCTCGGTAGAAGCTGGCCGATAAATCAAGAAAAGGCTTCTCAAACTCTTCTTGGTAGACAGAGAGACCTAGCTTCAGTAGCATTTTCACTGTACTTCTCATCATATCCCTGTTAACTACTCCACCTTCCCTCTCTGCACAGTTTCTAAAAGTGCAGCTTTCAGCTTCATTTCAGTTTTACCATAGTTGATAATGTTATCTACCATAGTGTTACCCCAAGCTCTTGAACATGAGCCTTGTGTGTACTGGGAGTACAAGTACTATCCATGCCCGTGAATATGAATCTTAATATTCAAAATGCTTTGTCGTGTTCCATCCATTTCTTGTTGAGCTCCTCTAAAAACAACAACCCCTGAGACGCTTCAATAGATGATGCCATTCATTTTATATGAGAAGTCATTGTTGACAAAATTCCAAAATATAACTTTTCTCCAGAATTATGTAATATGTAGTACTATCATATAGTCTGCATTCCTGAGCACAAACAACAAACACTACTACAAAAAATGACATAGAGCCCGGTTGAAAAGACTAATAGAGCCCGGTTTTTCATGAGGGCACAAAAGGGGAGGGACTCTATGCGAAAGCAAATAGAGCCCGGTTTTAAAAACGGGCTCTATTACCTGTTATAGAGCCCGGTTTTAAAAACGGGCTCTATTACCTGTTATAGAGCCCGGTTTTCTATCAAATAACATGGCTCTATGTGAAGAAAAAAAAAAGAGTTAAATACATTTTTGGTCCTTGTGGTTGTACCTGGATTTCACTTTTGGTCCATTTGTTCAAAAAGTTGCGATTTTAGTCCAAAATGCATTGTTTGGTTCCACTTTCACCAATTCGTTGATTCCACAAATATAGTCAAGTAGCACCTATATGAATTAGTAAAGTGAGGGTAATTTGGTCTTTCTATGTTATTTTTTATTAGTTTTTTTTTGTTAACTTAAAAACCCTCCCCTATTTAATACATAACACTAAACAAATTATCCCCATTTAAACACACACCAACACCAAAACGATCCCATGCTTAGATGCAGAGAGTGCAACCCAAGAGGGAATCCAGTGACTATGTGGACTCATTCAACCTGTGAAGACGCTGTAAGTTGTTCTAAAAGGGTGAGCAATGAATCCTTTATTTTTGCACATTTTTCAATTTGACCTAATTTTGCAATTGCAATTTGTTTAGGTATCAAATCATGGGTTTATTGATTGGTATGATCCACCTATGTCAACGCTTCTATCGCATTGATTCTTGGGTTATTAAGATCAATTAATCGCTAGAAGGTGTTGTTGCTCAAAATCGTGTTGAATCAAGAAGGTTGAAGCTGTTGTTATTGTTTAGTTGGGTTTTTTTCATTGTAATTTATCTTGTTAAATGATGTTAGGGATCAATTAGTTGGGAATGTAATGGTAGTCTGTTGACTTTAAAAGTCTTTTGACTTTTCACTTTGAATGTAATGGTAGTGAAGATGAAATAAAGTTGTTGTTGTTGTTGTGATGTTAATGTAATGGCAGGATATTTAAATTGGTAAATGCTACCGCTTTGGTTGGTGAAGTAATGGCAAGGTGTTTGTATTGAATTATGTTAGTTACATTTGACATACCAAAAGAACAAAAGTCATGCACTTGTAACACCAACATAACAAAGCTTACATACTAAATTCTTTAGTTGACAATACCAAAGTCAAACAAACAAAGTCTTACACAGTTGACAGACCAATAAAGTCTTACATAACCAAGTCTTTACATAACAAAGTCCTAAACAAAGTACCCTAATAAAGTTTGACAAACGAGAGTCAAAGATAACAAAGTTACTAATATTCAGGACACAAACACAAAAGTCAAACA
>OU343218.1:83254774-83381228 GCA_910596185.1 Chrysanthemum makinoi | reverse complement strand
GTTTTGCATCTACTTTGTAACAAGCTTAGCCAAAGAGGATTTTAAAAATATGTTTTCATGTAGTTCAAAAGTCAGATATCCATCCAAATATACATAGTCTAGCCAATATATACATTTTATTAACAACAAAAAAAAATCTTTATATGGATTTATCGAATGCATCATTATATGGATATTCTGAATGTATCTTTATTTTTTTAATATGTAGTATTGTTACTTAGTTCTATTGACATTGTTCTTCCTTATTGTTCTGAATGTATCATGATTTGTCTACCTTTATTGTTATTGCTCATCTTGTTGTTAGCATAATCTCATAATGCGAAAAGGAAGATAAATAAGTAATTACTTAAATTTCGATCAAATGGCATAGTACATAACCACTATAAAATTACCTAACATCACATAAAAATGAAAGTTATATTTAATCATAAAAGATGAACACATCATCAATGGATTGATGTTTCACACAATGAATTCATCAAGCTTCTTCAAATAGTTGAATACATACATTTAAGATAGAGGTATCACGACCTATATCCTAGTACAAAAATCAACAACATCTCTGCAACACTTTGCTCTATTGTAGGAAGTTGTTCGATCTCCTTGATATTTGTAGTTTTGCTTTTAATCGACTCCTCCAAAAACGACAAATCGATACCTTCTTAAGGAGATGGTCCTGGAAACGAGTATATTTTTACAAAACATCTGACACGAAGTCTATTTTAGCATCTAGGAAGGTGGATTGATGGTGATTTCATAGCGAGAGCAAGTTTTGTATTATATATATATATATATATATATATATATATATATATATACATATATATATATCTGATTTAGTTAAAGTGTGGTGGCCATTTCTTAAAATAAAAACAATAAAAACTAATAGAAATAAGACATGTGTCATTAATCATAATAGAAAAGAAGAAATAAATTTTAATTTTAATTAAATCCAAAGGGCATTGAAGTAATTTTCTACTCCATTATATTTTGCTAACCACTCGTCCACCACAAAACTGAAAACCATGATCTGTTTTTTCTCTCTCACATAGAAACCTCTCAAATCTTGATCAAGATCCACCATGAGCCTCCATCTTGATCTCACTCTAAAACTGACCAACAAAAAAAAAATATTAAATCTTGATCTCACACTAAAACTCACCAACAACAAAAAGACATTAAATCTTGATCTCATGGTTTTTCTTAGTAATCGGAATTTATCCACCGGACGGTTGTCGCAACCGTTTTTATAGATTGGAACCTAGCCGCAGCATGTTGGTTATGTCTTGCTTGGACCCTAGCCGTTGCCTCGCTTCCTACAAACGGCCCATGCCGTGGATGTTTTTTCGATGACTACAATACTAGTTTCTTGACATTTAAAAGCCAACAGTTATGATGATTTTTTTTTTTTTTTTTTTGTAGTAATTGGTGGCTATGGATGTTTTTTCTAAGAGTAAAAAGTGTAGAGTTCAGATTTGGTTATGGAGTTAAGATTTAGTGCTCATTCGTTGCTGGTTATTATAATTTTTATTAGTTCCTCCTTTATTTTTAAAGAAAAAGATACATAGTCACGATTAGTATTTTTTATTATATGTCAAGAAAAATGCCTTAATAAATTAAGGTGTCACTACAAATGTTTCAAAAGACTTATTATGAAATTAGTATGTCGCCAAAAACGTATTATGAAATCGAGTGTGTCAAAAGACTTAGTTTGTAACTAATAATATGTCATAAAAATTAATGTGTCTCCACAAATGTATCATAAAACTTAATGTGTCACTATATATGTATCAAAAAAATTAATGTGATAAATATAGTAAAAGTTTAGTATGTGTCACTAAATACGTATCAAAAAAATTATTGTGATAAATATAGTAAAAGTTTAGTGTGTCATTATATACTAAAAGTTTGTAGTATATCATTACCAACGTGTCAAAAATATATGGGCGTCACTATATGTTTATCGAACAACTCGTTATGTTACCAAAAAAAAAAGATGAATGGTATGTGTATCACCTTTTATAACGAAAATTTTATTACCTTTTTACTAGAAAACTGGCATAACATTCGAAAACTCAATACTGATGATGATTAAATATATAATTTATTATGAATAAAACAAACACTATAATAATTTAAATTAGTAAATGAAAGTGATGTTTTGAAAAAGTCCAAATACTATGAACGTATTAAAAGCTCCGTATATTAAGCCATCCAAATTGGTGTATCATTTAACCCTTGTTATTAAATTAATTACTAGAGTGCCACTCATCTCAATTAATATGATCTATTACATTAAAGTTTGATCCAATGGTCCATAGTTGTCCCTATTGTTTTATTTTAAACAATTAAGCATGAGGCAATACGCAATAATATATATAATACATATATATATATATATATATATATATATATATATATATATATATATATATATATATATATATATATATATATATATATATATATATATATATATATATATATATATATATATATATATAGGGATCCAGGTGAGAAATAGCTTAAAATAAGAAGTGGTGAGAAGTAGTAAAACTACTTGCGATTGAAGATTGACGGCTTGCATTTGATAATATAGATCTGTGTCTTGAGTTTAGAAAGTTAATTTGATGTATAGATGGTGCAAATTGATTTTTATGATTTGACGCGTCGAGGAAGAACAAAATAAGAGAAATCATAAATAAATGTATCATTATGTCGTCGATTAAAAGTAGAAACAATATGGTCGCGTTATAATCATCTAAGATTATAGGGATGCATTTTTAGTCGATGCATCTCGAATTTGCGGTTATAGTTCTTCTTTCATTCTTATTTTAAGTAATATTCTCTTATCTTCTCTATATATATATATATATATATATATATATATATATATATATATATTTATATATATATATATCAGAATCTGAATCAAATAAGATCAAACAAGTTGTTAAAATGAGAGTCAATCTAAAATTTGACAAGTGTATTTCTCCATAACAAAAAATAAGTTTTTATTAGCTACTATTAAAAATGTTAAAGTTTTGATAGATTCTTTTAAAATTCTGAAACCTAGGTGATACACTTTGATTAGAAGTGTAATGTGTATCGAGTTTTATGTGTGATTTTGGAATATTTTTAGTGTAATGTGTATCGAGTGTATCATTAACTTAAACTATATCGTTTGGTTATTATTTGCTAAAATGTTAATTTGTATTAAAATATTATTTTTATGTGTATTATTGATAAAATTGTTATTTATAAATGTTTTAGTGATTTTTTAAACGTCTTTATTTTACAACTTTAAGTTTGATATTAACTTCTATATATACATATAAGTATATATATATATATATATATATATATATATATATATATATATATAGTAGGGATCTAGTGAGAAGTAAATTAAAATAAGAAGTGGTGAGAAGTGATCAGCATTTTGAGATCTGGCGACTTGTATTAGATGCATTTCTATTTATATAGATGCAACATCTTGAGTTTCGAAAGTTAATTTTATGTATAGATGGTGCAAATTGATTTCATGATTTTGTACATGAAAGGCAAAAGCAAGAGAAATATGAAATGCGTAATATCGTATATGCGTCGATTAAAAGTTGAATGTATGGTGCGTTATAATGCATTTAAGATTATATTGATGTATCTAATTTAGGTCGGTTAAATCCGGTTTGCGGTTATAGTTCTTCTTATTCCTTCTTATTTTAAGTAATCTTCTTATTTGATCTTAACTCTATATATATATATATATATATATATATACTAGTTTTGAAGCCATTTAATGAAGTGTCTTATAATTATCGTTGACATAATTTGCTATAGCGAAATTATTGTTCATAGGGCGTAATTTCGCATTGACAAAGTTGAAGTCCCTAAATGGAAGAGTTGATCATTAGAGCTGTAAGTAATAAAAATATAAAGTTCCAAATCAAGTGTGAGCTGAATATAAAACTTACATTTAACCACAGCATGTTGGTTATCATAGCTCACAGCTGAATTTGATTTTCTGCATCAACGCTTATACTAGTAAACTAACCCAGCACGGGTCATCTTGCTAAAATGGGCCAGATGTGTGTTTGATTTTCATTTTAGTTGTATTCTTATTACACCTATCAAACACGTTAACATAACCTGACTCACCCTATTCATATGTATATGTACCAAATTATTACCTCTACTACATATATGTGCAGCATGCACCCAAATGGTGTTTCACAAGTAAAAGAAATTAGAAAGTTGAATAGATGTGTACTGGTGAGAATAATTGGTCGACTATGTTTAGCCCGCTTCACCACATTCCATAGCTTGTTTACATAGTTCAAGCTTCGATCCCTACATAAACATTTAACCATTAGTCTAAGTTTTGTACGTTGAGCATAAAGTTAAAAAAACATACTGTAATATAGATAATTGCATATATATTTTATTTTTCTTTGTCTTACGTCTAATACTCTTCTTTCTATGGCTGCTTCAATACATTGGACCATTCTTTGGCTCTCGGCTTCTGATTTCACAGGTGAACCGTCTACATGTCTAATACAATATTTTTATAAGCAAAAAAGCGCATCATGAGCGTTTTATCACGAATTGATATCATATATACTAAAAATCCCTTGAAAAGTTGACGAACCTGGCAAGGTTCAAGTCCTTTGGCAATGACGTGCCCATGAATCACAACATACTCCATATCAATCAATGTGCAAATGATGTCAAACAATAGTTTAGGCCTATCTTTGCATCTGATAGTGAACACTAAACAATCTTTATCATACCAATTGACAACAATCACATAACGTTTTGGCATTTCCATGAAACTTGAACAACTATCCCTTTCAAAGCCACGATAGTCAAGCATCATCTGGTGCATCCTACGCTTGGTGTGGGTCCCACCGTTTGAGACAACGGACTTCGCTTCTCAAGCCTTGTTGTTTCCTTCAACAACATTAAAAATCATTTGCTTTATAATTGAGAGTCTCACAGGGTCACACTCAACGTCAGGTATTTTCATAAACAAATAGATCAAGACATACCATAATATGTAGTCATACAAAGCGATTATAGAGTCAAATGTTGCTCATTAAAAAGTACAGTTATGTATAGAATCGTGCAGACGTGCGCTCAAATACATCCCCATGCCTTCTTAGAACGTTCAATGAGAACATTTAACAATATGAAATTTCAGATCATATACCATAGATGCCTTTGCCAACGCAACTTCATGTTTAGTAGCATCACTTCTAAATCCCGGACTTGAAACCACATTTTATAACCCGTGAATCACAATCTGGTATCATCAATATAGCATCTTGAAGAACACTCAACAACACCAATACAATCAGAAGAAGAAGAAGGACAACAAATAGGCATTATATAAGAAGTCGTCAATCTACTCTCCTTAAAAGCATAATGCAACAAAGGATCCCTATCCTGGTTAAGACTTGTGTTCAAAACTATTACCTCTGGAAGACAACTAAGGAATGCAGTGGCAGGTGGACCGCTGACTATGATATTAGGCCTAGAATTAAGCTGATCAATATTATCATTTTTTATATCGATATTATACCCATACTCCATACAACGACGCCTATATTTTTCGAGATGACTATAAAGATCACGGACGGCAAAAGGTTGACCAAAAGTTGAAAGTACACGTCTACCGTCGATTTCTACAGGTGCCCATAACTGAACTATTAATCCTGTTAAGCTTTTTATCCTTGAAAACACATATTTCATCCGAGTTGCAAGGTCATATGGGTAGTTAATTAGTACAGAAAAGCAATAATAAATGAAAAAGAAGCAGAGAGAGAAGTGAAAATGAAGATATAAAGAGGCTGCAGCACGTGTAGATATGTACAGCCACTTCACTAACGCATGCCATGTCAGAAAAATAGTACCAAACTTGCACTGTTATGCATCTAGCTAGGCAAAATCGAGAACATATGGATTCCAGATTCCAATTTTTTTACCTTTGGAGTAAGTTTTGCCTTTTTAAGACCGTTCAAGATGTAAGTAACTATGTCGTTGCATTCAAGATCACGCATATTCTGCAACAAAAATACAATTACTATCTTAAAGATAATGTAGCTGTGTATACACATATAGCATGTGCCTGTGGAGCGTCATGACTCAATGCAGGAGCTGCACAATAAACCACTTTCAGAATAGGTTCTTGTTTTGCTTCTCGCACAAAAGCATCTGCAGAAGTGCAAGTAAATACGTCCATTGATAATTGTCATTAAGAAATTGATCCTTAGAAACAGTAAAATAGCCACAACACCCATCTAATCAATGATCCATCCACGAAAATCATATGACAACTAAAAATAAAAAAGAACATACAAAATGCTCAAAAGTAAGAGAGTTTACCATAAAATCTTAAAGGTAAATATGTATAAAGTTTGCCGGACTGCATGATGATAGGCAGCGCTGGGAAAAATAGGGTTTTTTTTTTTAAATGAATTTTATTAAAAATTCATTATTAAATACGAAAAATAGAATAATTGCCTGTTTTGAATTACATATTGCCTGCGTTTTTAACTACACGAGGATTTAAGACCCGCGCTTCGCTGCGGGGTGTTTGCATACGGAAGTTTTAAGAGGATTCAAATGAAAAATGACATAGTTCATATACGTTAAGAGTACAAATCTTATCAAACAAAAGTTTAGACTTATCTTTACAACGAATAGTGTGACCATTGAACAATCTTTATCATGCCAGTAAACAATCTTCACATCAGGCCTTTGCTTTTCACTCTCAAATCCCTTTTCCTGCATTACGCTAGAAAACTAATTCAGGTAATATAAAACACATATTCAATCCATACGTTGAGAAATGAGGCAACAAAGTAAAAAGTAGTAAACTGTAAGGATACAGAGTTGTACGGCTGTGGAAGATCAAGCAGATTAATTACAGTAGTAGGAAATGATCCAATGATCAACACGGATAAATCAAATGAAAATCCAAATAAAAAAAGACCCATTTAGACACAATCTTTTCCTATAGGTATCGTCTTATTTAACCTATAACATATAATACCAAATCCAAACTCACCCGTTTATAAATAATTGTGCAAATGGTTTAAGTTAGGACATATTGCACAATACATACCATATTCCAATATGACCCATAACTAATCATTTCCAACGAAACGTCATCTCGTATTATTGTATTTTCTTAGTTTACTTGACAGATGAATCACAATCTTATATTCAAAGATATTTATGGTTAGCTTTATCATATCTAATTTTTTTAGTTCAAAAGATGTCAATATCATCAAATTACTGGTGGCCAGAAAAATCGTAGGCTACTGCATATCCAAATTTTTCAAAGGTTGTTCTATCTACAATACAATGTAGCTAAAAAAACACTATTTTTCCGGATGCTACGTTTATAACAGTAGAAAGAAACAATTTCTTCAAAATCAATTCAGGAATGTTGGTGGGAAGGTGTCTGTTTTATTTGAACGACTACCCGTCAAAACAATTTCCAAACTATGACAATCTTCTAGAATACATATTAAATTGACAAAAGTTACTTAAAACGTACCTTCTCTTTCTGCTCAGCATTTTTTCCGAGCTCAGAGCGCAGCCCTAATTTAGGCCTTTTCAGCATTCCATTTGTTCCTTCCATATGCCTCAGTGGCGCTGGCCTTTTCCTCCAACCGCCATTGGTCATTCAACTTTGCGACAGTCCATTTTCTGCAAAATATTTCAGCAATGAGATGCCCAATTTTCTGCATAAAACATCAGGTACCAAAAAATCTTTGTATGCATAAAAATTACTTGCACTCGTACGTACATCATAAGAGGACTTCAAATTTCTGATATACATATAAGCTGTTGTAACATACCACATGAACTTGGATTGGTGACCTTCCACTCTGCAATCCCAACACGAATATAGGTGTTCCTACTGACATAAGAGGCTAACGCAATAAGCCACCACCGGATGTGGAAAGCAAGCCTAAGCAAATGCAACCCAACATGAGCAAATCATTAATAACCCAAATTTTGAAAAATGCATCATAAACAAATGCGAAATGCATATTCAACCCACCGCGACTGTAAACACTGCTTTTGTGGTGCTGGCAAGCTAAGTAAATTATTGAATAAAATAGTGTTGCTGTAATATGGATCTCAAATTTGCATGAAAGCGGATCTTATATAGGCTTCACAATAAAGATTTTCCACTAACACCGTTTTAAAAGCTGCTATTCCGAATTTCATTTTCTAGTAACAGTGTACGCTCGGATAGACAGAAAGCCAAAATCGGTCGTAAAACTAACTTATGCAAAGAGAAACGGGAGACAAAAGAAGATATGGCAAAAGAATTTGCACCAAATTAACTTCTACGATATCTTCTCTTAGCTCACGTCTTTCTTTAAGTAAGTCAACTTTATGAATGATGTTGGCTTCCTATCTATCTGAGTAATAACTGTTATGAGTAACAAATAAATACGCTTTACATGTATTAACATCAATCCATGGTGGACAAATGAGTTAGTTACCTATTAACTGTTATGAGTCAGTTACCTATTAAATCCTTAACGTCAGCATAATAAGGACCAGTTCTATTGACTTTAATATGCAACAAAGTGTTGGTTTTATGGACAATAAATTAATAGACGTGTGTTAGGATCGAACTCGAGACCACGGGATTGCACACTTTACGTATGAGAATTAAAGTTAATAATTAAATATAATAGTTATATTTATTTATTAATTAAATGGAATAACATAACGAACGTTAAGTAATTAGTGTAAATGGTACTGGCGTTAAAGTATTTGGAAAAGGACTAAATTGCAATAGTTGGGAAGGTTCCGAAATCCCTATGGGATACCATGAACCGATCGGTAAAAAGGAAACCCAACTTGTTCACCAAGTTAGCTGAAGTATATAAATTTAGGGTCTTGTTTTCCATCTCTTGCTCATTATGCTAAAACCTAAATAGTTTGTGTGTGTTTTGCATAATCGATCATACAACCCTTATGGGTGTCGATCCACTTCTTTTCCAAAACAAAGTTATTTTGTTTAATTAAAACTAGCATTGCTTTAATTTGTTATAAGCGTGTGTACAGAGCATAATCACACTATTGATTGTATCTTGGATTGAATTACAAAACGGTAAGGGTAATTCTTATAATCCTATAAACCCTAATTAGGGTTCATCCAATTGCTAGTTTGTGAATTTGATTCTTGTTCGGCTAGAATCAAGAAAGCTGCGATACTTTATTCTTTAGTTAATTAATTATTCATTATATGTTCCTATACGCTTCCGCACTTACTTTGATGTTTATTGTTTATATTTATGATTAGTCATGTTATATAATTCCAACACAAAGAGGGGCTATAAGCAGATAAAGGTAATACCTTTCTCAAAGAGTTCAGACCTAAAAAATCGGCCGAACATTGCGGCAATCAAACCCACTTATTGTTTAATCAACTTGATATAGAATGAAAAGTCGGTCATTCGTATACCTGTTGAGGTCCTTTGTAATAAGCAGTTGGTCTAAACTACGAAAAAATCCAGGAGCACATCTCCCTCAGAGAAAACAAAGTGGATCACAGCCAGTAGTAACGAAACGAAAGTTGCGACTGGGTGTGATCCACTCGGCTTTCTCTGAGATCCAGACCTCTTCATCGTTCGCCTAAAGTGCAAAAAAATTCCATGACATATTTTTAAAATAACAAAGGTATTCAAGTTTTATTCCAAACTAATTTCATGAGACTAACAGTTTTGACCCAACTATTAAACCCAAAAAAATTAAGTACCAATCTAATATGTTGATATAACTTCAATTCAGAACCTTGATAGACGTAATGGCTAAAAATAGTCCTATTGAAGGTTCCGTGACGTTTTATGCAGACCATGTGGCAAACCTGCAAACATTGCAAAGTAAACTTTATATGTAACATTTAAATAAACAATCCAAAGCACCCTCTTATATGCATATGTATAGCAATATTCATATCTTGTTATGTGTTCGTTTGATCCAAAGAATACAATTTCTAGTATCCTCCATTTTTAAGAAAACAACCATTAACCAAAAATCATTAAACCGGAAAATATAGAATCTAAAAAAATCGCACCTAAAATTAGAATAAACCTGACATTTACGCTCTCACAATTTTTGTACTCTGTTCAAATTTACATCTGTTTATAAACTTCAAAAAAATGTGACTAAAATTAGAATAAACTTGACATTTACGCTCTCACTATTTTTGCACTTTGTTCAAACTTACATATGTTTATAAAAATACAGAATGTTCCTGCAACGTATGCACTTTAGAGAGTATTTCGACAATATATAAAAACGAGTTTATTCAAGGGATAAGAAGCACATATTGTACCTGCAACCTACACACTTTTGTTATCTCAAATGGTCGCTTCTTGGTTGTGCATGATGTATTTGAGTCTTTTCGTCGGCAGCCTAAAAAGTTAAAGTCAAAGTCAAAATGTTTAATCAACGAAAATCTAAAAGTGACAAAACCCACTGTAAGGTCGAGGTGCATACCGCATGTGATGCATCATTGGCTGGTCTAAACTACTTAGACCGCTGCTGGTTCATTTCTGCGCCTAGCGCCACACGTTAATATTTTCTTGATTTTCTGTATTTGAGTCTTTTCCCCGGCAACCTAAAAAGTTAAAAATCAAAATATAAAAGTTTAATCGAGACAAATCTAAAAGTGACAAAACCCAGTGAAGGTGTATACCGTATTTTCTGTATCTCGTTAGTCTTTCTTCAAAACTCTAATGAACGGTCGTCATCAGATTGTGGGCTTGCTCCACTACTTGGTCTTTCTTTGCCTCCCTACACAAATAATCACATAAATGAATGAACACTTACATTAAAGAAAAGGGGTCCGGTAAAGGTCCAAAATGGGCAGATTGGTGTAGGGGTAGAATAAAATCTGGTCAAAATCTCTGGCAAATTACCAAAATAGAATAACAACTATGAAGTCGTAGGCCAGATAATCAACTTATAAAGAATTGCAACTAAAAATGCAAGAACAAATGTTTTTAAAGGGTGGACTTGAATATATTTTGGGGGGTACAGATATACAATTAATGCTTCAAACTTTAAAGTAACACCATATTTGGTTAGTCTAAAGTTGTTAAAGGTAAAAAATACTTGCAAAGTTTATGATCTTGTAAACTACCAGGTTTTGGTAACATAAACCACCCAGCAAAAGTAAACCCAACCTCAGACTCATAAGCAGTAATCAGTCTATTCCTAAGTCATCTCCGCGTTCCCACATTTGACCGGGTCCGTAAATGGGCAACAATCATTGCCTAATCTTCATTAACACATAAAAGGGTCAAGCCGATAGTTATTAACAACTACTTTTGTAACCTAATATGCTTGCAATACAGCCTTCTTTTTTTCTTTGAATTAGAGGCGAATCAAAATACCCCTTTACTGAATTAGTTAAATATATCCGTGTGAAAGTCAAGTCAAAAAACAATCTGTACACTCCTTTGCTGTTGTTGTTTTTGCAGCAGGCAAAAATTCGCCCAACTCCTATTAAAAGCCATTCAATAATAAGCAGGTTGGACTAAAGCACAATGACAATGGAATAAGGGAGTATAGATTGGTGTGAGGGCAATCTCAACACAATGGCAAAAAAGAAATTAAATCATTACGTATATACAACATTCATATGTTACATCCCTATCAAATCACCAAACACTAATCAGTTTAATTTACTTTTGAAGACGCAATAACCTCAACATTAGTACTGCGTAGGCTATCCCTTAGGAATTGTTTGATGCCTTCTCCGTGGTTTGCATGAATTAAACCCAATGCATATAGTGCACCACCTTCTGAGTAGGGACTACCACCACCACCAGACCCACTTTGAGGTAGATAAGGAGCCATCAGCGATCTTCATTGTTGCAAGTGGCCACGGTGTATAACACCAAGACCAGCTGTTGCTGAGAATTAAGCCTAGTTTGTGGCTCTGCTCAACCAATCCTGAAATCAAATTCAAGCAACAAATTTAGAACTGTTAATAAAAATATACGAAGTATATATATAAAAAGATACAATAGCAAATTAGTAGAATTTCTACCAGATTCTCCCTTAGAAATGTATCCACGGTAGTTCCAGCATGCATGAGTGCATTTGCGTATATTATTGCACTGTGGCAAACGCTGTTCCTCATCTCTATCGATTGCTTGATAGGCTTAAGAATAAGAAGATCCGACCTATTTGAAGAATCAGAAGTTTATAAAAACCTTTAGCAGATTTTAACAAAAAAAAGATAGCAAGTGTATCTAACAAAAAAGGTACTCACTTGTTGTATTGTATAAGAAACTCAAGAGTAAAAGTGAATTGAAGTTTCTCCGGACAAAATTCCTTTCATTTTGGTCAACCTCTCAGCATAGGTCACTTCAGTTGGATCGATTCCCGACCACGCAGTGCCTGGTTTCTTCATCATTTGGGTGTCCTCGACACGGATGCGTTTCCACTTTGGCGGCATCCATCTCAAGAGCTTTTGGTACATTCAGGTTTTGCTTGATAACCGATCTCTTACACTCAATAGAAAAGCTTGATCTTCATTCTCAATAAGATCAAAAGCAATTTGAAATGTCATCAGTGCATCATCCTTGTTTTCAGATCTTAGAAGTTTCTCGAGTATTTTTGCAACACCCTGTAACGATCCCACATCGCCCAAGTATGGGATTGGGCGGTGGTTTATAATGTCTAAGTGTCCCCTCCTCATCAAGCTAGCTTTTTGAGTGAGTTCTACATTTGAACTTATGAACATCGATATGAGCCTAGTATGGGATAGGTTCGTATCAGGTGGTATCGAGCCATTAACCTTAGAGGTTCCAACACTCGGAGTGGTGGCCTATGGAGTGGTGGCTTGTACCCGAAATATGGGATATGATACAAACAAGATATGAAGATATGACTAATCCAGGATTCAAAGTGAATCGAAGATAGCCTGTTTCAACACACAGGAATTCCGTGAACAAGAATGGAACTTGAATATGAAGAAAGGATTTGTTATTATGAAGATGAGTTGTTTACAGAGAAGAGTAATTGTTTACAAGTGAATTGATATCTAGAAATGTAATGAACAAGATCTATTTATACAAAGGGAGGAAGGAGAAAATGGAAGGAAGGAGAAATGGGAAAAGTAGTTATTTGAGTTGACTTTGCTTGTTTGACTTTCCACTTTGAATGCTGCATATAACAATGCCCACTCCTTGAAACATTGCTTGACCACAAGCAATCTAAGCATTCTAATCAAGCGAGGAACCTTTCTTAACCCCTTTAATCATCTTCCCCTTTAAGCCAAACACTCACCAAGCATATGAATCCCTGAACTAACTCACTGAACTTCTTGAGGTTCACTTTTCTGTTGACTTTCGTTTCTTTATTTTACGAGACCCATTGAATGAACAACCACTTGAATAAGTAACCCCGACTAACACATTGAACTTGTACAATGAGTAAGGTGGACTTCAAGCTCAGTTTAACTTTAGTGTTTGGAACATCAAGAATTTGATGAATTTCAGTCTCATCTTCCATAGAATTACCCGACAACTTCTAGCAACCCTTGTTAACGTTTCTTCCAATATACCAATAAAGGAATTCCCATCTTGTTTGACCGTGATGAACATCCATAAGCTTTTTTCTTTCTTTTGGGCCATTTCCATATGTCAAACACCACACGTTCCTTTTTCTTTTCAACCATATCCATATATCCAATTCCAATGAATTGCCAGTGCTGAATATGTTTTCTGTTAGATCATTTCCATACTCAAACTTCCACCATTTACCTTTAAAATTGTAGTTTGTATAGTACACCTTTTTCCTCTTGGGCCATTTCCACAAATCCAACGTCCAATAACCAAATCTATTTCCATTCTTTTTATCACCCTTGAAATGCATAAGCAAAGACCTTACATCTAAATAACTCAAGTTTCTAGTTCCCTTTCTCAATTTCCATCTGCTTCCATCCTTGGTCCCTCTTAACCTCAAGTTTAAGAACGGCTTCGTAAGTAAGATGCATGAGCAAGAAAAATTTACCTTCAACAACTTCACCCACCTTTTCAAAAACTTTTCTAATGTCGTCTTCTATTGTCTCCTTATCTAACCCATGGATGAAAATCTTCCTCCTCGCTCATATGCCACCGGGAAGCTACCATGTGTCCACTCAATACACTTGTCTCATTTAAACCTTCTTGTAATTTTGAACAGTCAGTTTCACTATTCACTACTAGCTCCTTTACATCATTCCCACTATCATGTTGTGCTACTTTCATGGTATCATTACAATTCTGATTACTAATTTGCAATTCAATTCCGTTCTGATCGTTATCCTCAGATTCAGCCCATTTTGATCACCTAACAAATATGAAACTACCAAACCATTTATGTCACTTTCAGCCCTGTTATAATGACTCATTTCCACCAAATGAACGCCAACTTCCTTATCTATAACAGCAACCTCCTTCACATTCTTAAACTCGCTCAAGTTTTCAGCAATAGCATCAAGTTTCTCAATTTCCATACCATCATTGTCAATCTGATTAGAACTAATACTACGCTCCTTATCACTCAATTCAATTCGATCCCGATCACTCAAATCATCTTTTACACTAACCTCAATCAACTCATTAACAATAGCATTCGGTTTTTGAATATTGATTAAAACGGTAGAGCCAAAAATATCAGAATTCGATGATGACGATACACCTAACAAACACTCCATTTTTGGTTTCGGAACTTCTTTAAAAATCTTTACCAACGAACCTTCCAATTTATTCAACAGGCATGAATTAAAGGTTAAATCTTTAACACCATCACTACTTGATTCTTTAACAGTTTCAACCGCACTTACAACCCCATGATCAACTACAGTATCAAGTAATCTATTTTTTACCACCATTGATTCTTTAACAGTTTCAACTGCAACACCATCAAGAACCATATCACCAATGTCATGTTCGACCATATGACTTACTTCTTTAACACCTTCTTTAGAAATTTTCTTTATTGCCATTTCATCAAACATTTTATGTGCACTATAATCTTTTTCGTCTTTCATTTGATAATAACCATCATATACCATGTAATCTTCCAAATCATCATCAAGATTCAAACTAAAACTTGAACTTTTAACACTATTACAAGAAAATTGTGTTTTGTGAACATTACCGAATCTGTGCAAAATTGACTTTCTATAAGTCATCCAAGCCACATTTTTTCCCAAAAAATATGAACTTGTAACAACCTTATGCCACTCTAAAGCTTCGCCAAACAAGTGTAGAGAAATGAGATTTACCTTATTCTCATCAGGAATGTTGCGAAATTTAAAGAATTGCTCACTCATAAACATCCATTCCCTAACCCCATTTCCTCCAAACTTTGGAAATTCAAGAATTGTGACCGTGATATTAAGCTGAGTATTTTGGCCCTGGCCCCGATTAACACTACGATTCATTGTCACCATATTCGATTCTGATAACAACACCACCCTTAATTCTACCAACAATTCACGCCTTAATTCCTCTTTCAATTGCTTCATCATCTCCCTCATAGGCTCATCTTCATTACTGGTACTAGAACGTGTTAAACTAGGCATTTTGATCAAAAGTGAACCAAGAATTGAACACACTAACAAACTTTTCCAAAATAGAGTAACAACTTTTCAAGAACCGTAACTAACTATCAAGATTTGTAACTAACTATGAAGAATTGACACAATAACACGTTTTGTGATTGGAAATCAGAAAGACGAATGATTTTGGTGCGTATTTTTGGATTTTTTAAGCGGCCAAGAACGATGCTCTGATACCAATTGTTATGAACACAACATATATGACCAATCCAGGATTCAATGGAGAACCGAAGATGGCCTGATTCAACAACAGGAGCTCAAGAAGATAAAGAATAGAGACTCGAATTGAAGAACAATGATTGTTACTAATGGAAGATAGTTTGTTACAATGATGTGAGAGAGAATGAGAGAAGATACATTTTACAAGTGAATTGATATCTAGAAATGTAATGAACAAGATCTATTTATACAAAGGGAGGAAGGAGAAAATGGAAGGAAGGAGAAATGGGAAAAGTAGTTATTTGAGTTGACTTTGCTTGTTTGACTTTCCACTTTGAATGCTGCATATAACACACCCTCAGGTTGATCGAGAAACATAAGGCACTGGAAAATGTTTAAGTAATCTGAGGATGCCAGATCCTTATACACTTTGATTCGTTGTTTGTGAGTGTGATGAATAAACACAAATATCAAAGTATCAAATTAACGCAAGAATCGACAAATCAACCTTTTAGGAAAAGGGTTAACGTGCCAAAGCTCACGTATGTGATAAAAGTGATACCGGGAAAGTGATTTCCCAGAGTGTCCCAACGAGGTGTGAAATTGACGGTCTCGTTGAGTTTCGTGATTAGAAATTGAATTGGTTTTACAAATTTTGGATTTTTGATTTCGCTAATCTACAAATTAAAGAACGGGAATGAAAATAAAGCAAGTAAAACAATGTAAACTCTAAATAAACTACTACTAAGCCTAAGTAACAATAAAACGACGCTAAACTACATCGTATCCTAGGGTGCTAAAACGTAAAAACGCTAAAAGTCGGGAACACACCGAGCCCCGAAAGTGAAAAAGATGCAATTAAAGTCCTACGAGTGCCAAACTAATTTCCAAAAATAATTTTAGGAAAAAGCCGGGAATTTTTTCGACTTTTATTTTATTTATTACGAATTAAAAACTAATAAAACTAAATTAAATTATAAAAAATATTAAATGATTTTACAAAATTATGAGAAATTACCTAAATTTACTTTACAAGCTACTGGTTAAAAGAAAAATAAAAATACTATATGCTACAGTTTGAAATAAGCACTAAATAAGATGTTAAAAGCTTGTTACCTAAACTAACTAAACTAGTTAAATAATAAATGTTACAAAATAATATGTAACTAATTAAGTCCCTAGTGCAGTTGGGTTTGGGGTGTGGTGTCTGGTCTTGTGCAGCAGACAAGAAGGTCCAGTGTTCGAATCCTGTTCCTGACTTTTTGCCTATTTATTTTTTTTAATTTTCTTCTTTTGAAACTTGAAGATGGAACAAGATGAGCTATTTTTTTTACAAAAACTAAACTTAAAACTTGAAATTAAGTGGCGATTTGTCGCCTTATTTATCCACACTATGGACAGAACCAAACATCTTTTGGGACAGGAACACATCCAAACACTCCTTTTTGACACTTTTGAGCACCACTAAGGAAAAAGAGCAGTTGAATAAGAAATACAATTAGAAAACAAGCTATATTAAACTAAAATGAACTAAGAACAAAGGAAATAAGCTACATAAACTAGAGGAATAAGCAGTGGAAAATACAAGTTATACTAGGGGATGAAAGGGGAACCTAGGGGTCCTAAGGCTTCTAATAAGCACTAAATGAGCAACTAATAAGCTATTTGTTAAATCAAACTTAATCTAAACAACCTACAAGCTACTAATGGATCTAAAATAAGCAAATGACAAGCTACTTAGGCTCTAAAAACTGACCTGGGGCTGCTATTGCAGGCACAAACAGGAAGCAAACAGGTTCATGCGTGTGTTATTTTGCACAATATGGTTATAAAACGCGAGGGGAGGGCAATCTCACCGGTTCATATAATGGATGAGCTGGTCCAGCCAGTGTTCGACAATCTATGTGTGGCGGAGTTACTAGACGAATTTCTCCATGACCGTCTTCGATATGATCTCACGGAGCAAGTAGCACGTGAATACTCTGCCGCATCGATGATTAGTGAGTTTTTTATTTTAATCTAGTTATTTTTAAGTATTATGTTATGTTTTTTTTTTTTTAAGTATTATGTAATGTTTTTTTTTATTTAATGAAATGGTATGTTTTTATTTTAAATATTGTATGTGATTTTATGTATGAAAAAAAAATCGGGTATTAGGTGACCACTCCCTCCACTTAGGGTAGTGTTAAGGTAAAATTGAGTAGTTTTGAGTTGTAAGGTTTTTATTGGATAGAGGTGATGTGGCACCTAGGGTATTAGGTAACCACTCCCTCCTCCCTTAGGCTCTAAAAACTGACATGGGGCTGCTGTTGCAGGCACAAACAGGAAGCAAACCATTTTTTTTATCCAAACTTTTTCAAACCTCTTCTCAGCTAATCGAAACACTTGAGTTTAACCTGAAAGAACCTAATGCAAATTCACTAACTGGGTCAAAGTGGGTAAGACCCCCCTCTTGACCCAGAATGGTACCAATCCAAACACTGCCTTTTAGGAATTTTTCTTAAAAACTGATTTCTTAAAATTTCAATTTAAGATAACTCATTTGCAATTTAACCAAAAAGCTCACTTGAACTTGACAAAACTCATAACATATAAATTTTCTTCAAGACAAACAGATAATCAAAAATGCTAAAACTTAAAATTTCATGAACTTAAACTAATTAGGACAAGAATGGAAGTAAAATGCTGAACTCAAAATGAAATTAAATTGAAATTGGAAATTACAATAAATGAAAATGACAATGACAATTAAAATAAATGTTGGACTAGAACTCAGATTCTAGACAAGGGTACAATTTCTTTTTAACAAATTACTTAAATGAACCATTTAGATACCAAGTTTACCAGAATGAACTTTTTTTTAATAGTTTACGAAAATAAACTATAAGTGTCATGGTCATGGCAGTCACTTTTTCGTCTAGTACTCAATATTTAACGCTATGCAAATATGATATATTATAAAATAAAAAGACACGATGCAAAAAATAATATAAAATAAAAAGCATGTGGGCTATATGTAATTTTTTTATTCAATGTCATCCTTTTGATGCAACTTTCTCTGCCCACCTTTCAAAACAACAATACGCTAGCTTTTTACATTCGCGATATGAAATTCACTCGCCTATGATAAAATTTTTAAACACTCGCCCAAACCCTCGCCTCCATTCACGCAACTCCATTCGCTGAGCCTCAAACCGCCTCCATTCCGCTCAAACCTCTCGCCCAACCCAACAATCTCGCCTAGCCTCTTTTCCTCGCCGGACACTTTCCCCGCCACGCAATCTCGCCTAGCCTCTCGCCCAGGCCATGTTTTCTCGCTCAGTCGAAAAGTTCATTTTGGTAAACAATACTGCCTATATATACAAAAACTAAATTTATCTCTTTTGTCTTCTCTTTCCTGCTTTTGTGTTTGTTTGGTGAGACAAAACAAGCAAAAATACACTTTGTGCTTTCTCAGCTTCATCCTGGCCTTTGATTCACCTTTGTGCCCACAACAACCATTGATTGGTGTGTTTGGAGTTGTGGATTGATGACATGGCAAGGGGAATCATGTGAAGGAGGGGAAACATCTGACTATGCTTGGGTTTCTGGGGTTGAGTGTGATGGGGAGCGAGGAGGGAAAACTCTTGGCGCCATTTTGGTTATGAGTTTTTTATGTGAAAGGGTTAAAATTGTTTTTAGTAAAAATAATTGTATAAAAAAAAGGTTTTAACTAAAAATAATGGTTTTTAATGAAATGTGTTAAGTTTTAATTTAAAAGGGTAAAAGGTAATTTTGGGTTCGGGTTTAGGGGTAAAAAGGTATTTATGGGTTTAGGGTTCGGTTTCGGGTTTGTTTTCCCCACTCTCACTCCAAAAACATGTCCGAGATCCAAAAATGTATAGAATTCACTCCCGGCTCCGTCCGCAAAGCACTTTTTTCCATTCCAAGCTCATTTATGTCCGTTTTGGCTCTGTTTTCGATCCTTTTGTACCTGCAAGACACAAAACACTCTCCGAGGATATTTTTAAAATATTTTGATCATATTTGGGTGTTTTTGGTCGTTTTAGTGGTCTTAGGTGGGTAAAAACGATGAGTGAATAAGCACTCATCACACTTTCACAAGAAGAAGAAGTACCTAAAACAAAATTATAATATAATGTAAGAAGGTAGATGAGAGACTGTTGGTATTAACACTTTGTAACTGCGCATAGAAAAATATAATATAGTGACATGAAGTTTATACTTCTTACAGATAGCATTCGATATTTTAAATATAAATGCCGAACGGGTTCACAAGGCCCCGGTTTAGGTAAACAAAAACTATTATTTCCTAATTCAGCATTCACACCACTTCGAAACACAGGCAAAGGACCTTGAAACTTATTATTCTGTAAAGTAATATTAGCCAAGTTAGGTAATGACATAAGTGTATGAGGAACTAAACCGGTTAACTGATTATCCCTTAGCTGCAAATCAAATAATACAGTACACTTTGAAAGATACGGGATAGCACCAGTGAACGCATTAGCTTCTAACCAAACTTGACTAAGTTGAGTCATGGAAGAGAGTACATCAAGCGTACCAGAAAGGCCTTGAAGCTGATTATCAAGCCGTATATTTATAATTTGTGATCCACTAAAAGATGCAGGCAGGCTTCCAGTGATGTTATTATAAGACAGGCGAAGATTTTGCAAATTAAGAAGACTATCGAAAATGTCAGGAATCGTACCGTGTATATTGGCATTTCCAGCTTGAAATGATTGTAAATTGGTACTATCAATAAGGTCGTTAGGGAGACTCCATGGGGACAGATTTGAGTTGTCTGAGATGCTAAAAGTTTGGAGATTAGTGAGACCATTAAAAAGGCCTGAGGGGATTGAAGTAAAGCTGTTACTATCGAGTATAACTTGTTCAAGGGAAGCAAGGTTAGATATAGTAGGTAAAGGACCAGATAAAGAGTTGTCTTGAAGGGTTAGAGTTTTGAGATGTGAGAGGCCGTTGAGGTCTGATGGGGAGGGTTCCAGTGAGTGATTTATAAGCAAGATTAATGGAAGTAACATTGTTGTACCTGTCACAAGAAATTCCTTGCCAATACGAGAAATTGTTCCCATCCCACAAGCGAAGTGCGGAAATGGATGTGGAAAGCTTAGCCATGATGGCATGATCAGCCGATTGAGAATGAGATAATGAGGAAGGATGTGAGTCCGAAATTCAAACCGGCGATGGTGATAGTCCATTGTTTCAAAGGGTGGAGTTAGCGGCAGCCGACTATAGCTAGTACTGTCATAGTCAACCTCTCGGCGATAGGTCACTTTTACGGATCGATTCGGCACAACAACCATAGGTGCTTCGGTTTCTTGATCATTTGGGTGTCCTCGACACGGATGTGTTTCCACTTTGAGCAACATCGATCTTGAGAGCTTTTGGTTTTAGGTTTTAGCTTTGGGCTTGATAACCGATCTCTTCCACTCAATAGAAAAGCTTGATGTTCGTTCTCTCAAACCTAAAATTGATCTTGCATTTTCAATAATTAATTCTATAACCTTTAAAAAAAATCCTTTTTATAGGTATATTACTGGAGCTGATTTCATGAACTAAAAATAATGCATAATTCTAAATTATTTATATGACTTTCGACCCATTTGACCCATTAGCATTTTTTTTTAATGTTACCCATTCCACCCGTTAGCAACTTTTTTTATGTTAAGCATTTAACTTGTTAAATATCAAATATACCCAAACCGACCCTTTCATAAGTAAAAGAATCGAAATTACCAACTCTAATTTTTTGTATTACAATAACCGTAACAATAATACGTTCAAAAAACTAAGTCTAAATAGAATGGAATCAATATTACATGCCAATAAGGCTTTTCTCAGATAGTAATAGTTAATATTACTTACATGTGAATGTATCATTCATTCGTAACAAATACATGTATTTGGTTTATTACTTTATTATAGAAAATGGAATGAAATAGCGTGCGTGAATATAGAGCGGTCATTTAGGCCTGTGACGAACATGTTAATGTAATATAACTAACACGATACATTGACTATTAACTACTGATCCCACTTAGAAACTATGTTGATAACAGATCAACACATACGGAGGAGTTAACAAATTTACTTCCTTGTGTCCTAGAATGCGCTCGACTATAACAGCTACGCATTTCGTTGGAGTCCTGTTATGCTATTTTACTAAACCGTAACAATAGTACGTTCAAAAAACTAAGTCTAAATAGAATGGAATCAATATTACATGCCAATAAGGCTTTTCTCAGATAGTAATAGCTAATATTACTTACTTGTGAATGTATCATTCATTCGTTTAATCGTGACATACTTATGTGAGAAAATGGGTGACAATATTTGATGGTGCAATATATAGATATATTTGCTCGATGGAGGAAATACCTGCAAACCAAAATGTAAAAGGGTTTATAATAAAAGGAAACAACACTGACAGTTTTTACTATAGTGAAAAGCAATGTACAGTTAAAGGAATCAATATCGTCCAAAATTCCCCAAAGTATATACCTGATGCGTCAAACTCGAAGCTCGTAAATCATTTTATTTACATAATAGGAAAATAAAATTAAGTACTACTGTAGTGCAATCAATGGGTAATAACTGTTATCTTAAAATAATGCAAGAAAGTAATAAGAATACACATAGCAACTTACACGAGGAGTCTAAGGGCAAGATTCCTCTCCAGTATGGTGATAACTAACATCAACACCGAATATTATGGTTGCCTGATCAGTGACATAAGGAAGCCTGCCATTTAGATTTGGAGCCAATAAAGTGTTCCTCCCACCAAGCTGATATGCTTTACCATAATTAGTAAATGCAGTAGACAATAAAAACCATAATAAGAGTTGTTTTACATGAAAAAATAATATTTTCACACCGATTGTCAGTGCAATAGTCTAAAGATATTGGTTACTCATCTTCATTGCATGTTGTGGCTTACAACACTAAGACAAAGTTTCCACTTATAACACGACATTTAGAACACATAAAGAGTAATTATTTGAATAACCTTAGGTCGTCAAATGTTTGCGTCTGTCATTTCTAAGTGAAATGTTACAACTTTGTTCCACTCTTTCATGACATAGTTATTATTAATGAGATGAATGCTCTGGATCAACTATACTGAAACAAACATCCACCACATAGTTATTATTAATGAGTTTAATGTTACACATAAGGCCATAAAGTTCTAAATTTAATACTGAAGTCAAAGCTTGGTTTATCATATACTCTGCAAAGTTGAATTTGACGGCAATCTTGGTCAATCGGGAGAGCATCTGAGCTAACTTTTGCTACAATAAGTATTATATGCATAAATGATGTCATTTATGAACATACACATAGAATCATAAAGAATATCTAAAAGCAAAAGCAGAAGCTAAACCTGGCGAGCTGCAAGTTCTCCTTTTCTAGTGACGTAAACTCGGAATAGAGCAATGACAGAATCAACAACCTGCTAATTCCCAAATGATTAGTACATTCTCACTAACTCGTTATAACTATAAAGTTAAGATCTTTATAGCCTACCTCATTAAAGGCCAGTTAGCCATTGACATTGGAATGGAGCTCGGCCATCCTTTGCTTTTGTGAATGATTTACCGGTTTCCAGTGCAATGACGGCCTATCTTTCCTATGTAGCTCTTTAATCTCTTTTTAAGCAAAATCTATAGTTTTATATGCTACAAAAGCAAAACCTTTACTTTCATTGGTATCCTTGTTTTTCGCCAGCCTTACCTACATACATCCAATCACATAAATGAGCTCCATTACAATTAAAATAGATTCCTTCTTTCCAATACAAATAAAAAAAAAATACCTCAACGACATCCCCAAATGGTTCACGAAGGTCGGTCAAATCTTCCTCAACCATGTCCTTAGAAAGTCCACCACTAAAAATCTCCGAACTGTAGGGCGGTTTAATGTACTCATATAACACAAAGTATGAATATAATGATTTTCAAGTTACCACGCAAACCAACTCAACTTATAAACAGTAGTTTTCGCATCCTATGAGATAAAGAGACATACATGTATGCTTTGCTGAGCTTCGATAAAACCATCATGTGTTTGTGCCAATGAGTTTAGATGGCCCTCCAAAAGAAATGCATAAATATTGGCATAAGTATTTAGATGAATTAATAGAGTTTGCATACCAATCCTTGCATGCTTTGCTGATTAACACAATATCTATCATGTGGCGATTCCATCAAGTAAGAAAATATCATATTTTCAGTTGAGATATTAACTTGGAATATTATAAAGCATCATACCAGCCCTTGTACATTATGTTGCTACAATCATTAAAGGATATTGTGAGGAAAAAAATAATATTAGGGTTTTCATAAAAAGGATATGATGAATGAAACGTGAATTTTTTTGTAGTTTTATATAGAATTGTATTTAATATATGATTCCAATATAATTATAGCTATTTATAGATTATAATATGCAACATAATTATCAAAATAACTTGTTGCCTAAGTGGTAAACACACTTGTTATTTATCCAAATAACCAAGGTTCATATTGCTTAGTTGGACAACAAATGATTATGTTGCATTAAATTGAATTACATGGCATTGAGGTGTCATTTGTGGAAAATGCCTCCTGTTATATATAATATATATATATATATATATATATATATATATATATATATATATATATAAATATATATATATATAACCCTAACGATAGAAAGGTAAAGATTAGAATTGTGGAAGGAATATGGAGTTTTTATAGACATAATATCCAACATGACATTGATTACGGGAAGTTGAAAGAAAAGTTGTGATCGATGTTACTTAATAATTGCGGTTGGCAGCAAAATAATTATTTTACACGTTGAAATTTGAATGAGAATTATTGATTTTGTTTCCATTAAACGATAGAAACCCGACGAGCATCGATAGGTGGCGATAGGATACGATACGTTTCGATACTTCAACTTGTTACAATTATCAACGTAAGATACGTTTTTACTGTGATTGTATAGTCCCATCAAAGGCAGTCAATTTTCTCCTCTCATCTTTATAAATGATAGTTGGGATTACATTTGAGTGTATAAAAATAAAAAAGGAAAAAACAATAAATGGAATCAAAGCGGTTAAGGGGATCCCGATCTCCACCAGTAAAATCTTAGGAAATTTCACCGACAAACTACGTCCTATGTTATGCAATGGTGTGCTTGAATTTCAGAAGAGACTTAATCCGAGTGAGGAGTACATCGCTCATTTGACATCCACAGGCCTAAACCTTGAAAACAAACGAATCCGTATAATACTCTATTGGATGAGTTGGATAAATTTCGGATCCAAATTGAGGCTAACAAAGCAGGGATCGAGTGTTGTAAACAAACAAATCAAAATTTGAATGAATATCAATCAAATAATAAATAAGGTATGTATTTCCCTTTATACATTCCATTATACTCTCCATATATACACATATCAATAGAACGAGCCCTACAAGAATAATACATGAGCTATGGCCCAAATATACATAATACAATAATATATGCTAATATAAGTATAGCTATCACGGGTAAGGGAGACCTTTGGTTAATATGTCAGCATATTGGTAGAAGATATAAATGAGTGAACATTAAAGTGAGTGGTCATTATAACTTGTTTGACATTTTTATTTTTGCTTATAATTATTTTTATATTTCATGCATAACTGTTTTATATTGTTTTAACTCTTAAGAAACACAATTAACATATATTGTTTTCAACTTTTTTCTTTAATTTATTTATGGTTTTTAGTTCTATTGAATAATATATAAATATCAATAAGAATAAAAACTTTTGTATATCTTCTATATATCACTCAAAAAGAAGAAATGTTAGAATTTGTTTTTGCGCTATCCCTCACATTTGCTATTGCTTGTTTTCTTCGTTCTTTCAACTTTTCGAGTATTTAGTATTTCAATCGTTTCGTATATTTATGAAACATTCTATTATATGGTTTACACGATTAAGAAATAGATTTGAGTATTTGAGGAAGAATTTTTTATAAAGAATTGAAAGAAAGATTAAAAATTTCGCAAATCTGGATGCCTAGTTAGGTTAGGGTGTTTGTGTAAAATTCGTTGATTTAATAACAAGCGACTATTTTATTGATGATTTAAAGTCTTATACATCAACTTAAAGACCTAATTGCAATTTCATATGCGTATAAATTGATCGGGATGGTTGAACCATTGAATCGGTAGGACGAATGATCTATCACTTACGACCTCCCTTAATACAAATTCTTGGCTCCGTCCCTGTTGTGTGATTGTATGTTGTCTATAGAAATTGAGTTGTGTATTTGTTTACATGACATAGACCACGGTAATTCAGGTGTAGTATACTATAAATAAATTTTAAACCTTGTGTATATCTATATTATTTATAAAACAAAAATGGTCAAAGTGAATAGTGAAAAGTCAAGAAAGTGAAATGTTGAAATAAATTAAAAGGAAATTGTGGAAAACTAGAAGGGGGTTGAATAGTTTTATCGTTTTTAATTCATTATAAAACTTAGTTTTGAAAAACTTTGATTCGAGTTTCCGTGAAATCAAACAATTGCAATATGAACACTATTGTAACAATTCTAAAGTAAACAACTAATAAATGCTACAAGATATAAAGGTAAGAGATGGAAAGATCAAACCGAGACACATAGATTTATAGTGGTTCGGTAATGAAGCTCCTCTTCGCCCTACTCTACTCCCCGAGTACCCAACTCGAGAATTCTTAGCACTATGTCAACAAACTCCCTTCAGGCGAAGAAAACGGATCTAGCAACATGGTTATTTCGCGGACCTTTCTGTTCCTAGTTAAAGTGTAGGCCGTACAACGTCGCTTATCACAATTTCTGACACTAAGCTAAATGTCGAGTACTAATCTAGCTAGTACCAATCTCACTCACGATCTACTTGATCTTCTCACAAATCACTCAACCTAAAAGATCTCCCAATCTTCTCACGATCAACCCTATCTACACACGATCAACCCGATCTACACACTATTGACACAAGCTGCACAAGATCTCACCTTCTCTGCAAGATCACAATGATCAACACAATCTACTTAAAAATATGATGAACAACTTGATGTATACCGATATACAACAAGTAAGTAACAAATGTTACGAGTGAACTACGCTAGCTCTACAACACTTTGTATCTTCTTGATATGATGTGTTCTTCTCTTGCACTAATAGAGGAATGAAGGTGATTATTTGATTGGATGAGTGGATCACTTTTAAACAAACACAAACTAACTAAATAATCAAAGAAACAAGATTAGAAAGGGCGGATTTAACTCAGAAAGTTCTGTGTGAAAATTGGTTCAGAAAATTTGGAAACAGATCTAGCATTTATAGGCAAAGAAAAACTAGTTGTTACAGAGGGGACGACACCATTAAAGTTCAGATACACCATTAAATTTAACGGTGTCGTCGGTCCTTTAGCGGTACCGTACAAGCCAAAAACGCTCATGTTTTTGTTTTTAGTGGTGAAGGTTTATTTGAGAATGTCTGGAGCTGTTTTTTGGGGAAAAATAACTGTTGGGGCTTGGGACTTTTATGCTTATTTTCCCAAATAAAACATTTCTTTTTAAGTAAAAAAATAATTTGTAAAATGTATTTTTGAAAAAATGTTTTGTCACATTAAAAATATAAAGTTTAGAATATAAAACATAATCTTTTGATCATTTGTCAAATTGTAAATTTGTTTGTTCTTACTTAGAGTGATTTACGTCGAAACGGAATATTACAACTAAAAACTTGTTTATGTCAATTTTGACGTAAGATGATTTTATATAGAGTTATTATCAAAATGTAGAGATATCGAAAAATAGATATAACATTTTTAGACATTATTTGTATTAATAGAGATGTTGAAACCCCTAAAAAAGAAAATGTTGAAAACATATGTTCCAAAAGAAAACTATTAATAAACATTGAAAACCGGGTTGACCCGGGACGCTTCAAACCCTTGACCCATTTTTTCGACACAACCCGTTGGCGATGACCCGTTTTTCGACCGGAACGGTTCAACCGTTGAACCACTCGGGTCAAACCGGGTTTTAAAATATTATGTTGAACCCTCAAATCCTCAAACTTTTACTATTTTTCGTTTATAACACATAAATTTTTTTTTATCACTAAAACTATCTGTCGCTATAAAATTTTGTTGTTATGCACGAATACTCGTTTAGAAAATTTTATGTGTATCATGGTCTTAATAAACTCCCAAAGCCGGTGATATATGTTAGAAATTTGGAAACAGAATATTAGATAATTGTTTAAGTTTATTTAAGTTATGTATGTTGCTTAATTTCTTACATTTGCATATTTTGTTGTAACATATAACAATTGTTAGTTATCGTCGATCACCTTAGGTCAATACTACCTCTTTATTGTAAAAATATATATAGTAAAACACCTATATATTAATAATGTTGGAATTTTTATATTTTATTAATTTAGCAAGATATTATATTCATAAATTAATAATTTATTAATTTAAAATGATTTTACGTATGATCTTTGAATTTCAAAGTTAAATATACTAGTTACAATATGTAACACCCCCAAATTTGTTTAGCGGAAGCATACGTGTTATTCGGGAGCGTTACGGAATTGGTGAATCATAGCACAAGTAATAAAGAACGGAATACATACTCCGTTTGATTTTATAAAATAGTTTTAAAACACTGTCTTACAACGTAATTTAAATAAATGGGTACATCCCATTAGATATAGTGGTCCCAATGTAAAAACATCATTTTTGTGTAAAAACACTTCTTTAATACTACTACGACCATGCATCCACTTCTTGCCTTGCCTTCATGAATAAATTTAAACACCACGAAAAATATGCTAAAAGGTCACTAAAAGGTGAGTTCATAGGTTTAAGTTAAAATAGTAAGCTTGGACCATAAGCAAAGGCATATAATCATTACAACGAATATAATGATATATGTATGAATGTCTATTACGTTAGCTCTAAGTACATGCAACCGATACTACTTGAGTTTCAGATGCTAAAAGATGTCATACAATATAGGGGCCCATAGCAAGTGTTTTGTCCCTCAACACTTGATTCCGACATGGTATACGTTTCGCCTTGGCCTAATCATGGCCAACCGAACGGAGGAGTCACCCTCAATAGATCTATTTATAGCATTCGCGTTTCCCAATGGGGAATTGACGGTTCATGAGAAAGGGCATTCTCTAGGGACATAAGGGCTTAGGCTAAACCACGTAATAGTAATCATGTGATAGTCCATAAAACGTTTTGCATATTTCTCACCCCAAAATGTATAAAACAATTTATCAAGTAAAAGTGGGGCTATGAAACTCACCTTAGCAAATGTGCAAATCCAAATGTGGGATTAGTGATGGTTGTGGGCCGCACCGACACACGACCTAGATAAGGAGGGTAATGTTTTAGTTCATCGTTTTAAGTATCACTTACTTAAGTAATTCAATTGTCTTTATAATTGAAATAAAACTAAACTTTTGTTTGTAAAAATGATTTTTACTAGTAAGTATCTGAAGTATATATACTTTTCATGTTGACATTAATATAGTTTTAAGATCCAAAGTTTGACTCAAAACAATTAATTACAATGTTCCACTAGTAAGTATACAAGGTGTATATACTTGTTTAATTTGACACAAATGGTTTTGTCAAAATTATATTTTATTTTCTAATTGTATTTAGAAAATCTTTTGAGTTAAAAATGGAAGTCTTCCAATTTTAATGGATCATAAAATAATATAGTGACCTTTATTTATTTAACAAAATTCGTTCCTAATATATAGTTCTAGACGAGAATTTTACTTGATTCGCATTTGTTTACATATTGGCGTTAAAAATTTACGTAGACGATATTAATGAAATATGTTTTAAGTAATTGTTGTCTCATGCAAATAGACTTTTCACGGAATTACTTATCAACTCATATGTGTATATTTTTAGGTGGGGAATTTCGGATATGTGGTAAATGGATTTAACTGTTTATGGTTGTCTATAAATCAAGTACTTCGGGTTTTATTTGGTTGATTAGTTTGCAGCTCCAATTTCGAGCACTCCGAGGCCACAGTGGGCTGCGGCCCAGCCTTGGGATACATGGGTTGGGCTTGAATCCCAAATCCAACCAAGAGTCTAAGTTGTGATATCATGATAGCATTTGGGCTGTGGCCCAAAACTTGTTGGAAATATGGTTGCTACCATGTTGGAAGTAAATGCTCACAAATGAAAAGAAAAAAAAAGAATTGTGGAACAATGCCAAACGTATGATACAAGTTAATATGGCCAAGGATGTACTTGAGGTGGTCGTGAAATACCGAACAAGATGTTATTATTTCGAAGTCAAGCTCAAGTCAAGGATGTGGTGAACCATATGCTAGTCGAGTACTACTCAACCCGCTTTTATCCGACATTCTAACATACCACTACAATCATACAATGGGTTAGTCATATTCATTTGGCAAAGGATACTCTCGACTAGTGAATACGATTCATCACCATGGTACTACCAAGATGTAGTTGTCGACTCGTTTACATAGTCTCAAGCATATCTATTTCGATGACCACTATGTACTTATTAAGGATAAGCTTAACAAGGGAAGATGACTAAGTATGAGACTTGACTCGAACGAGATTTGGTTAACATCATTAACTAGGACATGAGAGCAAAAGGGGTGAAGGTACCTCTTGTTAGTAGAGTACTACTCGACTTGGTTCTAGTCGTCAACCATTTCACTCTTACGGACTAGACAAGTATAGATTTCTCGAAATTTTATGAGCACTCTTGACTTGGGTTTCTCCCTAGGCGTACATAGAGGCTTAGACACATGGTTCCTCTCTAAGCTTTGAGTCTCAAGACAAAGAAAGACTAGCATGTTTCTAATATTCAAGCAAAATTAAGAATTTAGGTTCGACATACTTTTAAATGACATGAATGTTGACGGAAAATGTGAGTCTCGACATGGGTTACTAGTAGGCTTGTAAAAGCTTGACTCATCTATCTTGTTCTTGTTCCTAACTCGACAGAAAACCAAATGGACTCTTGTTCGGAAATGACCACTTAAGCTTAAGTTTACATAGTTTGTTTATCAACACACAAGTATTATCACATCGAGAGTACTTAGTTACCTAGTCAAATTACCAAGTTTCAATAAGACTTAACTCTCATTATCTTGACTCGCTTTACTTCAGAGAAAAACTATTTTCATCCAAATCAATGACTAACTCAAAACTCAAGTGACATATATCATATCAAGGTGACATTTAAGTAACGCCAAACACTTTATTTAGACATCGAAAATCAAAACAAGATTTCACCATTTACATTACATTAACCACGATTATAGCACCACAATATACAAGGAAAAGAAACAAGGATGAACCTTATGTAAGTGAGGCGAAAATGACAAGGATGAAGGCTAACTCGAGAGCTCCACACAAACCAAACCTCCAAATCCGAATCCGAGCAACAAACCCAGTTGTTTCACAATACCCTTAAGAGCACTTTTCTTGTGTGGTGGATTGAGATTTGCTTTGTGTGAACCCTTAGTCTCTCGAGTAGCATAAAAAAAGTAAAAGGAAGTCTTGACCAAGTCTTTACATCTTGCCTCTTTGTTTGAAGCCGAAAATGGTTTACTTCCAAAACCAAAGGATTTCTTGGATTAGTGTAAAGATTTGTTTGTGATTTATCTTGATCTTCATGGATTTTCTTTGGAGGTAGCGGCGCATCTAGATAGAGTTGGGGAAAGATTCTTACATGAATATGGTATGGAAGATGAGGAATATTAAGATGAGGGGTGTCGGTTTGCTATGTTTGGGAGAGATTCGCCTATGAGGCGTGTGAAGATGGAGAAGCAGGTTTTCTGGATGAAAGAGATGAAGATATCTCTTCTCTGATTTTGTACCTCTTTTGTCGTGTGGGTGAGATAAGGAAAAACAAGACATATGTATTATTTACTTGTGAGTTTTGTCGTGAGTGGGAAAAAAAGCAAGGAGAGTATATCTACTTTTTATGAATTCTTGTCTTGTAAATGTATTATAAATGTAATAATAAAGGTCTAAAATGGTAAAGTAAGTAAATGTAAGTAAGGTATGTGTAATGTATACTTATGATTTATTTTGTGTAAGTATTTGTATGTGGGATAATTATTGTATAAAATGTATGTATTTACATTATAGTTATGTATGTTTGCACTTGAGTCTTATAAAGTCATTGTTTAAGTGATAAGGTGTTTAAGTATTTTGTGTCCCGCGAAGTCATATTGTGACCAAGGTATCATTGTTTGACAACTTTTTATCCGCGGTATTTTATTGTTACGTGTCTCCAAATATTTTATCCTTGTAATATTCCAAGTCGCTGACATTGGTTAATTGTTTTAGCGAGTCCTTATCATAGTGTCGACGTACAGCGTGTAGTGTCGGTCACTGGGAAAACGAGATAACCTCTCGTCTTACAATTTAAATTATAAGACAAAATGATAATACTCATAAAATGATATGAATGCAAAAGTGATGCAGCTTACCATCAGAGGCGAGTTAACCACTCAAATGATCAGGCAAAGTTTGTGTATGCTTAATGACTTAGGCTTAGTAATAATAAATTACTAATTATCGCTTAAATTTTAGTGAAAATTTACCGTGTCACATCCTCCCGTCTTGGAAGAGAAACCGTCCTCGGTTTTCGCTTAGGATTACTTGGTGAAGTAGAGAAAAGGTGTGGGTATTTGCGCTTGAATTGGTCTTCACGTTCCCACGTGTATTCTGGACCCCTTTGAGCGTTCCAACGGACTTTGACGATCGGGATGCGGCTTTGCTTAAGCCGTTTGATTTCTCTATCCATGATTTCAATGGGTTCCTCGACAAAATTCAATCTTTCGTCGACTTGGATTTCTTCCAAGGGGATAGTAAGAGTTTCGTCGGAAAGACATTTCTTTAAGTTGCACACGAGAAACACGTTGTGCACAGAGCTGAGTTCTTGTGGTAATTCAAGGCGGTATGCTACCGGTCCGATCCTAGCAAGAATTTTGAAAGGTCCAATATAACGAGGATTTAACTTTCCACGTTTCCCAAAACGAATTACGCCCTTCCATGGCGCAACTTTGAGCATAACTTTATCTCCCACTTGGAACTCAAGTGGTTTCCTCCTTTTATCCGCGTAACTCTTTTGGCGGTCACGAGCTGCTTGTAGTCGGCTTTTGATTTGTACAATTTTCTTAGTAGTTTCTTGGATTAACTCCGACCAGAAGTTGACTTTCTCCAACTCCGGCCCAGCACACGTGTGATCTACATTTCCGACCATAGAGTGCTTCATATGGTGCGGCTTTGATACTTGTGTGATAGCTGTTATTGTAAGAAAACTCAGCTAGGGGCAAGTGCTTATCGGCCATTTCCAAAGTCTATCACACATGCTCTTAGCATATCCTCCAGTGTTTGGATTGTTCTCTCGCTTTGTCCATCAGTCTGAGGATGGTAAGCGGTGCTCATGTCGAGGTTAGACCCTAAAGCGTCTTGAAGTGATTTCCAGAAGTTTGAGGTGAAACGGCTATCTCATGCGAAATGATGGAAATTGGTACACCATGGCGTGCGATAATTTCCTTCAGGTATAGTTGTGCAAGTTTTTCCATTCCATCACTTTCCTTCATCGGTAGGAAATGTGCTGACTTGGTGAGACGGTCAACTATTACCCAAATAGTGTCGTAGCCTTTAGAGGTTTTAGGTAACTTAGTGATAAAGTCCATTGTTATATGTTCCCATTTCCACTCGGGGATTTCGGGATTTGTACTAGTAGGCTGAGGGTCTCGATGTTCAAACCTTAACCTTTGAACAAGTTAAACACCGGCTGACATATGTTGCAATGTCGGCTTTCATGTTAGGCCACCAGTACAATTTCTTCAAATCAAGGTACATTTTGTCGGATCCTGGGTGGATGGAGTATTTAGACTTGTGGGATTCATGCATAATAATGTCGCGAATTCCTCCGTAGAGTGGTATCCAACTTCGCTCTTTGAAACACAAAGTTCCATCCGACCTTTTCACGAATCCATTTTCACTCTCTGGCATTCCGTAAAGGTTCTCATTCGGACGATTTTACTCTTTGAGTGCTTCCAATTGAGCCTCAAGAATCTTGGTTGGAAGAGGTGAACTAATTGTCATACCCAAGGATCTGACTCTAAGAGGTTTTGGTCGCTCTTTCCTACTGAGAGCATCAGCTACTACATTTGCTTTACCCGGATGGTAACGAATCTCACAGTCATAATCACTGAGTAATTCCAACCATCGGCGCTGTCTCATGTTTAGTTCTTTCGATCCGTAATGTGTTGTAGACTTTTGTGATCGGTTTATACGACACATTTTGGGCCATACAGGTAGTGTCTCCAAATTCTGAGTGCAAACACAACTGATCCTAATTCCAAATCGTGCGTTGTGTAGTTTTTCTCATGAGTCTTCAACTGGCGAGAGGTGTATGCTATCACCTTCTCTTTTGCATTATCTGCTCGAGCCCCTTATGTGAAGCGTCGCAATAAACAACAAAGTCTTCACTACCTTCAGGTAAGGCCATAACAGGTGCACTACACAAATTTCCCTTAAGGAGTTGAAAAGCTTCTTCTTCTTTTTCTCCCCAGTCAAACTTGGCGTTTTTCTGGGTTAGCTTGGTTAAAGATTTGGCAATCTTTGAGAAGCCTTCAATGAATCTTCTGTAGTATCCAGCGAGTCCTAAGAATTGGCGTATTTCAGTAGGAGTTGTGGGTGTCACCCAATCCTTTATTGACTCGATCTTAGCGGGGTCTACATGTATGCCCTGACTGTCGATTACATGACCTAAGAATTGCACAGTGGGTATCCAAAACTCGCACTTTGAGAACTTCGCATACAGTTCCTCCTTCTTCAACAATTCCAAGATCAATCTAAGATGCTCTTCGTGTTCTTTCACACTCTTGGAATAAATTAGGATATCGTCAATGAAAACGATCACAAATTTATCCAAGTAGGGTTTACACACTCGGTTCATGAGGTCCATGAACACAGCTGGTGCGTTGGTTAACCCGAAAGGCATGACTTGGAATTCGTAATGTCCATAACGAGTTCGAAGGCGGTTTGGGAATATCTTCTTTTCGAACTCTTAGTTGATGGTATCCAGACCTTAAGTCGATTTTTGAATAAACACTCGAACCTTGCAGTTGATCGAATAAGTCATCGATTCTCGGTAGTGGGTAGCGGTTCTTAATGGTTAGTTTATTCAATTCTCGATAGTCAATGCACATCCTGAAGGTTCCGTCTTTTTTCTTGACGAACAGGACTGGTGCTCCCCAGGGTGATGAGCTTGGTCTAATGAACCCTTTTTCCGCAAGTTCCGACAACCTGGTGTGATAACTCGAAGTTCCGTTGGAGCTAATCGATAAGGTGCTCTTGCCACGGTGCGCACCGTGCACTAAATCGATCTGAAATTCAACCCGTCGGATGGAAGTCCCGGCAAGTCTTCGGGAAAGACTTCAGAATTCTCTTACTATCGACGCCCTCCGGCGTTTTTTCCTTCTTTTTCGTCCTCTCCGGTGACTTGTGCTAGGAAGATATGACATCCTTCCTCGATACACCTTAACACCTTGGTACAGTGAAATGACATGCGCTTGAAGTGTTTCTTCGTCTACTGTCTCCTTCTATTGTTAGGACTTCATCTCCATAGGGTATTCGAACGAGTTTTTCGTCGCAAATGATGGCAGCATGATATTTTGCTAACCAATCCATTCCGACAATAACATCGAAACTACCCAATGCTACTGGCATCAAATCGATATTGAATGTGTGGTTTAACAGGTTAAGGGTGCAACCTCTTATGATGGTATCTACCCTTTCTATGTTACCGTTAGCTAGTTCCACGTTGTATGCATTTCCTAATGCGGTTGGGGCAATATCGAGTAGTGGACTAAATGTATTAGAGACAAAACTCCTATCGGCCCCAGATCAAACAATATGGATGCATAACGGTTATTTATAAGGAACGTACCCGTCACAACATTCGGGTCTTCCTGAGCTTCCACTTTGGTTACGGCATAGACTCTCCCACGAGCTCCTTCTCCATTTCCCTGATTGCTCGTTTGTCCAACATTTCCCTGAATCCTGCCATTCCCATGGCTTCCTGGATTTCCTCGGTTTCCTTGATTTCCTTCACGGCCTTGGTTTCTGGTCTTTCGGCATTCATTCTTATAATGCCCTTTTCCACCACAACCAAAGCAAGTTATATTAGCTTTTGGGTCTGGCTGGAGCGCTTTTGAACTGCGCCAATGATTTGGTTCTGGTTAAGTGTCCGATCTTCGACAATTACTGCACTTGACGGTACATCGCCCCTGTGATGCAGTGTGCATCGATTACACAATGGTGCAGTCCCTGAGTATGGTTTTCTTTCCCCGACATTCACTGCATAAGCTCTAGCAACATTTTGCCTCTTGTTTTGATTGTTGCGGTTGTTTCTACCGTTGTTGCCAAGATATTCATAGTTGTTGTAACCTTGATAATGGTCATCCCATTTCCTCTTATTGTCAACCACTTTGTCCATGGAGTCCTCAATTACTTGGTCCATGAGTTTGTTGGCTACTTCGATGGTTTCATGAAGATCAGCAGCCTTAGAAGTAGTTACATTGCCCTTAATAGGTTGAGGCAGTCCTCCGATGTATCTCTCCAACAATCGGGTCTCAGTGGGAACCATTTCAGGACACAATAAGGCTAGTTCTTGAAATCGCTGATTATAAGCAGCCATATTGGTGCCTTGAACCTTGAGGTTCCAAAACTCATGTTCAAGTTTCTTGATCTCATTACGAGGACAGTACTTTCGAAGTACCATTTCCTTAAAGTTTTCCCATGGCATGGCATAGGCAACATCGATACTAGCGGATTTCATAAAATTGTTCCACCAGGTCAAAGCAGCATCCATGAAGGTGAATGATGCATACTTAACCTTAGAATCTTCTTCACAATTGCGATTCGAACACGTCTCGAGCTTTTCGATCCATCTAGTCAGACCGACAGCTCCTTCGGTTCCACTAAAGCTTCCAGTCATGGTTTTACGAAAGTCTTGATAAGTACAAGTGCGGTTGTGAGTGGCTGGTCTTGAAGTTCCAAAGATTAGTAGACGAGTGATTTGCTGCAGCCAAAGCGGCGTTTACCCGCTCATTGACTAGTTGGTCGATCATGGCTTGATTCATGATAGGTTGGATTGGAGTAGCCCTAGCAGGAGTAGTGGCTTCGGCAGTCTGATCGGGTGTGACTCTGTTTGGAATAGCAGCATTTGCAGCTTGGTTGCGAGTGACTCTCACTGGAATTGGAGCATTGGAGGCTCCACCGGGGGTTGTAATGTACGTTTTGATCTTCGTTTTGGCGGCATTTCTGCAGTAAGAAGGGTGATGAGGTATAGAACCTTTTAAACAAGGTAAGTGCCACGTAATAGTGTGGTTATCGTAGATAGATCATATGTGCAATCTATAAAAGTAAAGACAATTGGGTAGGGGAAAATAAGTTTGACATAGATAGAATTTCGGTTACAAGGTTCCTACGGTACATGATGAGATACTAGTTGGGATACAACCGAAATACAACGGAATACAACGAAATACAATGGAAATACAACGGAAATACAATGGAAATACGAGAATAATAGCTAACACTAACTGTTATAGCTCAGTTTAGTGTAATACATCATGCAATGGAATCTAAGGATGTCCACGCTCGTGCGGAGTCGCTCAATGGTAGCAATCGGCTCTCGCGTGTATCCTCCAAACTCGCGATACGCCTCATATGAGATGCTAACATGGACTCTAAACCAGTAGTCCTCTGCCATCCCTCTCTGACGGTATCTCTCGCAATCCACTGGACGCTCTCTAGCTCCTCTAGTCGTCCCTGTATCCGAGCGACCTCTACCCAAGGCTCGTACTGTCCAACTCTCGGCGTCCTCAACACGAAGTCTCAACCCTAAAACCCGTCGCATCCTCTCGTGTCTCTCGAGTCCCATGCTCTCAAACAACACATCAGTAACTCGGTCTAAACCCTCAACATGCTGCTCGCAAGCTTGCAAGCGTGTTGGATCGATCCTCTCTAGCTGATCAGAATGGACTCCTAGCGAGTCTCCCGAGAGTCTAACCGATAAATATCCTCTCAATGAGGGTCGGATCGCCATCCGAGATCCGATAGGTCTGGCTCGTGCGTGCCTCAACCGGTGCAGCTTCCTCAATGGTCTCAATGCGTCTAGTGGTGCGCTCAAGGCTCCATGTCTGCGCAGATGGTACAAACGAAGGTGATGACGGACTATAGCTCGGACTAGTGATAAGTGGTACTGAACTGATCAAGCAATCAATATCTCTCCAATCAATCTCACTACTCTCCTCCATGTGGAAAAGCGGCCCTCTGCCTAATCCAAATGGTGCATCAATATCCATGTCATCGCCAATCTCTGAGCCATCCCTGGAGCTCTGTCCCAACTCCGTATACTCTGGACAATCTCCGACCACGTGTACTCACATCTGCGCTATGCTAACATAGCCGGGACACTCTCGGTCGGTATAGGCTCTGGTAGTTCTTCCTCGGGATCCTCTTCCGATCTTCCTCGAGTAAGAATCATGAGATCTCCGAGTCTCGATGAGGTGGTGACTCAGTGGATGATGGTTTCAGTGACTCTGAAGTAGTAGAAGGACCCATGTAGGCAGAGCGGGTCATCCGAGAAGCTAGTGCAGGCACATATGAATACCGCTCTCGATATCCAGGTACTCTCACAATCATACGAGGTTTTTGCCTGGCGTCCAACAGAGCTGATGGAGTGGTGGTGAGGTAGGTATAGGTGGAGTAGGTGCAATAGCTGGGGGACTGCTAGTGTGGCCTGTCACGTATGGATCGATGGCTGAGTGTGCAAGCGGGCGGATGGTCGGTGAGTGAGCTAGTAGGATGTCCTCCTGAACATCGTGAGGAAGGGCTGGGGAAGGCATAGTCTGTGACAAGGACGGTTTGCATATGTGTAAGTATGTGGAAAAATATGCTCATGATGGATATGAAATAGTGCATAAGTAAATAGGAAATAAAACATGTAATCCTATTAAATGAACTTTAAATAAAATGGCAAGTAAGGCAAGCGGTAATCGGTGGTCGTAGTATGATGTTTTTGGTGAAAAGTAGTTATAGTTTAGGGTTTATATGTACCTAGTTCTCTATAACCTAGGCTCTGATGCCAATCTGTAACACCCCCAAATTTGTTTAGCGGAAGCATACGTGTTATTCGGGAGCGTTACGGAATTGGTGAATCATAGCACAAGTAATAAAGAACGGAATACATACTCCGTTTGATTTTATAAAATAGTTTTAAAACGCTGTCTTACAACGTAATTTAAATAAATGGGTACATCCCATTAGATATAGTGGTCCCAATGTAAAACATCATTTTTGTGTAAAAACACTTCTTTAATACTACTACGACCATACATCCACTTCTTGCCTTGCCTTCATGAATAAATTTTAAACACCTGAGAAAATATGCTAAAAGGTCAGCTAAAAGCTGGTGAGTTCATAGGTTTAATTTAAAATAGTAAGCTTGGACCATAAGCAAGGCATATAATCATTACAACGAATATAATGATATATGTATGAATGTCTATTACGTTAGCTCTAAGTTCATGCAACCGATACTACGACGGTTTCTGTATGCTAAAAGATGTCATACAATATAAGGGCCCATAACAAGTGTTTTGTCCCTCAACACTTGATTCCGACATGGTATACGTTTCGCCTTGGCCTAAGCATGGCCAACCGAACGGAGGAGTCACCCTCAATAGATCTATTTATAGCATTCGCGTTTCCCAATGGGGAATTGACGGTTCATGAGAAAGGGCATTCTCTAGGGACATAAGTGCTTAGGCTAAACCACGTAATAGTAATCATGTGATAGTCCATAAAACGTTTTGCATATTTCTCACCCCAAAATGTATAAAACAATTTATCAAGTAAAAGTGGGGCTATGAAACTCACCTTAGCAAATGTGCAAATCCAAATGTGGGATTAGTGATGGTTGTGGAGCGGACAACACACGACCTAGATAAGGAGGGTAATGTTTTAGTTCATCGTTTTAAGTATCACTTACTTAAGTAATTCAATTGTCTTTATAATTGAAATAAAACTAAACTTTTGTTTGTAAAAATGATTTTTACTAGTAAGTATACGAAGTATATATACTTTTCATGTTGACATTAATATAGTTTTAAGATCCAAAGTTTGACTCAAAACAATTAATTACAATGTTCCACTAGTAAGTATACAAGGTGTATATACTTGTTTAATTTGACACAAATGGTTTTGTCAAAATTATATTTTATTTTCTAATTGTATTTAGAAAATCTTTTGAGTTAAAAATGGAAGTCTTCCAATTTTAATGGATCATAAAATAATATAGTGACCTTTATTTATTTAACAAAATTCGTTCCTAATATATAGTTCTAGACGAGAAGTTTACTTGATTCGCATTTGTTTACATATTGGCGTTAAACATTTACGTAGACGATATTAATGAAATATGTTTTAAGTAATTGTTGTCTCATGCAAATAGACTTTTCACGGAATTACTTATCAACTCATATGTGTATATTTTTAGGTGGGGAATTTCGGATATGTGGTAAATGGATTTAACTGTTTATGGTTGTCTATAAATCAAGTACTTCGGGTTTTATTTGGTTGATTAGTTTGACTCCAATTTGAGCACTCCGAGGCCACAGTAATGCGGCCCTTGGGATACATGGGTTGGGCTTGAATCCCAAATCCAACCAAGAGTCTAAGTTGTGATATCATGATAGCATTTGGGCTGTGGCCCAAAACTTGTTGGAAATATGGTTGCTACAATGTTGGAAGTAAATGCTCACAATGAAAAGAAAAAAAAATTGTGGAACAATGCCAAACGTATGATACAAGTTAATATGGCCAAGGATGTACTTGAGGTGGTCGTGAAATACCGAACAAGATGTTATTATTTCGAAGTCAAGCTCAAGTCAAGGATGTGGTGAACCATATGCTAGTCGAGTACTACTCAACCCGGTTTTTATCCGACATTCTAACATACCACTACAATCATACAATGGGTTAGTCATATTCATTTGGCAAAGGATACTCTCGACTAGTGAATACGATTCATCACCATGGTACTACCAAGATGTAGTTGTCGACTCGTTTACATAGTCTCAAGCATATCTATTTCGATGACCACTATGTACTTATTAAGGATAAGCTTAACAAGGGAAGATGACTAAGTATAAGACTTGACTTGAACGAGATTTGGTTAACATCATTAACTAGGACATGAGAGCAAAAGGGGTGAAGGTACCTCTTGTTAGTAGAGTACTACTCGACTTGGTTTTGGTCGTCAACCATTTCACTCTTACGGACTAGACAAGTATAGATTTCTCGAAATTTTATGAGCACTCTTGACTTGGGTTTCTCCCTAGGCGTACATAGAGGCTTAGACACATGGTTCCTCTCTAAGCTTTGAGTCTCAAGACAAAGAAAGACTAGCATGTTTCTCATATTCAAGCAAATTTAAGAATTTAGGTTCGACATACTTTTAAATGACATGAATGTTGACGGAAAATGTGAGTCTCGACATGGGTTACTAGTAGGCTTGTAAAAGCTTGACTCATCTATTTTGTTCTTGTTCCTAACTTCATTGAGAAAACCAAATGGACTCTTGTTCGCAAATGACCACTTAAGCTTAAGTTTACATAGTTTGTTTATCAACACACAAGTATTATCACATCGAGAGTACTTAGTTACCTAGTCAAATTACCAAGTTTCAATAAGACTTAACTCTCATTATCTTGACTCGTTTACTTCGACAGAAAAACTATTTTCATCCAAATCAATGACTAACTCAAAACTCAAGTGACATATATCATATCAAGGTGACATTTAAGTAACGCCAAACACTTTATTTAGACATCGAAAATCAAAACAAGATTTCACCATTTACATTACATTAACCACGATTATAGCACCACAATATACAAGGAAAAGAAACAAGGATGAACCTTATGTAAGTGAGGCGAAAATGACAAGGATGAAGGCTAACTCGAGAGCTCCACACAAACCAAACCTCCAAATCCGAATCCGAGCAACAAACCCAGTTGTTTCACAATACCCTTAAGAGCACTTTTCTTGTGTGGTGGATTGAGATTTGCTTTGTGTGAACCCTTAGTCTCTCGAGTAGCATAAAAAGAAAGTAAAAAGGAAGTCTTGACCAAGTCTTTACATCTTGCCTCTTTGTTTGAAGCCGAAAATGGTTTACTTCCAAAACCAAAGGATTTCTTGGATTAGTGTAAAGATTTGTTTGTGATTTATCTTGATCTTCATGGATTTTCTTTGGAGGTAGCGGCGCATCTAGATAGAGTTGGGGAAAGATTCTTACATGAATATGGTATGGAAGATGAGGAATATTAAGATGAGGGGTGTCGGTTTGCTATGTTTGGGAGAGATTCGCCTATGAGGCGTGTGAAGATGGAGAAGCAGGTTTTCTGGATGAAAGAGATGAAGATATCTCTTCTCTGATTTTGTACCTCTTTTGTCGAGTGGGTGAGATAAGGAAAAACAAGAGATATGTATTATTTACTTGTGAGTTTTGTCGTGAGTGGAAAAAAAAGCAAGGAGAGTATATCTACTTTTTATGAATTCTTGTTTTGTAAATGTATTATAAATGTAATAATAAAGGTCTAAAATGGTAAAGTAAGTAAATGTAAGTAAGGTATGTGTAATGTATACTTATGATTTATTTTGTGTAAGTATTTGTATGTGGGATAATTATTGTATAAAATGTATGTATTTACATTATAGTTATGTATGTTTGCACTTGAGTCTTATAAAGTCATTGTTTAAGTGATAAGGTGTTTAAGTATTTTGTGTCCCGCGAAGTCATATTGTGACCAAGGTATCATTGTTTGACAACTTTTTATCCGTGGTATTTTATTGTTACGTGTCTGAAATATTTTATCCTTGTAATATTCCAAGTCGCTGACATTGGTTAATTGTTTTAGCGAGTCCTTATCATAGTGTCGGTGCGCGTGTAGTGTGGTCACTGGGGGAAAACGAGATAACCTCTCGTCTTACAATTTAAATTATAAGACAAAATGATAATACTCATTAAATGATATGAATGCAAAAGTGATGCGATTACCTACTAGGAGTTAACCACTCAAATGATCAGGCAAAGTTTGTGTATGCTTAATGACTTAGGCTTAGTAATAATAAATTACTAATTATCAGTTAAATTTTAGTGAAAATTTACCGTGTGTCACACAATGTATATTAGTTAGAGATTAAAAATAAATTAGAAAAACAAGTTCTAATTAACATTTTATGAATTCAGATTCACAAATTAATTGAATCTGTCAAGTTCATTGTTTTAAAATAAGTAAAAAAATTAGTTTCGTTAAGACAAGTTCCAATTAAGTATGACATTAATGAATTAATTGAATTTGTACAAGTTACAATTATGTGCTTTTATATATATATATATGAAATTTTTTAGTAATTATTAATTTATAGTTTCGTTGAGACCAATATATATATACATTGGGATTTCAAAAAAACTATTATCTTATTATTTTATCGACTGAGGTCCAAATTTGTATTGATCCTAAGTTGAGACTGAACAAATTATTAATTTTATTCGAGATTATTAATTTATCGAATATTAATTTATAAAAAATTTACTGTAATCGAAATGCATTTGATAACATGAAAATCTAATTAAATGATATTCGTTGTCGCTGTACGCAAATACTAAAGAAACTTTAAACAATAATTTAAGTATATTAGATAAATGGGAGAATTGCATAAATACTCACTTAAATTTAAAAACTTGCATATTTTCTCAAAATACAAGTTTTCAATGTATGATATAGAATGCAAGTTAAACATGTTTTAGGTATACATGCAAATATGCAAGTTTTAGTGGATATATATATATATACAATTTCCTCGATAAATTATTGATACCTAACTTCCGTTAAAGAAAAAACAATTATTGGATAATGCGTACTTTTGTAAATAACTTTATAAATGAAACTAAAAAACCGATATAATCCAAAGAAGCCTCATCTTAATCTTAATTTGCGCGCAAAACGCGCGTACCAAACAACCAGACCCAAAAACCAACCAATCCCCATATCAAAAGCCAAGATCAAATCATCAACTGAACCCTCTTTTTATTACTGTTCCATTAATACCCAATTAATAAAAAAGTGAAAAAATGTCGCAGAAATTAACACCAAATATTGATGAAAAGAGTACAAAGGTTTTGAATCTAACAGTTCTTCAAAGAATGGATCCTTATATTGAAGAGATCTTGATCACTGCTGCTCATGTTACTTTGTATGATTTTAATGTTGATCTTAATCAATGGGTATGTTTTTTTTCTTCTTCTTTTTAATGATTTTGTTATCATGGGTTTTTGTTATTTATTAAGTTGGTGGTATGATGGTTTGTGATTAACTTATTGCGCGAATATGAAGGGATCTAATAAGTAACTAATGTGGATTGTTTTCAATTCGCCTTTATAATGTAAAGTTGTGCGTAGTTCAGTTTGCGCGGTTTAGAGGGATGTTTAGGTTCGTATTTGACTAGATTATTATGTGTGTTGTATATATGGTGAGTTGTTTGGTAATTAAGGATATGAAAGTTTGTATCTTTGCTTGTGTAGAGTAGTTATGAATAGTAGGTGTGAGAAAAGTATGGCGACCACCCTTTCGGAATTTGTGCAAGAATCATAAAATGACACTTTTTTGGACGTGAACTACCTAATGGGTGATTCCGATTGCGTTTTCTGTGTGCTGATTTCTAACATCAGTAATTATAATGTCAATAGTATATACTCATGCCATGCCAGATTAGTAGTTACAGACTTACAATTAATCTATTTTGAAACATAAATAAGTTACAATATATACGGAAAAAAAGAATGGTGGTTGGAAGAGGATTGGTTGTGAGGATAAGAAGAAAAGTAATGTAAGATAGTATATATAAGAGGTGGTGATAGTAGTGATTTGTAACGGAGAAAGTAGAATATTTGCTTAATCAATTCTTGCCTTCTTCTAATTTTCCAGTGTTAAATCAGTATGAAATTTTCAAAAAGAAACAATACGAATCAGGTTTTGGGACACTGAGAATCTATTGAAATGAGATTGTGGCCGATGAGGTTGAGTTGACCTTAGAACTTAACAACAGAATTGTAACAGGAGTGAGGGATGGATGGCACTGTAGTTGAAATTTTCATGCCACTCTTTTACACTAAGATATTTAATGATTCCATTAAGTATGTTGCTTGTAACGCTTTACTTGAAGGCAATAAATAATATTCACGACATAATATTAACCTAAAATGTATAGTGTAATATTTAGTCTTGCACATTGTACTTGTTTAGTTGTTTATGCCAATCTGAATATGGCTTTTTAAATTTTACTGTAATAGTTTGCTGATAGCTTCCTAGCAATGACATGTAATCTAAGGAAAGGTACTTTCTTTTTCTAATTGGTTTCGTTTTTTTAAGGCTCAAACACTTCTATGATTATTGACATTAACTATATGTCCATATGCCTAATTATATTGCTGTGTTGATTTAATGTTTGCTATGGACTTCGGGCTTCTTGTATACATAACATCAGTTTTTCGTGCAGCTGGTTACTAAAATCTGAAATTCTGAATATTATAACCTTGTAGATGTGAACACCATCTGTTTTGTGTGTTCATGCATGATGTGTGTGTTATGTATCTATATCATGGCAAAACATCTCTATCTAATGTTAGCGTAGGTGTTGATTTTGAATCAGTGTCAAAATTCTCCGTTTTGTGCTGTTCTAGCTCGTATATAATAGCTGTTCCAGGATGTTAACATACAAAAATATGTTATAAACCCGAAAGAATCTGACATACATTTAATTTACCCGTTCTTTCAGAGTCGCAAGGATGTTGAAGGATCTCTTTTTGTGGTTAAGAGGTACAGTAATACTTAATGCTGATATTGTTATCATATAAAACTGTCTCAGTGCTCATATTTGCTGTTTTAATTGCAGGAATGCCCAGCCAAGGTTTCAATTTATAGTAATGAATCGGCGAAATACAGGTACACTTTCTTTTGTTTATTTCCATGCTGCATTTTATATTATTTCTATCAGATGAGAGTTTGGTTTTGATATCTGACATATTTTCTATAAACAGAAAATCTTGTTGAGAATCTGTTGGGAGATTTTGAGTTTGAACTTCAAGCTCCATATTTGTTATACCGAAATCCTGTTCAAGAAGTTAACGGCATTTGGTTCTACAACTCACGTGAATGTGAGGATGTTGCAAATCTGTTTACCAGGTACTTTTCTTAATGTCTGTTATCTGTATGACTGTGTTCGTCCAGTGATTAAAATTACATTTTACATTTTACATATTGTGGTGTCTTAGTGTCTAGTAAGTAAGCTGACTACAAGGAAACTAGCAACCATACGACAACAATTAGACATTTGATGATGTAAAATATAGTAGTATATATATTTTTAATTTATCATGTATCATATCAATGAGTTATAATATCAGTCTTCTTGTTACTGAAAGTATGCCAATCGATATCATCATGACTTCTTTTATGTTGCTGTGCTACTTCATTTAAAATTGTGTGTGCATGTTGCAGTTTATGAATTTAGCAGGCATAACTAACTGTCAAGTTTTTTAACAGGATACTCAGCGCATACTCAAAAGCTTCCCCAAAGTCAAAAGTCAACAAAAGGTAGGTGGTTTCATTTCATTTTATTATGTTATACATTCCTCGTTCACACTGTAAAACTAATTTGTTATGTTATGAGTCCCTTTTGTTATATGAGCATTATCATGTATCGTGTTCAGGTTTATACTAACTTGATTGATCTTTGACTCAATTCCTTAAAAAATATTGTTTGCCACATTTCATCATCTTTGTTCTCTAGTATTTTCATGTATGCTATGCTATGTAGTGTGTTTGAGGAACTCGAAACTGTACGTACGTCTTCTGTAGTTGAAGGACCATTAGAGCCGCCGTATGCTACATCCAATCCTACAGATATACCTGAAGACTCTTCATTTATGAATTTCTTTAGTGTACGCATCTGTCAATGATCATCTAAACTTTCTTTTGCAGCATTGTGTTTAAATATATTTATTGATATAAATCAACTTTATGACTGCAGAACGCCATGAATTTGGGACACAATTCTTCCAACTCAACCAGTTCTGCACAACCTTACCATAATTCTTCCAATGCAACAAGTTCTGTACAACCTTACCATAATTCTACAACCATTCCTTTATCTTCTCGTGTTACACCTTCTCCCGTGCTCAATGGTCTGACAAACCAAATTTCGTCATCCACCTCTTCAATGCCACTCCATGAAAATCCTGACCCGGTTAATAGCAGAAACGGGGTCACCAATCTTATCAAACCCCTTTCCTTCTATACACCCTCTTCAGCCTCATCATCTCCGGTGATGCTACAGCCTACTTCTTCCTCTGTACCAGTAACTGCCTCAAATGTACAACAACGTAACCATGGTGTTCCATTACTTCAACCATTTCCCCCACCAACACCACCCCTATCTCTTACTCCTATGTCTATGTCCCTTCAAAGTTATGGACCGTTGACTAGAGAAAAAGTTCGCGATGCACTCGTGTTACTTGCCCAGGTATGAACATTTATTTTATTTTTGCCTCGGCGAGCTCCTTGTTTCTCCAACTTATATATTTTGAGATGATACGACCTCTCTTTTGCACAATCTGAGATGGCAATCTTGACCCATATACTGACGAATGGGCCAATTGGGGGTTTGTTTAATCTCTATCAGGTCAATGGTTAAAAAGAAAAGTTAGCTAAAGAATAAATAAGTCAAACGGGTCGAAAGACGCCCACAGTGTATAAAAGCCCATTTATTTGAAAAGTTGGTGTATTCTTGTAATAATATAATTTTTGTAAAAATATATTACACATTAATTATCTATAAAGAAGGTCAAAATTTTCTGACAAAAATACTGGACCCGACCAGTTTCATAAAAGAATTACCTTTTTTTGACCGGTTAGACAACCCACAAAATTTCCCACCTCTTTGCAGAAACTTTAGTTATCATGACTTATATTTTTTAATATCTAAAACTGCTGTGCAAGAATATGCTTTGCATTATCAGTCATCTTTTCCCATCCTTAGAAGTTGACAAACTAATGTGCATCAACGTTAGTTGGTATACGACATGTTCTGCTCCTGTTGTTACTTTTCATGTACATGCAGTAAGTGCCTACATTTCAGGTTTGTGGCTACAAACTTGTTAATCCTGTTGCTGTTCTGGCCAACTTGAGGGTGATAAATATAAATTTAAGTCTAGGATTTATGCTTCTGATGTGTAATAAATGTTCCGCAGAAACATATAATTGGTCTTTTTGCTAATTACCCGTTGTGTTCATATTTACCTTCACCAAACTCAACTTGGAAACTGGAATATATATTTCCACTATACTTGGATTGATCTTTCAACAATCAATCTTTTATTGCCAACATAGTGAGAAGATGTTCAAGTGTCTTGTGAAGTTCCATAATTAAAAGAAATAGGTATCGTAAGCTCTTGTGAATAGCCTTGAACCTTATAACTCAACCAAAAAGTTCCATGTTCATGCTAGAAGTACTTTCACTCGCAAAAGATATATTTCAGTTGGGCTTAATGTTAATTTGCAATGCAAGTATATTGAAGCTGATTAGGATATAAACGTTAACAACAACAACAACATACCCAATCCGGCACCGGGCGGGGTATGGGGGAGGTAGGATGTAGACAGATCCTATCTCTGTCTATACATGAAAATTGTGTTGGATCGAATTTGAAATTTTCAATTGTTCATAAATGTTGATTTTTCTTTTATTTCCAGGATAATCATTTTATTGACATGTTCCACCAAGCTCTGCTAAAAGTACATCACTCATGACTAAGTTGAAGAACAAGTTGAAAGTTATATGCGTAGATCGTTGATCGAGTATGAAGTGATTGTAGGGAGTATGAAGTGTTTGTAGGGTCACTTCGCATATTGTCTGATGATCATCAGAAGCTTTGTCCTTATTATTGTCTACTAAATGCTACATGCTCTATGGTCTGCATATAATCTTGACGGATACCAAGTTTTGAAGGAAAAAACGAATTTGGTCAACTCCAGCTGACAACAGGATTTGCAGATTAATTGTGCAGGTGGTTAAGTGAACTTGTGTGTGGTCATGTTATAGAATTATGTTAGTTCAGAAAGTTTTTGTTTCCGTCTGAGTCAAATCATCGACATGTTTCTGTATGCAGCATTTGTGATTTGCTTTACTATTTGGTTTTGAGGCCTAGTTTGGTCTTGTTAGCAGCTAGTCAAGAACTCGTCTTTGAACATGGAAAACACAATATCAGTATGAAATGAAAACATAAGCTAAGTTGTTAAGCTATGGTTCATCGATTATGTGGGGTCAATTCACAAGGTGACAAACTGACAATGGTGGATCTAGAATTTTATCACGTATATGCTATCATGATTTATGTTTCGAGTGATGCATTACAAAACCAGATTTTTACTTTTGTATATTTAAGTTGGGTCATACATGCATCAGTTGAGCAACGTTTGATTTGACTATTGCTGCTAAACTTTGGTATCAGTTGGTTCATGTGTAATTTGGTCGGCATGTGATAAGATTGTTTTCAGTCACTGGTAAGCATGTCCTCTTTCGTGCGAAAGCTTTATTTAATCATTTTTGAAAGTCCATTGTTTTTTGGGTTATCTGGGTTTCCAACTTGACATTGCTAGCCGACTAATCTCAGGGCGACTCGAAAGTCCATTTTTCACAATATTAATCAATCTAACCAACATAAATGACTTGCTGATTGACAACATGTTAGTTATTTCAGTTATTAATGATTAATTATAATTAAACTAATCAATATTTGATGAGATAATATAATGCTAAAACGTAAGTGACATGTTTGTAAGTTTGTCACAATTATGTTACGAAGTATTAGTTAAGATTATAACCGGACCGCCACTTTTATTACTCTTTATGCATCTATGTCTGTTATCTTTTAATTACTCCAAAGTGTCAAAAGTATAATGATATAGTTTAAATTCCTTATGATACTTTGAAGTAAAATGCTTGTTAAGATAATCTTTCTCATAATTCATGTGGTTCTTTAATCTCTATATATTATATATACTTCTTTCTTTTTTTAACAATACCACTAATTAATATTGTGTTAATCCCCAGTAAAGGGATTCAATCCTCTTACTTTTCACTGCCACGTCAGCTTTCTCTCTCCAACGACCTTCAGGCGATTAGGTGCCCCAGTAAGGGCGACCAAGTTCATTTATTATTATTATTATTATTATTATTATTATTATTATTATTATTATTATTATTAATAATAATATTATTATTATTATTATTATTATTATTATTATTATTTAAACATTTTTAACACAAAATAAAATTTCATTAATTAAAACGGTTACATAATAATTCAAATAAAATTAAAACATTACGACAATACACGCTAAACTAGTTTTGATTATGACGATGCCAAATGTCTTCCACCAAATCGGCTTTGAGGCTAAGATGAGTTGTTTTGTTGCATATCTCCCTGTAATTCCAACGATTCCACATCGTTCTTATGGGATCATAAGAACGGTCTTGCTCTGCTGGAAAGAATACGGAGATATCGCCGCTCTTCGTCCTAATTATCATTATTATGTAATATGATGCATGTGTACATTATATGCGATAGACGCTCTTTGTCAAACCTTCTAGCCGGATGTTTAATCATTAGCCACGTCTTCTTTAGTACACCAAAAGCACGTTCCACATCTTTTCTTGCTGCTTCGTGCATCGTCTTATACAATATTCGTTTGTGATCATTTGTAACACCCCGACCCGACAAGGGTAAAGATATCACAATACGGCTTCATATCAGAACCTTAATAACTATACAATAGCGGAAGCCTTTACAAAAACTTACAAAAGATAAAATAAATAACTTATATTCAGAATAAATCTAAGATCTCTATGGTCAAGTCTTGCTCTCAGCTCTAATCTCAACCCAGATCAGCTATCCCATAAGCTTATCTTGAACGCTTATAACGCCCAGGAAAGAAGTGCGGCTGAGCTTACAAAGCCCGTGACAATATAACGAAAACAAAACTAAAACAAAGTAAATATGCAAATAACGTAATAAAATGAGATAATGACGAAGGATCTTTTAGGATTCTTTCGGAAGCACAAATATACATAATCCAAACAACCACATAACAGGTTTGACATCACATAGCACATCAAAGACCAAACACAAACATATCGAACAACCAAACACATTACATACCAAAATAACAGTTACGTATAAGCCACGGATGTCTAAAGACTAACGGAAAACACTTCTAAACAAATAAACATGGCCTTCATACAAATCAATTAATCAACATTTAATACACTTAATTCAATATTGCAGCCAGCTGAAATAGCATTCAAATCATTGCATCACACAAACAAATAGAAACATACAGCAAACCATAATTAAAAGACCAAACAAAACATAGCATAACCATTAGCAACTATCAGAACAACTATCATAAACTAGTCCAGTTCTCAGATCAAATCCTAACATCATGAGAGTTCAAACATGGCAGGTCACATAGGCAATAAAACACTAACACATAAGCAAAGTTCCCAAAATTAACTGATCAGACTATGCATATTATACTTATAAAATACTAACTATCACACTAATACATTCATCCCACAGTTCAAAGAATTCACATAACAATAAACTAACGTGACATCAGATGACAGCATATAAATCGTATTTAAGCATATTAATCATATCTTAGCATAGCAGACGGTAGTCACATAAACATACAAAAGCATAAACACATATAATAGTATATAACAAGCCGAAGACATAATCATAAGCATCAACATACCCAGAACATAATCAGAATACTTATCATATAAATAACAAATACAGATTTAGTTAACTACCTCGAGCCCAGAACATATCATATCCGAAACATCATACTTATACAGAAATAATCTCAGAAAATAATTTGGAGTAGCTAGCTCCCAGAAGTTGTGAAGACGCGTATTGCACACGACATCATTCACCAGACAAATCATATCGGATAACAGATCAGATCTAGGATGCATCCATACGCCCCACAGACAAATATAGGTAATATAATACCAACTGAGCTCATAACAAATAACAGATAAGGGACGTGGCAGAACATCACTCTACTGCCCTAGAGTCATATCAGAGGTGCATCACTGACACGGACATGGAAACCCCATGACTAGTTATTATTTGGCTCGGGTGTCAAACTAACTTAGGTCAAACAAATTGTCATAAATGACACAGATCATAATCAAACACAAGGTTCAACAGATAACATATCCGATAACTCATATCATAAGATTCATATTCAGACATAATGAGGTTCATCAATTACACATATCAAAGTCTTCCTAACGAAATGTTCAAATCAGATAACACATGGTTCAATAAAACATAAGTCCAGATAAACAACAAATCACACAATCAGAAAGGGTTCATAGCAATGGCATTGGAAACCCTAATAAGTAAAATGGAAAGACTAACGAAAGGACATCATAAGGAACCTTTACTAAGAAGGTCAGAATATATGTACGATAACATAAGTGTCTTAAAGTAAGACAGAATATCCGTACCTTAAAGCAATTGAAAGAAAAGTAACGAATGTAGGAATATGAGGATGTAACGTCGCGTCTCCTCCAACGAATCTACACGGATTATGATTTATTTAATACTTATTAGAATCATTAATATTATAACGTATTTATCGCATTAATACTTTTAGAGTTGTCGAAATCTTATTTTAGTGACAGACGAATTCTCAACATTTTAGGGTATTCCTCATTAATTCACCAACTTTCTATTTAGGTTCTAGGGTTTCCCATATTCTTTAAATATTACTAAATACGCATTAAATTCACATATTACTTCTTTTATGATTTCCCAATTTAACCTAGAACGTAAATGATAACAAACCGAAATTAACTTAAACTCATGCGTGTCTCTACAAAATCAACTTACACTTGTCGAACCCATAATTACTCAGAATTACAAATTACACCCTTGACACCTCTAAGTTCACAATCTCACCTTACTTTATCAGATTTTACACTTTTAACCCAAAGGTTTTAGAATTTACAAAACGTACCCTAATAAATTAAATAAAATTCGAATGGCCCTTTAAATATCCAAAATTACATGTTTAACCCCCACACTTATTTTTATAACGTTTAGTACCTTTTTTTACTGTTCCCAAAATAACCTTTAAGTTTCATAATTTACAAAACCAACCCAAAACTTTTATGTAAAGCCGTATAATGCATAATTCAAGTACAAGCCCTAAACCTAGATGTAACCCATCATTAATTCCTCATTACTACTGTATTAATGACCCTTAATGATAACAAGAAAACCCTAATTCATGCAAACCCTAATCGTTCCTTTTAAAAACCTTCCTTTTTCCATGTTTAATCGAACCATAAAACTCAAAACAATTCATACAAGCTTCTAATTCATAAATATGTATTTTATTCAGGTCTTATATCATATAATAGCTTCTGGAAAAATCAATTCATGATCTCTAAAAATATTATACGCCCATTAAGTTATATTCATACACTTTTAGGGTTTTAGATTCCAAATAATTTCATACGACATATTAAACATGCATGGCCAATTTTTATGTGTTATATATGACTTATAGGACTGAAATCAACATTAGGAACTTACCCTTGATGAGCTTGGATCGTTAAAACAAAAGAAGCACAAAACACCACTCAGCGAAACCCTAATTCACTCAAAAACTCACCACGCTTAAACCAGCAACTTTGGAACTCGATCACTATTTTTCCCACCTTGTTTACCTCCAAACTTGTCCAAGAAAATTGGTCTCAAGCTCTGGAAACTTGAAATCGAATTATTTAGGGTTTTGGGGTCGGTTTATGGTTAATCGGCAATAAGGGATTATGTGGGAATATATGTATATATACTTGAGTTACTATTTTTCTTGTGGGCTTTATAATGTATTGGACTTAAAATAAATGGACTCTTAGTTTTGTAAATTTATATTGGGCTTTTATTAATTAATTTCTTTTATAAAACTATTTAATATATTCGGTTATTTAAGTAAAAATACAAAATGAATTTTTATAAAATCATAAACTATAAAATTAACTTTACATAGTCATTCAAGATTTATTTGGATCATATATGATATTTCTTATAAGTTTTCTGAATTTACATAGCTCATTTGGTATTGTGTTTATTTAATTATTCTTACTTTTGATCATAAGGGTATTTTGGTCTTTTTGTGAATTTTAGAAATTCAGGTATTACATCATTCGTCCCTGGATTTTTAATGGAATTCATAATAACCGACCATTCCGGATATATCCTATCAGCAAGATAATATCCGCGTTTATAAGGCACGCCGTTAGCAACGAATTCCACATCCGGTGCTCTCCCCGTTTTGAGATCATTGAAAATAGGCGATGCACGTAAAACATTTACGTCGTTATTCATCCCGGCGACACTAAAGAACGCATGCCAAATCCATAAATCTTGGGACGCGATCGCTTCCAATAAAATGAAAGGATTCTGCCCGTGATCACCCCTACAAAATTGAGCTTTTAAAGCATGTGGGCAATTCTCCCACGGCCAATCGGTGCAATCGATGCTTCCTATCATCCCAAGAAACCCATGACTTTCGTAGTGATGAGCATAGAGTTTGTCAATGTCACTAACCGTCGGCTTTCGCAAATACTCTGCACCATATAACTCCATTATGGCCTCACAAAATTTTTCGAGACACTCACGAATTGTTGACGCACCCATTTGCACATATTCGTCTAGAGCATCAGCATTGACTCCGTATGCCAATTGACGGATTGACGAAGTACACTTCATCAATGGAGAAATACCAAGTACGCCTGTACAATTAGGAGTTTGTTGGAAATAAGGTGAATGATCGGTTATAGTCGTCGGTTCATACGGAAACGATCATGAAATGCTATATCACCGTATGTTGGGGTCTCGCTGAAGTAAGCATCCACTAAACGGTTATGAGCACCCACACGATCCCTAGTAACAGTGTTTCGTGAGAGTTTTTGTGACGCTTGAAAAGCCTCCCAACACTCTTCCGCAAACATCATAAACTCGGTACTAACTTCATTTTCATCATCCGATGACGAATCGGCAATGAATAGCTCGTAAGAATTAAAACTCATAGTGTGGAAAGAATATAGAGAATGTGTGAAATGAGATTTGTGAGTTTAAGTGTGTAAATATGTTGTGTATTTATAGGGTAGTTTAGTAGGGGTTTTTTTTTTTTTTTTGGTTTGGATAAGCAACGGCTAGAAGAAATCTTTGACGTTTGTGCTTTGTGGTTTTGATCGAGCAGACGACCAAGTGGACTTCTTTTTTTGGCGATCGACTGGCTTCACAAAAAGAACGATCGATTCTTCAATCGATCGAGGCAAGCCTCGATCGAACTATTGGAGGCAGCTTAGGACTAAAATAAGAAATTTAGAAAACACAGGGACCTTTTATTATTTTCATTGTAAGCAGACACACTCTTTGAAGCCCTAAAACAAACAAACCAAACCAAACCAAACACTTGAGACTTCCTTTGTGTGAGTGTGAGAGTTATGGCGGTGGCATATAAAAGGTTTCAAAAGACAATTTTAAGCGGTCTACTGTCACAATCGCCATCATCATCATCATCATCATCATCATCATCATCATCATCTTCTTCTGCTTATAATCTCATTTCACGCAGAGGCATTGCTTCCAGGCTTTATGTTGCAGGTTGGTTGCCACCCTTTTTTAATCTTCAATTTAGTGTTTTGTTTTATGTTTTCGCAAGAATAATAGATTATTTGTAACTAAAAAATACTGTAAAAAAAGTTTATAAGTTTCTGTAAAGTTGAAATCTTGAATTTAGTGACTTGATTACGGAGTTATGTTTTGGCCTTTTTATCCTTTAAATTAGTATATACTTTTAATTTTGAGGCATCCTGAATTATATTCCATCTTGTATCTCCTTGCAGGACTATCCTTTTATACAACAGAAAAGGCATTGCAAGATGCCTTTTCTCAGTTTGGCCAAGTTGTTGAAGGTATTTTAAAGTCTAAACATTATATGCATTTGCATATCTATGTAACTGTTGTTAACTACAAGCTACAATCATTGCTATTTGCAGCCAATGTTATGATGGATAAGGTTTCAAGTAGATCGAAAGGCTTTGGGTTTGTTACCTATGCATCTGCAGATGAAGCTGAGAAAGCCATCAATGAAATGGATGGAAAGGTTACATCTTGAATCCGTCCCAGTTAAATTTCAGAAATCAATACGCATTTTTGATTTTATTGTGTGCATAATACTCCCTGTGCAACATTTGACTGTACAAGTAGTAAAGAGCCAACTATTTTTATAAATGTTTACCCATTAGTAATAACAAAGTCAACAATAATTATGGACCTAATCTTATACTAATTAGTTTTGGAGTCATTCTGTTTAAGCATATGCATTTATATTGTTGCTTGCAGACACTCCATGGACGTGTCATATGTGTTGAACTGGCAAAACCTCGGACGCCAATTAATAATGGCGTGCCAATAGCCAGAGGACCCCCTGAACCACCTACTACGGAGCAGGTGTAGGCACTAGTACATTGGAACTGAATGAATAAGTAATCACAACATTAATTCACAAGATGACCTGAAGATTACAGTCCTACCCTCTGAGCTGAGGTGAACTGATCTTATGAGCGTTTGCATGCTTATTACAAAACAAGTGGGCACCAATACTAGCAGTAGAAGTGAATCATCATCTTGTTCTTCAACAATATAGATGAATATGTTACTTCCATCCTTTCTTCGATTTTAATTTGTTTGACTTCAGATTTTTAATGATACAAATATAGGAGCCAGCTATGGGTCTGTTGGTTTGTTTTTACATAAGGTACACCTTCGGGATTGTATATATATATTTTTAAGTGACTGAAATCCATTCGAGAGCCATAAACCAACCACCACTGAGAAACCAATGGGGCATAGGGCCAGCTGTAATTATCTATGTGTATTATACAGCAAATTTGGCCTTCAACCATTTAGAATGGGGGTATCACAGCTGCAAGTCCTTGCAGCTAACAAGCTGCATCATCTCCCTTAAAAACACTTTACTATTCTAAAACTTTGATCTTTAACAAGCCAAAATGAGTAGATATATTTTTTGGAGTTATATTAGAATACAATCAAATCTACAATTGAAGTGCTTTTTCTCTCCAAATTTGGTCATAGTGACCAACATTTTTCATTCATGTTTGCCTAAGTCTTCCATTATAATTCTCACATGGTTATGTAAGGTCTTGTTTTCAATTAATATTAATAGGGGCAATTTCATATTTCCCTTTTTTTTAGATGGAAATTTCATATATACCCAAACATGCATTAAAAATATTGTACATTATGAATTCAATACTTGCACTTTGGGTATATATGAAATTAATTATGAAAGTAGGGTGATATATGAAATTAATCCATATTAATAATATCGCCTAGAGCAAAAGTGTGTAAATTGGAAGCGAGTCTAACATTTTTCATTTTCTCTCAAATTTGGTCATAGTGACAAACATTTTTCATTCATGTTTGCCTAAGTCTTCAATTATAATTCTCACATGGTTACAGTTTAATGGTAAGGTCTTGTTTTCAATTAATATAATTTAATAATATCACCTAGAGCAAAAGCGTGTAAATTGGAAGTGAGTCTAACATTTTTCATTTTCTCTCCAAATTTGGTCACGGTGACTATCATTTTTCATTCCTGTTTGCCTAAGTCTTCCATTATAATTCTCACATGGTTACAGTTTAATGGTAAGGTCTTGTTTTCAATTAATATAATTTAATAAGTAAACTACACCATTCGTCCTTGATTGCGAAACGTTATTCAGCGTTGGTCCCTCACCCTAACTGGCGTCAGTAACAGGCGTTAAGCCTATTTAAGTTGAGGGCATTTTTGTCTTTTCCCACCCACACCACTTTTCCCACCCACAAGATTTTTCCCGCTTCTTTTATTTCTCATTTCCCACTTTAATATATAACCATCCCATCCCACCTAAACTTTTTGTTTTTCTTTCTTTCTTCCATTAACACCTCTATTCACAATTATTGAAGATAAGAAATGGTGAATTGTCACTGTGGAAGACGAGCAGTGGTGAGAACATCATGAACCAACATCAACCCAGGAAGAAGGTTTTTTGGTTGCCCAGATATGGTGCGCATCATGTTATTTAGTGAGTAAGAACATGGTTTTGATTGCCTTTATGATGTTATTAACTATTATTCCCTCCGTCCCATAATAAATTTCCACTTTGACTTTTTTGAGTCTTTCTTTAGTGACTTTGACCATTAATATTTTTGTGTGTGTTATATAATACTTGATGAAATTTATAACAAATGAAAATACCTTTAAAACCCAATCTATTGATATATTTTTCATCAAGTATTATACTACACAAATAAAAATATTTATGGTCAAAGTTGAATAAAAAAAACTTAAAAAAGTCAAAGTGGACAATTATTATGAGACGGAGGTGGTATTGTTTAATCTTTTTAACATGTATCAGATTGTCCATTCCTTGATTGGGTGGATCCCTCAATGTGTGCTCGATCTGTTAACATAATACCTGGACTATTGAGATCACTGAACAACCATCAAGGACAAATCCAAGAGTTGCAGGAACAAAGAGCAAGGATGAAGAAGTGTTTGTTAATACAAATATCGTCATAAAACATTATTTATATTTTATGATCTTTACCTAAGCTTTGTTAACGACAAAAGTAAATTTAATTCTTATAAAGCTTAAAGCTTGTTAAGTTTAATAGATATTAAAACAAGCTTTTCAAATAATATCTTCATCATTCAAGCATTTACATTTTGATTAATCATATTTTGATATGACTCTAAATCATAATGTATGTTAGTATTTTTAGTTCAAGAATGTTTTGGTTTCTTAAAACAAAACATTACATATGCATTTTAACATATTTCTAAAATGGAAAAACAAACACATGACATCATGTAGTGCATCATTGAAATCCTTAGAAGATTTCACCAGACACTTTGTGTAGATTTAGACTCTACATATCTTACACAATCTTGGATAGATATGGTTGACTTTGGTAAGATTTTGGTGATCTTGCTGTCAGACCCCGGCGGCACCAAATATTAACACGGAAGGACCCTTTTGAGGGGTCCGTAGTCCGTGGTGCCTGCTGAGCATTTTGACTATAAATAGCAAAGCCAAACCAAGTTGTTTTTCATCCCTTTCTATCACATTCTCATACATTCCTTCTATCTAACATTTCTAACTCAGTTTCATATCATATTAGTGATCTCTTTTGTAGCAAAGAAGATCAAGGCATATTCAAGCTTCAACAAGTTGTTGGAAGTCTTGTTTGTTTGTTGTTGTATGATATTGTGTTGATTCATACATCATTGTTGTAACAAACCATCATAATCTTGTGAGTGTGAGTGGTTAGTATTTTAGTCCTTCAAATATATTATGTGTGGGAGTGGTTGTACCCTTGAAAAGAACTCGACATCTAGCTTAGTGTCGGAAATAGTGTGTAAGCGAAGTGTAAAGGTTTCTCCGCCGGTGAAAGGAGCTTGTTGACTAGTGAAGTTAAACTCTCGAGTGTGAGACTCGAGGAGTGGAGTAGGGCAAGGAAAAAGAGTCCTTGTAGACCGAACCACTATAAACAACTTGTCGTGGTTTGATTGTTTCTTTCCTTATCTACTCTTTATATATTGTTTGCATATTGATTATCATTCACTAACATATCTAAGATCAATATCAATTGATCTTTCAATAAGTTTCAAAACAAAGTTTTTAAGCGGTAAATTATTAAACCCCCCTTCTAGTTTTTCACAATTGGTACCAGAGCCTCGTTGCTCAAGAATTTCTAAAATATATTGTATTTTATAAACTTAAAACGATCCATGGATTCCGAAAACTTTAAAGAAGGACAATCTATGCAAAGACCACCACTCTTTGAAACCGTTTTGAAACATATGTAAAATCAAAAGATATAGATCTTTGGTTTGTTATAGTTAAAGGAGATTTTAGTTCTACAACAAAAGATATTCCTGTTGATGATCAAAAGAAATTAATAGCTAAAAATAATGAAGCTAAAATGATGCTTTATAATGCTTTGCCTAGAAAAGAATATGAAAGAATTTTTATGTGTGAAACTGCTAAAGACATTTTGGAATCTTTGATTATTACACATCAAGGAAATTCACAAGTCAATGATAACAAAATTGATCTTCTTGTTCAACAATATGAACAATTTGTTATCCTTGAAGATGAAACCATTGATTGTGGCTTTGCTCGCTTTAATACTATTATTACATCTCTTAAAGCACTTGATGAATCTTTTCGTAGTAAGAACTTTGTAAGGAAATTTCTTAGAGCACTCCATCCAAAGTGGAGAGCTAAAGTGGCGGCTATTGAGGAATCAAAAGATCTCTCAAAAGTGACACTAGACGAGCTAATCGGAAACCTCAAAGTACACGAAATGGTGATGGAGAAAGATTCGGAAATCATCAAAGGAAAAAGGGAGAAAATCAAATCCGTTGCTCTAAAAGCAAGAACGGAATCAAGTGATGATGACGAATCTTGCTCCGGTAGTGAAGATGAGGAGTATGCCATGGCCGTTAGAGATTTCAAAAAGTTCTTTAGAAGAAGAGGAAAGTTTGTAAGACAACCTCGAGAAGAAAAGAAGCCATTCCGAAAAGATCGGGATGACAAAAAGGGTAAAGGTGAAAGAAAGTGTTTTAGATGCGGTGATGCAAGTCATTTAATAGGAGATTGTCCCAAGCCACCTAAAAGCAAAACTCAACGAGCTTTTGTAAGTGGTGCTTGGAGTGATAGGGAGGAAGATGAAGAATCAAGCAAGGATGAGATCGCCCTAATGGCACATGAATCAAACGAGGTACATTCCGACTCATCTTATTCTTCTATTGATTATGACACTTTGCAAAAACAATATAATCAATTGTGTGAGCTTAGTCTAAAAATCATAACTAAAAATAAGTTTTTAAAGACTAAAAAGGAATTTTTAGAAAATGAAGTCTATGAGTTAAAAGAAAAAGCAAAACGATTAGAAAAGGGAAAAGCAAATGACGATGGTTGCAAATCATTTCAAGAGCTTAATCTTGAAATAGAAAAACTAAAGCTCACACAAGATGTTCTAATTGAACATAATTCTAAATTTAAAAGGTTTAACAAAAACATTGCTTGTGCCGATGAAATAGTTAGAATTCAAAAAACACCAAGAAACATGAATGGACTAGGATTTAATGAAGTGTTAATTCCAATGAGTCAAACCAAAACGGCCGAAAAAGACAAACAAACTGTCAAAACTGCTGCAGTACAGCACTAACCAGACGGACCCAAAAATAGGGTTCCGTCCTTTGTAAAAATCGGTGCCGTGGGGACTGCAGCAGGACATAATGTTTGTAATACGGACTGTAGTGAATTTGTCAAAGTAACAAAGAAAACCAAGGATAATGTTAAACCAAAACATGTTGTTACATCAGGAGTAGGAGTTGCTAGAAATGAATTTAGATCTAAAACTACTCAACAACGACATAAAACACCTTTTGCTAAACGCCCCTTTCCTAAAAGCAACCACAACGGACAAACCCAACTATCAACATAACGGTTGGAATCAAAACTTCCCTAGACCATATCAAACTCCATATTACATGTCATGGAACCCTTACCCATCATTTCCATATATGAACCAAGTAAATGGTATGTTTAACCCAAACGGACCCATGAGATATTGGGGACCAAACGCTTGAGTTATTTGTGTCTTAGGTATGCTTGAAAGTTGGATTGGAACCTGATGAGTGGATAAAAGATAGTGGATGCTCATGACACATGACGGGCAACAAAAGCCTCTTCTCAACATACCAAGAGTATGACGGAGGTAATGTTACTTTTGGTAGCAATCTCAAAAGCAAAAACATTGGCAAAGGTACGATTGCTCATAACTCCCTAACTATTGAAAATGTTGCTCATGTCGATAGGTTAGGATTTAATCTACTTATTATTAGTCAATTATGTGATAAAAAGTATAAAGTACTATTTGAAGAAAATGGTAGTAAAATACTAAAAGATGGTATCACCATAGCTAAAGGAGTTAGGAAAAACAACATATACGTCATGAAAATAGATAAAACATCTAATGACAAACTTTGTTTAACAACATTAGATGATAGATCAACTCTTTGGCATAGAAGCTTAGGTCACGCTAATATGAGACTTATCCAAAACCTATCTCCAAAAGAGCTAGTTAGGAATTTGCCAAAGCTTAAATATGACCAACATTTTTGCGACGCTTGCAAAATTGGTAAACAAACTCATAGTAGTCATAAGGCTAAAAACATGGTGTCCACATCTAAGTGTCTAGAACTTTTTCATATGGACTTGTTTGGTCCATCCGCTATAAGAAGCTATGGAGGCAACTTATACACTTTGGTCATTATAGATGATTACTCAAGGTTTACTTGGACATTATTTTTGAAAACTAAAAATGAAGCTTTTGATAAATTTGAGATTCTTAGCAAGAAAATTCAAAATCAACTAGGTGTTAACATTGTGTCGATCCGAACGGATCATGGTCGTGAATTTGACAATGAAACACAATTTGGAAACTTTTGTGATACAAATGGTATAACACACAACTTCTCGGCTCCTCGAACACCTCAATCAAATGGAGTTGTAGAACGTAAAAATAGGAGCATTCAAGAAATGAGTAGAACAATGCTTAATGAATAAAACATTCCTCAAAAGTTTTGGTGTAACGTCGTTGACACTTCTACATATATTTTAAATAGAGTCATAATACGTCATTTCTTAAAGAAAACACTATATGAACTATACAAAGGTAAAAAGCCAACTTTAGGATATTTTAGAGTGTTTGGATGTAAATGTTTCATTCTCAATACTAAAGATTATCTCAACAAGTTTGACCCAAAGTCTTATGAAGGTGTATTTCTTGGTTACTCACAAACTAGTAAAGCTTACATTGTCTTAAACAAAGAAACAATGAGAGTCGAGGAATCGTTGAACATAACATTCGACGAAAGTCCACCTCCCTCTAAGACATCACCTTTGGTAGATGATGACTTAGTTGAAAGTCAACTTGTAGAAAGTCAAGAAATAATTGAAAATAACAAGGAAGATGAACCATTAAATAATGAAATTATAAACATCAAAGAATCCAAAAGTCATCCTTTAGAAAAGGTTATAGGACAACTAAATCAAAGAACCTTAAGATCATAAGCCAAAAATCAAAGTAATCATTTTTGTTTTGTATCTACCATTGAACCGAAAAACATAAATGAAGCAATAAAAGATGAATCTTGGGTAATTGCTATGCAAGAAGAATTAAACCAATTCGTTAGAAATGATGTTTGGAAGTTAGTTCCAAAACCTAAAGATCAAACTATAATTGGAACGAAATGGGTTTTTCGAAATAAAATGGATGAAAATGGTGTAGTGTCTAGAAACAAAGCTAGGCTTGTCGCAAAAGGTTATAATCAACAAGAAGGGATTGATTATGATGAAACTTATGCACCGGTAGCTAGGCTCGAGTCTATTAGAATCTTACTTGCATATGCATGTGCTTATGACTTTAAATTATTTCAAATTGATGTTAAGAGTGCATTTCTTAATGGGTTTATTAACGAAGAAGTATATGTTGCTCAACCTCCCGGTTTTACCGACTTTGAAAAACCACATCATGTCTTCAAACTCAAGAAGGCATTATACGGTCTTAAGCAAGCACCAAAAGCTTGGTACGATAGACTTAAGACTTTTCTTGTTGAAAACAAATACACCATAGGATTAGTAGATAATACTCTTTTTACCAAGAAAAAGGAATCACACATTATCATTGTTCAAATATACGTTGATGACATCATATTCGGATCAACTTGTCAAGAGCTATGTGATGATTTCTCTAAAATCATGCACGATGAGTTTGAGATGAGTATGATGGGTGAGTTAAACTTCTTTTCAGGACTTCAAATTAAACAACTAGAAGATGGCATATTCTTTAACCAATCTAAATACATAAAAGATATGCTTAAGAAATTTGGTCTTGAAGACTCAAAACCAACCAAGACACCTATGTCTTCGGACACTAAACTTACCAAGAATGAGGAAGGTGAATCGGTAGATAACACTAAATATAGAGGAATGATTGGTAGCCTACTCTATCTCACGGCTAGTAGACCCGACATTATGTTTAGTGTTTGTCTATGCGCTCGCTTTCAAGAAAATCCTAACGTATCACACTTAGAAGCCTTGAAAAGGATTTTTAGATACATTAAGGGAACGACATGTTTAGGATTATGGTATCCCAAAGGAACGGGTGTAGAAACTATAGTGTATGCCGACTCGGACCATGCCGGTGACTATGTCGATAGAAAAAGTACAAGTGGTATTTGCACTTTTGTCGGACATTGTCTCACCTCATGGTTTGCTAAGAAACAAACGGCTCTAGCTATCTCAACTACTAAAGTCGAATACATCTCTGCCGGAAAAGCATGTCAACAAGCTCTTTGGATGAAGCAAGCTCTCGTGGATTACGGAATTCATCTCAACGATATCGTTATATTTTGCGACAACAAAGGAGCTATTGATCTCAGCAAAAATCCCGTTCAACATGCTCGTACGAAGAATATTGAAATCCGTCATCACTTTCTTCGCGACAATGTTCAAAAAGGAAAAATTTCAATTGAGAAAGTATCCTCCGAAGACAACATTGCCGACATTCTAACCAAGCCTCTCAAACGAGAACCATTTAATCTTCTTAGACTTGGTTTAGGGCTAATGGAACCAAACATGTAGTTAAAATATAGTCTAAACCTTAGAACAAACAAAACAAAACAAATTAGTTTAAACCTGCTACTGTTCCCACGGCACCAAACGACAACAAAGACGAAACCAATTATTTGGTGCCGTCTGGTCCATGGTGACAACAGTAGCAAAAATACTACCTACAAAACATCTTCTTCCTCACAAACCACTTTACCAAAACGTTTCAACATCATACCTAACTCATTGTTGACACTTTCTCACCCACTAATCACTGAGGATAACATCATTTTAAGTATCCTAACTACATTTCATCTCTTAATTCTGAGTATAGAATTCCAATTTGTGCACAAAATCATTACATGGGGATTATGTATATTCTTGTACAAAACATGGATTTAATTGGCAAATTTCATAACTAGTTATTGAAATTAGGTACTACATTGTCACATTGCATAAACAAATCATGTTTCCCACTAATCAAAAGATAATGACTATAAGGCCTAAGTCTAAATAACCAAACACCCCATGTCAAAAAATTTGAAAAGCTTCTCACTTGTAGGAAAACAATTTTTCATTGTTAATACAAATAGAAACATAAATTTTCATCACTTGCATAATGCTCTTGAATACTAAAGGTAATACATAACTAATATGCATTCCCGGGTATATTCAAATGAAGCCACATTGAATTAGGAGCGTTTGGGTTATCTCATGTCGTTTGCCGCAAGATTCTATGATCACAAGGATACTCTTAACTACATTCCCAAACATCACAAAGCCAAGGGCCTTTCCAAAGAACAAGTTGAATTCTTTAAGAGTCTTGAGCAAAGATACTTCCATGAGGGTAGAACCATTCACTCCTCCTTTGTCGACGGAACCAATCTCCGTCAAGAACTTGCCACCATTCACTTCGATTGTCTCCTTGACATCGATGAACCCATTTGCCCTAGGTTTGTTTTAGAGTTCTATGCTAGTGTTACAACTTTCATTGATGAGGATGATGAATTTGGTCTTAGGTTTAGGATCAATCAAAACGACTACTCCATCTCCTTAAGTCAATTTGCTCAAGTGCTAGGAATTCCCAACCAAGGTACATGTGTCTATTCGGATAAGTGGTCACTCACTATCCTTGATGCAATCAATGACCGCTCTCTTCCCTACCAAACTCCTTTAGCGGATAAGGATGTCATCCGTGAGCACCTTTTTAACGAAAGGGCCGCTCCAACCCGTGTCACCCGAAAGGGAAAGGAAGTAAACCGAGATCCATATGGTATGGAGCTCAATGAGCTTAAGCCCGAATTTAAGAAGTGGGAGGAACTCCTTAAAGCCAATGTCATTAGCACTATAGGAAATAGGGACCATATCAATGCTTGCCTTTGTCACATGCTCTAAAACTTGTCCACCCGTCAACCATTCAATTTAGCCTACTACATTGCTAGGAGAATGATTAACATTCCAACTCAAGGATCAGTCGCTCTTCCTTACGAGATGCTCCTCACCCGTCTCTATAGAGCTTTTGCACCCATTACACCAAGCCCAAAAGGGTTGAAGCTTGACTATGCTCTCATCCCTCACATTTTTGTGCCCTTGAGTGACAAGCGAGTGGCTAAGACTAAAGGCAAAAGGGCAAAACCTCCAACTCCATCATCATCATCATCAAATAGCTCCGAGGACGGTCTCTCAAATTCTCGCCTTCCATCTCAAGAGTACTATGCATCTCTCCCCGAGATTTAGAATGAATCGGCAGAGTTCAAGCAAACCAAGGGGATGTTCAAGTGCCTTGGTAGGATGATGACTAAGATCTACAAGAAGTTGGATAGGTGAGGTTCATTTGATGGAGTGTTTGGAACAAGACAATAACTATGATGTACGATACAATTTGGTTGTTTTTAATTTGTAGGATGATAATATGACTTAAAACAATGTTGTATGCTAACCGGTTCATGAAGGGGGATATCACAAGTGTGTTATCAAATTTTACCCATTTTCACTTATATGTGAAAATCGTTAGCCCTTGGTCAAATTCTATGCTCCACTATGTTTGTATATGTGTTATTGATTATTCCTAACTAGAAATGATTAATGTCACATGTTTTAAGCAAAATTTCAAGTTTCGGAAAAGTCCCCGACACCTAAAATTATGGTCTGTGTTGATTTCTGGTCACCACGGACAGGACGACACCAAAATTTTGGTACCGTCTGTTATGTATTTTGGTACCGCCGTACCTGTACAGGCGGACCAGGCGGCACCATTTTAAGGGTTCCGCCTGTGTAAACTTTTGGTGTCGTGGATCCTACAGGTAATTTTCTAAATTTCGCCTATTTCAACATTCCAAATTACCATACATTGCTTCTAGGTTAATCTTAACTAGTTCTTACCCATATTAGAACTAGTGTGTTAATACAAATAAGCCGTAAAAACGTTTATTTATATTTTACGATCTTCTAATGTTTTGTCGATAACAAACGTAAAATCATTTTAACGAAACAAATAAAATACGTAAATAGTTTGATTCAATAGTTTTCTAACACACTAACGTTTTCACATAAAACACTAAAACAAGTATAAGTGATTTTATGATTTAGATACATATGTACAACAACTAGTGTTTACATATTGGGCTAACATATACTTAACTAAGTATATACTAAAATGGGTAAAAACAAGTTTATACTAAAATGAGTAAAAATAGGTATATACTAAATGGGTAAATACTAGCAAATGGTATTGACCCATAACCCATGGTTTTATACAAACCACTTAACCAAGTTCAATGTATTCTAGAGATACATTGTATCTAGAAAGAAACCCATGGATCAACCCATAACCCATAACCCATGACCCATGACCCATGACCCATAACCAAAAATACCCATGGGCAAAGAGGAGCGTCCCACAGATCCCTAGCTTTGTGCTAGACGGATCCCTTGTGGGAGGGATCCGCGGGATCCGGGGAACAGTAGAAAATTTCCTCTATAAATAGAGAGCCATTTCTTCCTTTCTACTCACCACTTTCACACATACTCTCTCAAAGTATTGTACCTCTCTAACCTCAGATCCAAGAGATCTATGTAGTTTGTCATTTGTTTTTGTGTGATCTTCTAGGTTCCTCTTAAAGGCGAGATCACCACTTCTTGAAGTCGAGCAAGCTCAAGTCCATGAGTTGCCATGCTTCGTCATCATCAAGACAACTAAGGTTCTCTTGTTGATTGTTCTTTCTTCCTCCGTAGATGTTGTGTTGAAGGCATTAGTGAAGGATGACGAAAGAGTCAAGACGAAAGCATTAGTGAAAGGTGTTTAACGTCCGCGTCAAAAGAATTAGTGAAGAATGCTAAAGGTGTCAAGACGAAGGCATTAGTGAAAGGTGCCAAGCGTTGTGTCGAAGGCATTAGTGAAGGATGCCTAAGAATAAAATTAAGTGGCATTAGGGAAGAATGTCTAGGTCGTATAATCGATGAGGTGCATCGTTATACATATAAGTACTTGTCTATTTCCAAGGATGGTGATATCCTTGATGGTGTTGTAACAAGGAGTGGATCTCCTTGAAGATTAGGTTTTGTGTTGTGATGGGTAGTAGTTCCTCTATAGTAATGGAAATAGGTGCTTAGCCTAGTACCTAATAAAGGGTAGGCGACGTTGTGATAGGATTAGTTCTCCTTGGTATGAAAGAACTCGGTGGTTAGCCTAGCACCGTATAAAGGGTAGGCGACGTTGTGTTAGGTGTGGTTCGCCTTGGTGTGAAAGAACTCGGTATTTAGCTTTGTACCAGAAAAAGGTGTAAGCGACGTTGTGAAGGCTTCTCCGCCATAAGGAGATTGGTGTAGTGTTTACGAACTCTCGAGTAGGTGACTCGGGGAGTGGAGTAGGGCAAGAAAGGTGTCCTTGTAGCCGAAACACTATAAATACTTGTGTCGTGGTGATGTGCTTCTTACTCTTTATCTTTCATTACATGTTTATATATCTATCTATCAACGTCCAACATAAACAACCAAATAGATTGACATAAGTCGATCTAAATATTTAAAAGGAAGTTTTAAATTGGTAAAACTATTCAACCCCCCCCCCTTTTCTAGTTTTCCACAATTGGCATCAGAGCTTCGTTGCCAAGTTTCTTAAAGTATGTTGTACTTTAAAAACTTGATACGATCCGTGTATGTTTGAAAACTACAAAGAAGGATTTTTTTAAGTCATGTTTTAAAAATCATTATAATGTTTATTGTTGGACAATGATAGAATGTTCTAACATTTTTCTTGTTAAGTATTCTTCATGCTTGGATTAAGGATTACCAAGAAGATCATGAAGAATCCATCTAAATATTCCTTTTTCGCAAAAAGAATGTTTAGTATTGTCCTTCTCACAATATGAATCTGGAGATTCCAAAAAGATCACAAAGCATTTAATCTAAATACTTCTTTTCTTAAAAAGAATATTTAGCAAAGGTATGATCGCTAATAATTTACTTTTGATTTTATTATTGTTAAAATCTTAGTTGCATGATTTATATATGTTAGTAATTACTTAAGTAGTTACCTATATTATAGTCATCATCAAGAATAGTATTCTTCGACTAAGTTGTATAGACTAAGCTACCAACTCGTAATAATGATATCTTGGTTATTCGATAGCCTCAATCATTATTCATCACAAAGGATTTACTGACACTTCATCTATGTCAATAAATATCCATGTAAAACTTCTTATATTATAATAAAATGGGATTTTATTATAATGTTTGAAAAGCTTCCCAAGAATTATGACTAATTTTTAAAAAGGGAACCCCGTATAATAGGAATAGTATTAAAATCTTCAAAACCTCAAATCACAAGTTTTAGAGCCTTAACATCAAAACTCTAGGCGTTTTAGAACTCCCAAACCAAAGTTATCAAAGAATGTTTGAGCTGATTTTTGCTGTCAAGCCGGATCCCAAATGAGAGGGATCCGTGCAACAGAAGACAGCTTAAATTAAAGAATGATCATTGTGGATGTTCCACAATTATACTCACCCCAAAGACTCACGAACAAGAACACAACTACTGTTCACAGGAGCAATTTGATCATTCCTCTCAAGCTTAACAATCACTTGTGTAAGTATAATCTTCACTACATTGTTAATTTAATTCCTTGATTTCTAGGATTACAATTTCTTCATCTTTAAGAGTTGGGTTCAAATGAGTTTATCATAATTTGTCACCACATTGTTTTCTAAGATAATCTAAATCAAAGAATTAACATTGTTAATACAAATTAAACACATTTCTTGAATCCAACAAAGATTATGAGAGCAAAATTGTGATCAAACCCTCTAGGTTACTATTCATAATTAACACCACATTGTGGTTATGTTGTTTAGGAACAATCATGCCAAGCAACAAGCAACAAGATTACCAAGACATCGCTCACTACATACCCATGTACCATAGGAAAGATGGACTAAGTCCGGACGATAGGAAAGCCTTTAAGATGCTTGAAAAGAGACTCTTTCATGAAGGTAGAGTTGTTGATCCATCATTCCTTGCAAATAGCGACATAAAGGAAGTTTTTGGAACAATTGGGTTTGATTGTTTATTGGATATAAAGGAGCAAATTTGCCCGGTCTTTGTGCTTGAGTTCTACAAGAAAATGGGTATAATTAGAAATGATGATGGGTCCATCTCAATTGAATTCACCATAAATGGACATGAGTACACTCTTTCGCTTGAGGATTTTGGAAGAATAATAGGGGTTCCATATGATGGTGTTTGCATGTATTCTAATGAGTGGTCGTTGGAGGAGATACACTCTATGGTTGATCATCACGAAATTTATCACACGATAATCCCGGAAGCAACCACGGTAAGGGACACCGTGTTTATGCCAAGAGCATCCCCATCAAGGGTTACTAGGAAGTCAAAAGTGATCTATAGGGATCCTTTCCAAATGGAGCTCTCGGAGATGTACGGGTTGTATAGGAAATGGGAAGATGTGATAAGGGAGAATGTGGTGTGCCTAGTAGGAAACAAGGATCACCCCAACGCATGTCTAAGCTTCATGATCTATTGCCTAGTGACCGAGACTCGCTTTAACATTGCCTACTACATGATCAAGAGAATGGCAAGTGTAAGAAGCATGGACAAGATGGTGCTCCCGTATGCGATGCTCCTAACCCGTCTTGCGAAATTCATCTTTGCATTAGATCCTTCTCCACAAACCTATGACCATAGCTTTTGCAACAAGGTTATGGTATCATTAACCGAGGGAAGAACCACGAGGTTTATGGTAGATGGAAAAAGGCCTCACCCACCCACGGATTCCTCAGAAGAAAGGGAGAGACAAAGAGAAGGTGAAGGAAGTAGCAACCCACTCGGAAATACCGAACTTGACCCCTTGGAGTATATCAACCAATTGTCGGACGTTCCTGGTGCTTCACCCGAATGGCAACAAACCAAGGGAATCTTCAAGTGCTCTGCCAATTTCTTGTAGAAAAAGAGGTAGAAATGGTATGATAAAGAATGGAGGACGGGTGAAGACGGGATGGGGAGGAGAAGAGAGGTAAGGTCATAGGACCAAAATTTGTGATGAACAATTTCAAACAATGGTTTGTAACACTTTAACTATGCTCGTAGTATGTAGGTATCACCTTATCTTGGCACTAAACAATTCTAACTTAGGAATTTGAAGAATGAGATTTTACGACCCCTTGAGTGGTCGTCGTCACTCATTCTAGGAATATTAGCTCTTCCTACTTTGCTATACATTATATTTGTTGTGTTCTTGCATTTAGTCCCTATATAAAAAACTAGGAGAAGCATTTACTAAAAAGTGCAAAGTTGCACATTTTCTGAAAGCCTTCTGATCTGCAGTAGGCGGATCCCAGCATTTGAACTAGACGGATCCCTCCCAAAAGGGATCATCGGGATCCGTGACCTCTGATAAGCAATACAGACTTGCTTACATCAAAATAGCTTACTAGATCACCTCACACTAGTCAAACATAAGATACTAGAGCCAACTAAGTCTTCCTCAGATAGTTGAAAGCTTTATACTCATCCATAGCTTACCTAGGATATATTTCAAAACGTTTTTGATTTATCAACTCGTCAAAACTCACCATAATTCTGCTCCAACACTCACACATTATTTATCACATCTGATAGCACTTAGTTAGGTATATCCATCAATTTTAGCAAATTGATCTTAATCACCTTTTGACTCAAAATTAGGCTCAAAACTAGTTTTTCATTTTTTTTTATTTTTTAAGATTTTAGTAATTTTTTCTTAGATCATCATCTGACTTCTAGGATTTATTACCACCATTTCTCCATATCAAATTAAATGGTATCCTTGTCAAACACATAATTAGACAACCTAAAGTCAATTTTCTTACCCAAAACCATCATTAAGCACCATCACTCATTATGTTTGAGGATTTGAGATGTCCAACAGCTAAAGACTTCAAAATTAAGTCAAAACCACGAAATCCATTAATATCAAACCTTACAAAAGAATAACCATTTCACCTAGAACCTGCCTGACAGCCGGATCCCTGGTCTTTAACCAGACGGATCCCTGCTGAGAGGGATCCGCGGGATCCGTGGCTGCAGAAAGCCTGAATCAACTTCCATATTCAATTTTAAGTCACCTTTTGGTTATCTAACCACTTTTAGCCTTCATTTATTATCCTCCTAGAGCTGATCAATATCCTAAGTGCATGCTTAATCCTCTAAGTGGATAAGAATTTAATTTCCTAATTCATATTATCCTTTATAAACCAAACAACCTTAGGGTTAAGGCATCACTCTCACTTACCTCTCAAAAATCAGCAACTAGTAGTTTATATTAGCATCATCATCACTATGACAAAGGCTCTTAGCAACAAATCTTCAACCATAGGATCATCCAAAAGAAAGGGTCAAATGATCCATGAAATCTCATCCACCGAAACATCTCCCATTAGAGATAATAATACTAGAATCCCACCTCATCAAACTCATCCAACAAGTGCTAAGAGAACCGCAAGGATTAGCATCAAACCTTTCGGACTAGAAAAAGGATCATCTAGTTCAAAACCAAACATGGTTAGTTCTAGCAAGCCGTCAAAACCTTCATTCCTTAAGAATGGACTACACTCCTTGAATGAGCCTCTTCCTCACCCAAACATCTACTCATTGGATCATTCACCACCAAGAACCTCTCATTCACCAACTTTTCATTGAATATGGAACCACCAACAACACCAACTAGTCCATCATGGGAGACAAGGAACAACCTTGATCATATAGAAGAATTTCCATTACCACCCTCATTTTTAAAACCTCATCCCACTTCTCAAAATGAAGACCCACAATCACACATAGAGCCTTCTCAAAATATCCATTCCCCTCCGGTTCCAAACCAAGACAATAATTGTCCAAATTGTCTAATCACTCAAGGACTTGTTCAAGAAGCACGAAATGAGATACATTTCATGTTTAATCATCTTCTTGCAAAGTTGGATCAAATCAACAAGTCCACTCATCCCTAGAATCAAACACATTGTCGCGTTTTAAGTCTAGTAACTATTTAGTATTTAGTAGTATTTATATGGCCTAGTTCATTCTCTTAGTTTTAGAGATTTGTTTGATTATATCTTGTTTTATTGAATGAATATTTATATGCCGTAAAAACGTTTATTTATATTTTACGATCTTCTAATGTTTTGTCGATAACAAACGTAAAATCATTTTAACGAAACAAATAAAATACGTAAATAGTTTGATTCAATAGTTTTCTAACACACTAACGTTTTCACATAAAACACTAAAACAAGTATAAGTGATTTTATGATTTAGATACATATGTACAACTAGTGTTTACATATTGGGCTAACATATACTTAACTAAGTATGTACTAAAATGGGTAAAAACAAGTTTATACTGAAATGGGTAAAAACAAGTATATACTAAATGGGTAAAAACTAGCAAATGGTATTGACCCATAACCCATGGTTTTATACAAACCACTTACCAAGTTCAATGTATTCTAGAGATACATTGTATCAAGAAAGAAACCCATGGATCAACCCATAACCCATAACCCATGACCCATAACCAAAAATACCCATGGGCAAAGAGGATCGTCCCACGGATCCCTAGCTTTGTGCTAGACGGATCCCTTGTGGGAGGGATCCGCGGGATCCGGGGAACAGTAGAAAATTTCCTCTATAAATAGAGAGCCATTTCTTCCTTTCTACTCACCACTTTCACACATACTCTCTCAAAGTATTGTACCTCTCTAACCTCAGATCCAAGAGATCTATGTAGTTTGTCATTTGTTTTTGTGTGATCTTCTAGGTTCCTCTTAAAGGCGAGATCACCACTTCTTGAAGTCGAGCAAGCTCAAGTCCATGAGTTGCCATGCTTCGTCATCATCAAGACAACTAAGGTTCTCTTGTTGATTGTTCTTTCTTCCTCCGTAGATGTTGTGTTGAAGGCATTAGTGAAGGATGCCGAAAGAGTTAAGACGAAAGCATTAGTGAAAGGTGCTTAACGTCCGTGTCAAAAGCATTAGTGAAGAATGCTAAAGGTGTCATGACGAAGGCATTAGTGGAAGGTGCCAAGCATTGTGTCGAAGGCATTAGTGAATGATGCCTAAGAATAAAATCAAGTGGCGTTAGGGAAGAATGCCTAGGTCATATAATCGATGAGGTGCATCGTTATACATATAAGTATTTGTCTATTTCCAAGGATGGTGATATCCTTGATGGTGTTGTAACAAGGAGTGGATCTCCTTGAAGATTAGGTGTTGTGTTGTGATGGGTAGTAGTTCTTCCATAGTAATGGAACTAGGTGCTTAGCCTAGTACCTAATAAAGGGTAGGAAACGTTGTGATAGGATTAGTTCTCCTTGGTGTGAAAGAACTCGGTGGTTAGCCTAGCACCGTATAAAGGGTAGGCGACGTTGTGTTAGGTGTGGTTCGCCTTGGTGTGAAAGAACTCGGTATTTAGCTTTGTACCGGAAAAGGTGTAAGCGACGTTGTGAAGGCTTCTCTGCCATAAGGAGATTGGTGTAGTGTTACTGAACTCGATTAGGTGACTCGGGGAGTGGAGTAGGGCAAGGAAGGTGTCCTTGTAGCCGAACCACTGTAAATACTTGTGCCATGGTGATGTGCTTCTTACTCTTTATCTTTCATTACACGTTTATATATATATATCTATCAACGTCCAACATAAACAACCAAATAGATTGACATAAGTCGATCTAAACATTTAAAAGGAAGTTTTAAATTGGTATAACTATTCAACCCCCCCTTCTAGTTTTCTATATAGTGTAACACACTTAGGCATATAGGATATCCTTTTCCCACCAAAATTCAAAATTTTCAAAAATCCACCCAAGGAGCCCTTTTTCATAAAGGAAGGAACCAAAAATTTGGTTCCTTGCAATCCGTGGGTGATCTGATTCTAAAGATCCCATCATCATTAGAACACATTTATTGCAAATCTTTGTCTCTTCACTCCATCCTTCTTGTATGGATTGACTTGGGTGATATGACTAGCATTAAACCCACTTCAAAATCATTAGGAACCTCATCTCTTCTATGGTTTAACATCAAATCAAACACATTTCTCCATAATTTTCAAATCCTATAAATTAAGTGCTTTCACCATGATCATCTTCACACCTTCTCAACTCTTATCATCTACTAGCAACAACTTAAGCCAAAATGACCAAGTCTTCACCATCAACAAAGCCTTGCAAAAGAACCGCTAGAATGAGCGTAAGACCTTGTTTTTTTCGTCAACATAAGCTCCTCTTCCGAGTCATCTCCATTAACCATCTCATCTCCCATAAGAGATGACACAGCTCTCACTTTGGCTACTCTTACACCACCTCCACAATCACCTATCATCATCACTACTCCACCACCAACAAAGACTCCTAGCTCACCACCACCGGCTCCTATCCAAACATCAAAATCACCATCACCTCCAAAATATCCAACACTCATCCCATTAGAGTTATTCTCTACACCACCTACATCTCCAAATCCATTTTTGGAAGACTCTGAGGACTTGCCTCCTAGGCCCAATCATCCACCACCACTACCATCTTTTGGTACTATTGAGTAAATAGCTCATGAGTCTCCACGTCCATCTTTTGACCCAAACGCCCCGTTAGGGCCAAGACCTATTCTTTTCCATCCCATCCACAAGAAAATCCATGGTCCTTTGTATGGGGATCAACCACTACCTGCAACATCAATGCCCTCTCATATAGATGACATTGAGGAATCCATGTGGGAGGATCACCCCACCAAAGAAGAGATTGAAGCCGAGCTCAATCACCTCCACCAATTTTCCAATATGGTGGATTCCCATCTTAGTGATGCTATGCAATTGCAAAGTGCTTTGCTAGCTTCCATAATCACCACTCCAAACACCAACACCTCCACCATTCCACCACCACAAAACCATGAACCATACTACCCTCCTAGACATGGTTGCTCCAGTTGTGAGCGGATCGCCCAAATCACCGAAAGGACCCGGGTGATGGTCCATGAGCTTCAAGACGAAATGAGGTTCATCCTCATTCACATCCTAGAGCGCATCAATGCTCTTGCTCATCCACCACCTCAATAGGAGGGTCCTAGTTTATTCTCTTTAAGCATTTTTATTTTTCTAGGCTTTTCTTTGCATTTTTTATTTTCTGGGATAATTGTTTTTTCTTGTACTAACACTTCATTGTGTTCCCTTTTCATGATTTTATATCATGAAAAATTTTAACAAATGAATGGTGTTTCTTATATTGTTGTTGATTGTTACATGGTGTTTGGAAATGCTTGTGATGATGCTTATTACTAATATTTTTTTTTGTAGCTTTTTCACAATCCATGTATCTTTCTCTTGGCACCCAATTTAGGGGGAGCATTGGTCAAGGGGGAGATAATGGCTCGGGCTCATTACATATTCCACCTCGCATCTTCCTTTTGTTGAGACAAAAAGGGGGAGAATTATATAGAACTTGGTTATAATTGACTTTTATAAAAGTGAACTGCATACTTTGACTTTCTGAAAAGTCAACATCATACTTCAACTAATGAAGACTTTGACTTTCTAATAAAAAGTCAACTGCATACTTTGACTTTCTGAAAAGTCAACATCATGTCTATATTGGACATACTTGCATTATCATTTTTTATCTTTCAAGTTCTAAAACTAATATATTTATAACTCTTTTACAATCTTTACATCTTTTATAAAAATAAAATATATATTTTGTCCTCAACAAAAAGGGGGAGATTGTTAATACAAATATCGTCATTAAACATTATTTATATTTTATGATCTTTACCTAAGTTTTGTTAACGACAAAAGTAAATTTAATTCTTATAAAGCTTAAAGCTTGTCAAGTTTAATAGATATTAAAACAAGTTTTTCAAATAATATCTTCATCACTCAAGCATTTACATTTTGATTAATCATATTTTGATATGACTCTAAACCATAATGTATGTTAGTATTTTTAGTTCAAGAATGTTTTGGTTTCTTAAAACAAAACATTACATATGCATTTTAACATATTTCTAAAATGGAAAAACAAACACATGACATCATGTAGTGCATCATTGAAATCCTTAGAAGATTTCACTAGACACTTTGTGTAGATTTAGACTCTACATATCTTACACAATCTTGGATAGATATGGTTGACTTTAGTAAGATTTTGGTGATCTTGCTGTCAGACCCCGGCGGCACCAAATATTAACACGGACGGAACCCTTTTGAGGGGTCTGTAGTCCGTGGTGCCTGCTGAGCATTTTGGCTATAAATAGCAAAGCCAAACCAAGTTGTTTTTCATCTCTTTCTATCACATTCTCATACATTCCTTCTCTCTAACATTTCTAACTCAGTTTCATATCATATTAGTGATCTCTTTTGTAGCAAAGAAGATCAAGGCATATTCAAGCTTCAACAAGTTGTTGGAAGTCTTGTTTGTTTGTTGTTGTATGATCTTGTGTTGATTCATACATCATTGTTGTAACAAACCATTATAATCTTGTGAGTGTGAGTGGTTCGTATTTTAGTCCTTAAAATACATTGTGTGTGGGAGTGGTTGTACCCTTGAAAAGAACTCGACATCTAGCTTAGTGTCGGAAATAGTGTGTAAGCGAAGTGTAAAGGATTCTCCGCCGGTGAAAGGAGCTTGTTGACTAGCGAAGTTAAACTCTCGAGTGTGAGACTCGAGGAGTGGAGTAGGCAAGGAAAAAGAGTCCTTGTAGACCGAACCACTATAAACAACTTGTCGTGGTTTGATTGTTTCTTTCCTTATCTACTCTTTATATATTGTTTGCATATTGATTATCATTCACTAACATATCTAAGATCAATATCAATTGATCTTTCAATAAGTTTCAAAACAAAGTTTTTAAGCAGTAAACTATTCAACCCCCTTCTAGTTTTCCACAATGTCTTTATGTTTCTTGGGCTCTTTTGTTGATGTATGTTGTGTACAATCTCTTGACTTAAATAAGATTTTAAGTTAGGTTCTTTAATGGGTGTCTAGTGTAAGTTAAGGTTATTTTGTGGTGTTTAAGTTCTTTTGTGGTGTTTAGGTGTTTAGTGGATGTTTTGTGGTTTCTATGAATGAATCAAATGAAGTTGTTGGTATTCTTTTTGTGTTGAATGTATTGAACCAAACCATATGATCAATGTTACCCATTAGCAAACAATGATAGTCAATCAATTAAAAGTCAAAGACTTGTGTTCTTTTAGTCACTGAATTACAAAAAAGTGACCCATTACCAGAAAGTGGAATAGACCCATTACTTGTTAAGTCAAATGGACCCATAACAAGAAAGTGAAATTACATATTCTTGAAAACACAGATTCTTGACACATTACCAACTAGTAAAAGAAGTCAACTGCATATTTAAGTGCAATAGAACTACTACCATTACCAGATACAAGCCAAATACAAAAGAAGTCTAATAGAACCATTACCATTACCAAATACAAGTCTAATAGAACCATTACCAAATACAAGCCATGATCATACAAAATAGCCCAACTGCATCTAAGTTTTGCAGACCAAATACAAGCCATGATCATGACAGACAAGCCATGATCATACAAAGTCATAATCCTACTGAGACCATGTCCAAATACAGATAAGTAGTCATAATCCAAACACAAGAAACTGAAATAATACATAAACAGAAATATCAACCAAGAACAACAACTTTCTTCCTTGGTGGACCTTTCTTCTTCTTTCCATCATCAACTGCAACTCCATTACCTTTATCAGCATCAATAGGTCTTCTTGCAGAGTTGTCATCTTCCCCAAAAGAACTTCTAGTTTTCCTCTTCTTACCACCTCCCTTTGACTTTGATTTTCTTGGTCCAGTGCAACTCCTTGAGTTGTGACCTCTGGTTCCACACTTGTCACATGTGACAGTCTTGAGTTTCCTTGTCAGCTTACCATCCTTGGACATATGCACAGCATCAACCTCTGCCCTAGACTTCCTCCTTTCCTTTCTTGGTCTTCCAACCTGTGGTTGATGTTTTGGTGGTAGCAGAGTTGTTGGTACATTACACTTAGGCCAATGAACTGTACCTCTGATTGGTTTGATCATGTATGAGTAAACCTTCTTCCATGTATCCAGCCTATATCATGGTGTTGGGTTCAGTAAATACCCAAACCCCTTAATCTAGGATTTGAATAGAAAATATCCTAAGTGTTTAGTCCGTTAAACACTAACAGGTCACTAAGTGCATAGTCTCTCAGTGAGCCATCTTCAGGATACTCAGTAAGAGGCAAAGAAGAAGTCTCTCCACTCAGTAAGGTGGAACTTAAAGGGTGAAGGCGGAGTCAAAAGAAGATGGTGGCTTCAGTGAGTGATGACAATAACTCACTGAATCCCTAAGACTCCTCTCCGACTACTTACTGAGACAAAGCTGAAATAGAAGACTGAAGGATTTGAAGACTGAAGAATGAGCGGGATAAGGCGGGATAAGTTTGAATCGGATAAGACGAAGTCCTTATCAACCAAAGTCAACTTTCCCTGAATGACAAGCGATCGAGGTTGGTGTCATCACTGAACTTTGGAAAGCAGATCTTGTCTCTTACTTAAAATAGTCTTTGTAAGCAGAGACAAAATACATCAGTATTTTGTCTTACGTAAATGTCGGTTGTCACTTAGGAAAGAGTTAAAACTCATGCTTGTATAAATAGCATAAGAGATGGAGTGAAAGATTTAAGCTTGTGAATTGTAAAAACACACATACACGCAAGCCATATTTCACTCCTCCAAATACAACTTAATCCCTGAGATAGCTCAGTGGGTACTTGTAGTTGTGCTCAGACTTAGCCTGAGCTTCGTGAGGAGTTACACCCTTTGTCATTTCAATCCCAAGCACTATTCCGCAAGTACTTGGGTAATGTATTCTTGTTTGATTCATTTCTAATAAAGAATATTATGTTGAAAATTATTCAGTGTGTTTTACTTACATCTTATCAGTCATAGATTAACTGTTAACTTATTTTTAAATACTTAACTGTTTTACGATAGTGAATAGGGAACAACAAGTGGTATCAGAGCAAGGCTGATTATAAAACCTTTTAAGCCGCTCTAAAACGTTTTTAAATCAGGATCCTTATGGCTGAAATTGATGTACCCCAACTAGTTGATAAAAAGGATGGAGCTTATTAATTTGTTGCCCCTGGACTTGAAGTTGGTAAATTTAACAAATGGAAAAAGCGTATGCTTTGCTATTTGATTAGGATGGAACCTTATTATATCAAGTGTATAAATGAATGTCCATTTATCCCAAAGCTGCGAAGGTTTGCCTAAACACTGAAGCTCGATGGACTTCGAGGATGAGAGGAGAGTGGTCAACCGGGACCAAAGACTCAAAAGTATCATCATATCATGTCTTCCTGATGATATTATGGAGTATGTTATAAGCTGTAGTCAGCTAAACAAACTGGGATGACCTATTCAATAGCCATGAAGGCCCATCGATACCAAGGAAAACAAGATAATGGACACGAAACTTGAGTATAACACCTTAGGGGATAAGGACTGAAACTCTGTCTTAAACTTACACCCGGTACAAAACTATTCTAAATGAACTGTCTAATGATGGTGTAAAGTTATCCAAACATGAAATCAATGTTGGTTTTGTCAATAGTCTCCACGAGAAGTGGTGAGTTTCTCTCGGGGACTTAGGAATGCTAATCATATCCGAGAATCTTGAACTTCACGAAATTTATGGGAAATTTGTCTATGAGGAAAACCTCATCAACTGACGATACCCTGACTTAAAAAAGTCTCACGAAGTCAAGAAGTCCCTGACCACCACTTCAACACCAATATCAACTGCTTTATATTCTAACAACGTGGTTCAAGATTTCCAAGAAAATTCAGATGATGAGCCTGATGAGAGATCAAGTGAGGAGTACCTAAATGACTTGAACGTTGAATTTCAGGAAATGGCACTCCTTGCTAACTCTCGGAGGTTTATAAAAAGAAACAAAGGTTTTTCAAATGCTAAAGCGAATGAGGACACTGAATGCTTTAAGTGTCACAAAAGAGGTCATTTTGCAAAAGACTGTTTTTCAAAACAATTTCGAACCCTCATTATAAACCATCGAGGGTCAAATCGGTCCTCAGGCTTTAGCAAATTTCAACCAAAAATCTATCAGTCTCATCAAAATCTTCAAAACAAATCTGATCAAAACAAAACTGTTGATTTTGAAGCTAAGTATAGGAAAGTCAAAGCTAAGATTGCATTGCTTGAAGCCGGTCCCTCGAAACAAAAAAGTGTTCAATCTGTGCGGGGTAAAACAAAGGCCTTGTTCTTTGAAACCCTTGGGATGAAGAGCCGGTCTCATCGATGATGAAATGGTGTATGTCGATTACTGCTGATGGCCCTCTCGAGAAGAGGAAAAGCTAGCTGTTGGGAAAAATCATGCGGGGAATGGAGAGTGGGTCAATATCACAATGAAGAAGGTAAATATTTAACTTTCTATGGATGATGACTCGATTGGCGATCCTATATGAACTATATCAATGTTGACCTTAAGTTTGTAGAAGAGCAGCGATTAAATATTTTTCAAAATATAACAAGCTAAGTTTTGAACTAAACAAGTGTAGGGATGAACTGCTTTTTTAAAACAAAATAAGCTTGAGGCAATCACTTTGCAAATTCAAAACACTGAATTTGTTAAAAGAAATCAGGCTCTTCAAGATGAACTTAAGAAAGAAAAGGAAATCATTGCTAGTTGGACTGCTAAGAATCCAAGAGTCTTTGATGCTGTGGGAGCTCCCAGTAGCAAAAAGAGAGTCATAGGTGAAGATCATCTCCCTGACTCTCACAACAAAGACCGATCTCCCAAACCATTTGTGTCGGTGGCATGATTACCAATGTGTTGACTATTCCCAAGCCCGTGATTGGATTGAGCGGGTTAATCCGATAGTAAGTTTCTAATTTCGATTATGGAAGAATTCTAGAGCCTGAAAGTCAAGCTCTAAAGAGCATGCTTGAACTCCCTGATGTGCCCAGTAGTACTGAACACATCTCCGAGTCTGAAGCAGAATCTCAAGCACCACTTCCACCCCTAGAACCTCTTCAGGTCTTTGCTCCTAGCTCGAGCTTACTCCATTACAATTCAATCCACACTCACCAAAAGAAAGGTCTGGACTTGGTAGAACCATTCTAAAAAGACCATAAAAACCAATTCAACAAGAATCTACCCCTACTGAGACTTCCACATCCTCTGTCCCCACTGAAGCTGACCAAATTCAGCAGCTAACTGAACTTGTGAGGAAGCTAACTGATAAGATGGAATCCATCGAAAGAGTTCCTGAATCAATCAAGGAAACAAAGTCAGCTTTCTCTAGTTCCTCAAAGTCAAAAGCCACCAACAAAACCTAGCAGAAGTGTGATCTATGCCACTATACTAGTCATACCACTGAAAACTGTTATAGAATCCTTTTTTGTATGATCTGCAAAAAGGATGATCACAGAACTTCTGATCACTTACAATATTTAAGTTCACTCAGTAAAGCAAACTATACCAAAGTTGGTCATCAGTATGCTTCAACCTCTAAATCTGCTCACAAGTCTAGAGCAAAACCCTTTCCTCCTTGCCCACACTGTGGCTTTAATGATCATCATCCTGATGACTGTCTCATGAACACTTGCTGTGAGATTTGCGGAAATCCAGCTCATGAGACATCCCAGCATGACAGTGTCATCCAAGCAAGGAGAAGTTCCAAGCAACCCAGAATCACTGAGTCATCATCAGTCTCCAAATGCAAAACCTGTGGTAGCACAGTGCACTCAACCACTGACCATGAGCCAATTGCTAAATTCAAACAGACCTTTAGGCCCAAGCCCACTAGTATGTGGGTCAGCAAGAGAAACTAATCCAGTTTATTATTGGTGCAGAGACACGCCAGGGAGCCTATTTGGCATCTAGATAGTGGATGCTCAAGAAGCATGACTGGTGTTAAGGAGTATATGCACAAATATGTAAAGGAACCAGGACCCTAGGTAGTATTTGGTGATAACTCATCATGTCCCACTAAAGGTTATGGTTCAGTATACTGCAATGGAATAGTTTTCTCTAGAATAGCTTATGTCAATGGTCTCAAATACAATCTCATCAGTGTCAGTCAACTCTGTGATGCAAAGTACATTGTGCAATTCAATGACAAACAAGGTACCATTTTCAATGCCAACAAAGAAGTTGTGTTGATAGCTCCTAGAAGAGATGATGTTTGTGTCCTAGACATGTCAACACTCTCTCAAAATGGAACTTGTCTCTTTGCCAAAGCCACTGAAACTATCAACTGGCTGTGGCACAAGAGACTCTCACACTTAAATTTTAAAAACATCAACAACTTGGCAAAACAAAATAAGGTCCTTGGCTTACCATCATTGGTTTTTGCAAAAGATAAACCATGCTCAGCCTGTGAAAAAGGCAAACACCAAAGAGCATCTTTCAAAACAAAACAAAATTTCTCAATCAAAAGCTGCCTTCACCTCCTGCATATGGATCTCTTTGGACCAGTCGGTCCTAGATCAATCCAGCATGAGAAGTATACACTTGTCATTGTTGATGATTTTTCAAGATACACTTGGGTATACTTTCTTTCCAAAAAGAGTCAGGCAACTGACACTATAATGTCATTCATCAGGAACATTGAAAACCAAAATGACATTCTTGTTAAACAAATCGAAGCTGACAATGGTACTGAGTTCAGAAATGAAGAGCTTGAGAATTTCTGTGATGAAATGGGAATCTCCCAAAAATTTTCATCTCCTTACACCCTAAACAAAATGGGGTAGTGAAAGGAAAAACTGAACTCTCATTGAGGCTGCTAGAACTATGTTAAATGGCTCAGCTCTATCAAAACATTTCTGGACTGAAGCAGTCAAAACAACCTGTTACACTCAAAACAGGTCAATCATTGTCAAAAGACATAACAAAACCCCATATGAGATATTCAAAGGTAGACTTCCTGATATCAGCTACTTTCATGTGTTTGGATGTCCTGTGTTTATTCATAACCACAAGGATCATCTAGGCAAGTTTGATGCTAAAGCTGATGATGGATACTTTCTAGGTTACTCACTGATCTCCAAAGCCTTCAGGGAATTTAACACAAGGAGACAACAAGTTGAAGAAACCTTTCATGTCACCTTTGATGAAAGTTCAGAAAGCATCAGGTTCACCAACACCTCAGTGGAAGAAATAGGAATTGATAACTCATCAAGATATCCTCCTGATGAGTATAACACTGAAATCAATTCCTTATACCAAGTTGATGCTGACATCTCATATTATGTCCTACCTCACAACCTACCACAACCAACTATCAGTGAATTCATTGATAATCAATCAGTCCCTGCTGGGATAGGTAACACTGAACCAAATGTTCAGGAACCTGTGATTCGTGATACACCAACCTGAACAAGAGATCTCAACAGATGTTCTTAATGATTCTGTAGCTCCTACACCTGAGTTTCTAGTGACCTCTTCAAGCTCAGATCCTAGACCACAAAGTAAGTGGACAAAATCTCAGGACATTGAGCTTGTAAACATCATTGGTGAACCCACTGAGGGCATGCTTACAAGAAGCATGGCTGCTAAACTAATTGCAACTTCAGCAAATGAATGTCTATATGCTGATTACTTATCAGAAATAGAACCCAAAAGTGTCACTGAGGCTCTAAAACACCCAAGCTGGGTTCAGGCCATCCAAGAAGAACTTCAATAGTTTGATAAAAACAAGGTCATGACCTTGATCAAATGTCCTCAGGATTTCATTGTCATAGGAATGAAGTGGGTTTTCAGAAACAAAACTGATGAAAACGGCACTGTCATTAAAAACAAAGCCAGACTTGTAGCCAAAGGTTACAGTCAACAAGAGGGCATTGACTATGATGAGACATTTGCTCCTGTTGCAAGAATGGAAGCCATCAGGATCTTCCTTGCATATGGTACCTACATGAACTTCAAAGTCTACCAAATGGATGTAAAAAGTGCATTCCTGAATGGTGAACTCAAGGAAGATGTGTATGTTCAGCAACCTCCTGGCTTTGAGAGTAGTAATTCCCTGACTATGTCTGCAAGGTTGATAAAGCCCTTTATGGACTAAAACAAGCTCCCCCGACATGGTATGAAACTCTCTCAGCCTTCCTAATTCAAAACAAGTTTGTCATAGGAAAGATAGACAACACATTGTTTATCTACAGGACAAAACAAGATGTGATACTGGTCCAAGTATATGTTGATGACATCATCTTTAGCTCAACAAACTACACTCTTTACAAACAGTTTGAAAAACTGATGACAAAGAAGTTTGAAATGAGCATGATGGGTGAACTCACATACTTCTTTGGACTACAAATCATGCAAACTGATAAAGGAATCTCCATCAGTCAAGAGAAATACACCAGAAATCTCTTGAAGAAATATGAGATATCTGACTGTGCCTCAGTGAAGACACCAATGGTCCCTCCTAACAACCTTGGACCTGATCTCACTGGCAAATCAGTCAATCAAACCCATTTCAAAAGGATTGTTGGCTCACTGATGTATCTCACTGCCTCCAGACCAGACATACAATTCTCAGTCTGTCTAATAGCAAGATATCAGTCCAATCCCAAAGAATCCCATCTCACTGTAGCCAAAAGAATACTGAGATACCTGAAGGGAACTCCAATCCTTGGACTCTACTATCCAAAGTGCTCAGGGTTTGACCTCAAAGGATATTTTGATTTTGATTATGCTGGCTGCAACATGGACAGAAAAAGTACCTCAGGGTCTTGTCAATTTCTTGGAGGAAAACTGGTATGTTGGAGTGCTAAAAAGCAACAATCAGTGGCTATGTCTTCAGCCGAAGCTGAGTATGTTGCTGCTGCAGGATGTTATGCCAATGTATTATGGATGAAAAGTCAACTCAGTGACTATGACATCCACTACAAAATGGTACCCATCTTCTGTGACAACACTAGTGTCATTGCTATCTCCAACAACCCTGTCCTTCACCAAAGAACCAAACACATTGATATCAGATATCATTTCATCATAGACCACATAATGAAAGGTGACATAGAGCTTCATTTCATCCCTACTGAATATCAACTTGCTGACATCTTCACCAAACCCTTGGATGAACCTACCTTCAGGAGACTGAAAGCTGAATTGGGAATGCTAGACATTGAAAGTCAGCAACCTGAAAACCAATCCCAATCTCAGTAAGTTTTCCCTAAAACGGTTCATCCTCACTGAACAAAACCTCAAAAATAACCCTCTCACTGAATGAGTAACACTCATTCAAGGACCCTGACTCTTGATATTGAGCATTGAATGAGTAACTAAATGCATCAAGTATTAGTTACTTAAATGTCCTAGGTTGGTAAACATACCAATTAAATATAGGAACATATGTCTCTCTATCTTACTGTCAATGGTCCCTCAAACTTACCCAATCCCACTTGGCATTAAATGCCCCATCTCACATGAAATATCTTATTGATATTTTATTGTTGCAAAATGCACTTTTACTGTGCACTGCAACTGTTCCTTGAAAACCGGGATTTTACAGCGGGTAGTGGAGTGGTGGCATTAAATGTGGAAATTCAAAACGCTTTCAAAAACTAACTTTACAAATCCACATTTGTGCATAAACTACCTCTCTCATCACTCTATAAATACCCCTCACAAAATCATTAAAGCACACAAAAAGTATTTCTGCAACAAAACGCTGTCAAAATATTCTTTCAAACCCAGAAATCTTTGTGTTCTACAAATCTTTTTCAGAAAAATCTTCTCTGTAAACATTTACAAAAGTTTTTCATCACAAACTTAAGAGATTTAAAACTCTTTGATTGTTCTAGTTCAAAACCTTTTTTTCAAAACCCTAAAATCTTTAAATAGAAATGGCTAGAACACAATCTCTTCAGTTTGCATCTCAGTGGGTAGGGGATTTCAGTAATGTTGAATTTAAAACTAACAATGTTATAGGCAATTTTGAGTACCCCCAAAATGTCCCTGCCTATAAGGACATAATGAATTTTTTATTCAACTGCCCACTGAAAACGGCCTTTGTTCAGTGTCCCCCTATACTGTACCAAAACCTCCTCAGGGAGTTTTGGGCAACAGTTTTGGCCTTTGACCCGACACCCTCTATTGATGAGAATAACCTTAGACCACTCAGGAAGTATCTCATCAGGTTCAGTCTTTTTAACGGGGAACAGTCAGTCACCCTGGACTATAAAACTTTTTGTACTTCAACAGGGTTAGACTACAATAATGGAGTCTATGTTGCCCATCCTGAACCCTCCATAGTCAAGGATGGGTTAAAACAATTGTTTTAGATCCAAAATTTTTGGACAGAACCCCAGTCACCAAGAATTCATTTCCTGTGGCTTGGAGGATCCTGTTCACTTTTGTGATTCAGGTCCTCGGCGGGAACCACTCATCCACTGAACAAGTTAACTCTATTCAGTTGATGATGGCATACTGCTTGATGAATGGGGTCACTGTCGACATTGGAGAGATCATTTATAGTGATCTCGTAACCAAGCTACAGAGCAAAACTAGGACGAAATACGTTTCGTATCCTAGGTTTGTCTCTTGTGCTTTGCAAGTGTTACTGGGTTGTAATTATCCTCATGAACAAAAATATTGTGCTTTACCTGGCATCCTGAGTCAATCTAGTTTTCAAAAGGACCCATCCCTTGTCACTAATATCGAATTGATGGCCCATATGGTCGCTGTAAACAACCATAGGGACTCAGTGTCTCCTAACCCTGCTCCTAAAAAGAGAAAGGGGAAGTCTCAGACTGGGACTAAGACCAAACCCAAGTCTCAGGGCCCTGAGGCTTCAGGAACACAGCCTAAAAGGCAAAAGAAGCCCAAGACTGATCTGCCACCCACTGGAGACCAAGCAACATCCACCCTGGTGACAACGAAGGACACTGATAAATCACAATCAGTGCCCTTGGTCCCAACTACTACTCCTCAAGATCCAGAGGGAAACATACAACCCGCTGGTAGGGGAGCGCCTTCCACAACGCCCAAGGATGACATTAGCAAATCACAGCCTTTGTCTGAGGTCAAACTGAATGATCCCAAAGATTCAGAGGGAACTGCACACCCCGCTGATAGGGATCTAACTGCCACTGACTCCGCCAAAGGCACTGGGAAACACCCACCAGTGTCTCAGGGGTCACAGGGGGACAAAGACTCGGAGGGAAAGAAACAACCCGCCGATACGGATCCCACCACCAATCCTGACTCCAGAGAAGACACTGGGAAAAACCCATCAGTGTCTGAGGGGTCAAAGGGGGACAAAGACTCAGAGGGATTAATACCACCCGCTGATACGGAACCCATCACCACCACCTTGTTAACTGTTGCTGATGTTGCTGATATACTATTTTCTGAAGATGAACTTGCTGACAGTGATGATGAAGTTCTTTCAGCAGGGGAAGACATGGACGCTGAGATTCAACAACATGAACAAGAGTCTCAGCTTGATCCAACAAAGCCTGATGATAACTCTTATGCTTCCTCAGACTCTTCATCCTATGATGAATTCAAGAAGTTTGACAATGTTCTTCCACTGACTGAAAGACAGCTGGTTCAGTGGATCACAAAAGCTTCAAGGAAGCTATATTATGGGGTCACTGAAACATTGTGGGATCAACACACTGAAGCTGCTACAAGCTATGCCAATCTAAATTCCGATGTGCTCACTTTCAATGCTAACACTGATGAACACAGGGATCTTATGTATCAACATCTTCATAGACTGGATGACAACTTGGTCAAATTTCTAAAGCATTTTCAGAGTTGTGGGACAAAGATTGATGAAATCAGGAACTCGGTCAAAGAAGACCCAACACTCAACTCAAAAGTGTTGGAGGCTACTAAGCCTTACTTGAAGAATTCCTCAAACCTCACTGAACTAATCAACATGCTAAAGTCTGCCAATGTTCAGGGTCTTCAATCTTCGGTTCAGTCTCTTCAGGCAACACTGGGTTCCTTAGATGCTCAGGTGACCACTCTGGCTAAGGCATCATCTTCCATGGCTTCAGCAGGATACTACTGACATCAAGGCTATGCTCACTAAAATTTATCAAGCCTTCAAAGGTCAAGCCACTGAAACTCCCCCAGTGTCTGAAGCAACTCTTGCTCTCACTCATGTTGCGGAAACAGCTGAGGGGGAGAAGACCACTGAAGAGAATTCCTCTCACACTAAGGGGGAGCCAGCTCAACCAGTCCCTGCTATACCAATTTCATCAGTGCCACCAACATCTTCAACAACAACAACAATGACAATGACTACACCAATAACAACAACAACACCGCCCCTGGTAGCATCATCCTCCTCAGGCCAGGATAAAGGAAAAGGCATAATGAAAACTCCTGAGCCTGAGAAGATTCCCTACATGATTGGCAACACTGAGTACCTGCTTACACCACAACAGCTAAGTGCCTACCTTGCAAAGGAAGAGAGGAGAAAGAAACTTGCTGAAGAAGAAAGAAAGAGCAAAGAAGCACTGGTACAAGTCGTTGCTGAGGAAGCTGAGAACATAGGAATTGATCCAAAGAAGCTTCAAAAGGGTCAGGCAGGACAAAAGTTCAAGGATGCTCAGGCTGCTAAAATGGCTGAAATGAGAAAGCAGTTGGAAGAAAAGAATAAAAGAACTGCAACCATCAGGCAAGGAAGAATTGACCATTACAACTGGTCAATGACAAGCAGAAGGCTTCTTGAGAAAATCACTGACGTCAGAATCATCCCCAAATCCAAACCACTGGCAATGAATGTTTACAGGGGGGATGATAAAAGACACTTCTAGGTTCATGATCCCCTAAAATTCACTGACTTTGGGATCACTGAACTCGATGAGCTTGGTCCAATAATTGAAAAGAAGTAGAATGCGGTGGTTAAGGAGCTGATGAAAATGCTCAGCAAAAGGTATGAAAGACTGAGGGGTGCACCAGCACAACTAGGGATTCAGCCTGCCTTAACTGCACCACAAGGATCTCAACCTCAGTCATCACAGGGCAAGAGAAAGAGAGTTGAGTTCCAGCCTGAGATCAAAGTTCCTGGACTTGAATGCAACAGGGAGCTGCCTGAAGGTGTAAAATTTGTCAACTGTCTTGTGATAGAAAAGCCTGAAAGAGGGCTATTTTTCATTGATGTCTATGGAAACCCAGCATTCCAAAGGTGGAGTGATATTTACCAGGCAGGAGTGGCTACAATGTTGAGCTACATACCAGTGGCCTCTCAAATTCAGACTCCTGCAAATGTCAAGTTCTGTGCTGACTTAAACGCCAAGATAAGAGAGCATCCTGACAGGGAAACACTCATCACTAAGAAAGTCAAGCTTGAAGCACTGGGAATTCATCTAGACTGACATCATTTTGCTTTATCTTTTTGTACTAGTGTTAGGAACCATGTAATGTGATCAATAAAAGATGTATGTTTTGTTAAAATACTCAGTGTTCCTTATTGTATTCATTAGTACATTCAGTGTAAGAAGAAGCCATTTGCTCACTTACACTGATCAAACACTTAGGCTATTTGTATATCCAAATAGGGGGAGACTGTTGGGTTCAGTAAATACCCACCCCTTAATCTAGGATTTGAATAGAAAATATCCTAAGTGTTTAGTCCGTTAAACACTAACAGGTCACTAAGTGCATAGTCTCTCAGTGAGTCATCTTCAAGATACTCAGTAAGAGGCAAAGAAGAAGTCTCTCCACTCAGTAAGGTAGAACTTAAAGGGTGAAGACTGAGTCAAGAAGAAGATGGTGGATTCAGTGAGTGATGACAATAACTCACTGAATCCCTAAAACTCCTCTCCAGCTACTTACACTGAAGACAAACTGAAATAGAAGACTGAAGGATGTAAAGACTAAAGAATGAGCGGAATAAGGCGAGATAAGTTTGAATCATATAAGACGAAGTCCTTATCAACCAAAGTCAACTTTCCTTGAATGGCAAACGGTCAGGTTCAGTGTCATCACTGAACTTTGGTTAGCAGTCTTGTCTCTTACCTAAAATAGTCTTTGTAAACAGAGACAAAATACATCAGTATTTTGTCTTCGTAAATTGTCAGTTTGTCACTTAGGAAAGAGTTAAAACTCATACTTGTATAAATAGCATAAGAGATAGAGTGAAAGATTTAAGCTTGTGAATTGTAAAAACACACATACACGCAAGCCATATTTCACTCCTCCAAATACAACTTAATCCCTGAGATAGCTCAGGTGGTCCTGAGCTTCGTGAGGAGTTACACCCTTTGTCATTTCAATCCCAAGTACTATTCCGCAAGTACTTGGGTAATGTATTCTTGTTTGATTCATTTCTAATAAAGAATATTATGTTGAAAATTATTCAGTGTGTTTTACTTACATCTTATCAGTCATAGATTAACTGTTAACTTATTTTTAAATACTTAACTGTTTTACGATAGTGAATAGGGAACAACACATGGAAATGCATTAATAATGTGCAGTCAAGCAATGTAAATGAACTAATGCATCAATCAAAAGAAGTTATTACATACCTATAACATGGATGTACCCATTCCTCTGGTAATCCTACTTATTGATTGTTAAGTGCCATATTCCAGTTTGTTGCTATGGCATGTTTACAAGGTATCCCAGTTAACTCCCACTTTCTACAGGTACATGTCCTCTGCTCCACATTCACCACACACTGATCATTCCATGGACCACTTACCTCATAAGAAATACCTCCTCCCCAAGTAACTGTATACTTATTTGCTTCATCACAGTTCAACTTCAAAATCTTTGTAGCAGTTGGTGTGAGTGGACCAACACATCTTTCAATCATTTTATTCACAGTAACTATTCTTTTCATTAGATATGACCTTGTAAACTTCAATGTTGAAATGATTGCCTTATCTCTACCACCAACAAGCTTTCCATTAAAAACTTCACACATATTGTTCACCAATACATCTGACTTAGCTCTCCTTATTAAAAATTCAAATTTAAGTTAAGGACTGTAAATGTTATTTGGACTTAATGCTAACAATCACCTATTTGCATACTTGAACTTAGTGCTAACAATCACCTATTAGTGACAGACTTGAACTTAGTGCAAACAATCACCTATTTGTAGACTTGAACTTAGTGCTAATAATCACCTATTTGCAGACTTGAACTTAGTGCTAACAATCACCTATTTGCAGACTTGAACTTAGTGCTAACAATCACCTAGTGCATACTAATTGAACTAAATAAGTTAGTGCATGTGTTGAGGATATACATGAGAAATGGCTTCTTGCCCAGTGCTGAGGTGGAATCTTCAATAACCACTCATAAGCAGGCTTGCTAAATGCTTTGAACTCATCCATTGCAAGCTGAAACTCTGGCAATGTTGTTGTTGTGGCACATTTCCATAACATGTCTTTGTAAGCTGCAATACTCCATTGCAGCTTCATATTTTCATGAATGTGCTTGACACAAAATATGTGCTCAGCACAGGGAAACAACTTTGCAAGTGCAGGAATAATACCCTACCACAAATAAACAGACATATGTTACAAATAGATAATTTACATAACATAAAAAGCATTAAATGTGAAAAGACAAGCATACCTTCTGCCTGTCACTAATAAATGTGAAATTGGAATTTCTATAAAGGTCCAAGTCATCTCCCAGTTGTGTAAGAAACCATGTCCAAGAATCTGTGTTTTCAGTCTCCACAATCCCATATGCCAAAGGGTAGATCCCATTATTTGAGTCAACACTTACAGCAGTAAGTAATTGACCAGGGAATGGACCCTTCATGAATGTCCCATCTAGTCCAAGTATTTCTCTCAATCCAGCCTTGAATCCTTCTTTCAAAGGCCCTAAGCACACATATATTCTTTTAAAAACCCTTGTTGGACATGTATGATCTGCCTCTGCTTGAACCTGAATCTTGACAGTTGTGTTGGGATTGGCTTCCATCAACTCTAATGCATAACTTCTGAGCATCTTATATTGATGAGTATAATCACCTCTAACTTTCTTTTCAGCCTCTGACTTTGCTCTGAATGCTTTGCTTTCTGAAACAACTAACTCATGCTTATCTTGCACAGCTCTGACAGGTATATTAGGGTTTGACTGGAGTTGTTCAACAATTTCTTTAGCAAACCATTTTGATGTGGCATATAAATTACTTCTGGACTGTAAGCACTTATGAATAGATCTATGAGTTTTGACCTGCCATGTATCACTGTTTTTTATTTTAGATACTAGCAACACCCAGGGACATTTATTGTCATCATCCAATATCCTACTTTTAGGTTTTCCCCCATTTATTATTCTCTCTTTTGTCTTTTTTGATGGACTAGTGTATTGAACCCCAACTGCCTCACAAACCTTTCCATTGGTCTACTTGACTTTTGACCCACATGCATTAACTGACTCAGACCCATTATCAGGCCCATTATCAAGCCCATTACCAGACCCAGTAGCTTCACATGTGGGTAAAGTTGGTATAATACCCCTGCACACAACCCTCACTCTTTCCTTATCATTTTTTTCCATCCTAAGTTCTCTCCTTGTTTCAATTGAATGCTCCTTAACTAGGTCTTTTACTTGTTCCCTATTTTCAAAGTTCTGTCCCATATAAAAGTATGTCTTGTACACCTGGGTAGAAGCATGTGCATGTTTCCTAATCTGTTTCAACTTCCTTTTTCTCAACCTATTAAGTTCATTTTCCTCATCTGAAGCACTCTCAAAATAATCATTATCCATAACTTCTATATCCTCCTGTGCTTCTTCATTATCAGGTATTTCATCTCTGTTCCTACATTCCATGAACTCTACAGTTTCATCAATGTTGCAACGGAAGTCTTCCATGTCAACATCAACCTCTGAAACATAGTTTTCTTCATCCATAATGTAATCACTATCTTGGCTATCATCATCACTAGAATCTGAGTCCTGATTCCCTTCACTATCCTCACTAGAAACACTGGCTTCATTCCCTACATCACTATGATCCCTATTATCCCCATCATCCATATTATCAACATCTAAAGTAACATTTTCCATAGTATTAACATCTAAATCAACATTTTCAGGTCCATGTTTTGGTAATATATCATCTAAATCAACAAAAGGATCAAATTTTAGGTCTTGTGAAGCTTCATAAGGGTCATAAGAAGAATAAAACTCATTCATAAAGTCACTATCTACTTGACTAGGTACAACCTTAGCAGCACCACTACATTGACCTACATCTTTAGTTACACCACTACCTTGACCTACATTGACACTACTTTGTGTACCTACATTGCCTGCATTCTCATATCTAATGCATTTCCTAACAACTGGTGTAATACCTGCTTTGGACAAACTTGGTTCATCTAACTCTTCTATCAAAACCCCTTTGTTTTTCACTGCTGAGGTAAAATAAAGGCCAGGATTTGTTCTTTCATGCTCAACATATATTTCAATGAATTTGTGACCTTCTTCAACATATTTTGACAAAAAAAGAACATCTTGGTCACTGGCTAAAGGTTGTAGGCCACTATCTAAATCACCACCAGGTTTTAGAAAATGATAAAACATTATTTTATGGCTATCATTACCTAAGTCTTCTACAATGGCATCCATCTCATGCACAGAAAACTCATTAGAGTCTAACTCATCAACAATCTTTGAAAAACCATTCATATACCTCCTACCAGGTGCTACAGTGAAAGAGCCTCCATAATGCACCCTTATTGAAAACGCAGTACGTACGCCAACTGAAATAAAGTTATGATTAGGGTTTATTTAATTTTGGATCAAAATTAACCATTTTTCATCAAACTAAAACATAATATAAGTTAGAAGACTTTGGATAAACACAAAATTGCAAAAAACTATAAAACTTACCATAAGCTACATTTGGATCAAACTCAACATGTGATTCTCGTATTACATACCCCAACGGTAGCACCATTTATGAGTTTTTCAAGCTTGCAAGATTAAGGATTTATGATTAGAGTTGATTCGATTGAGTGTGGGTGTGTGTTTTTATTTTTTGGAGGATTGTGAATGAAAAGAAAGAGTAGATGAAGGAATTAATTGAGGGTGTGGGTGGGAAAAGACAAAAATACCCTCAACTTAAATAGGCTTAACACCCGTTACTTGGCCAGTTAGGGTGAGGGATCAACGCTGAATAACGTTTCGCAATTAAAGACGAACGGTGCATTTTTTGGGTTAAAGGACGATCCTTGTCGGTCAACGTATACCACAAGGACGAATGGTGTAGTTTACTCTAATTTAATAATATCACCTAGAGCAAAAGTGTGTAAATTGAAGTGAGTCTAACATTTTTCATTTTCTCTTCAAATTTGGTCATAGTGACCAACATTTTTCATTCCTGTTTGCCTAAGTCTTCCATTATAATTCTCACATGGTTACAGTTTAATGGTAAGGTCTTGTTTTCAATTAATATAATTTAATAATATCGCCTAGAGCAAAAGTGTGTAAATTAGAAGTGAGTATAACATTTTTCATTTTCTCTCCAAATTTGGTCATAGTGACCAACATTTTTCATTCCTGTTTGCCTAAGTCTTCCATTATAATTCTCACATGGTTACAGTTTAATGGTAAGGTCTTGTTTTCAATTAATATAATTTAAAAATATCACCTAGAGCAAAAGTGTGTAAATTGGAAGTGAGTCTAACATTTTTCATTTTCTCTCCAAATTTGGTCTTAGTGACCAACATTTTTCATTCCTTTCTCACATGGTTACAGTTTAATGGTAAGGTCTTGTTTTCAATTAATATAATTTAATAATATCACCTAGAGCAAAAGTGTGTAAATTGGAAGTGAGTCTAACATTTTTCATTTTCTCTCCAAATTTGGTCATAGTGACCAACATTTTTCATTCCTATTTGCCTAAGTTTTCCATTATAATTCTCACATGGTTACAGTTTAATGGTAAGGTCTTGTTTTCAATTAATATAATTTAATAATATCGCCTAGAGCAAAAGTGTGTAAATTGGAAGTGAGTCTAACATTTTTCATTTTCTCTTCAAATTTGGTCATAGTGACCAACATTTTTCATTCCTGTTTGCCTAAGTCTTCTATTATAATTCTCACATGGTTACAGTTTAATGGTAAGGTCTTGTTTTCAATTAATATAATTTAAAAATATCACCTAGAGCAAAAGTGTGTAAATTGGAAGTGAGTCTAACATTTTTCATTTTCTCTCCAAATTTGGTCATAGTGACCAACATTTTTCATTCCTGTTTGCCTAAGTTTTCCATTATAATTCTCAAATGGTTACAGTTTAATGGTAATGTTTTGTTTTCAATTAATATAATTTAATAATATCACCTAGAGCAAAAGTGTGTAAATTGGAATTGAGTCTAACATTTTTCATTTTCTCTCATAATTTGGTCATAGTGACTAACATTTTTCATTCCTGTTTGCCTAAGTATTCTATTATAATTCTCACATGGTTACAGTTTAATGGTAAGGCCCTGTTTTCAATTAATATAATTTAATAATATCACCTAGAGCAAAAGTGTGTAAATTGGAAGTGAGTCTAACATTTTTCAAGCTTAAATCAAGTTATTTTTTATTTTTTATTTTTTTTTTGTTTTTTTTAAAAGATGATGCAGATGATGCAGGGAGTTGGCTGCATCATTTTGCAACTAGTATATTCCCTTATTTTTATGGAGACAAGAAGAAAGACTGAGTAATCAGATAGTGGATCAAGGGTCATTATCTTGTTTTGGGCGACTTAAAGCAAAGTTGTACGTAATTCGACAAAATCATGACTAGTTATAGTTTAGTAGAAGACCAAACTCAAAAGATAATGGTCAGTAACGGGTGAAACCGTGAAAGTGTACATCTGTATCTCGATGCCCAAATGGACTCACCTACTTATTAAGACAAGGAGCCTACGTTACAGGTTCAACACTTCAATCTATTGTTAATATTTCTCAAATATTATTAAATTTGATGTCTTAATCTCAGTGTATTCACAATAGTAGTTGAATGTTTCTGTAATTACTATGATAGGTTGGAGTCAAGTGTGGTCATGATAATCGATCAATATATTCTAATAAAAGAGCCATTCAATAAGAAGCTAAAAATAAAACGTAACTATGGACATCTAAATACTTTGTCTGTCTCAAGCTTGAAAGGTTTGCTCGATCTTATGACATGGAATATAAACTCAAGTTTGTACATTTAACCGAAAATATTTGTTGTTCAAAAAAAGGGGATGGGAAGCTGTGTAAAAAGGGAAACATGGTATAGAAATAGGTACTTACATGGATGGGGTCAATGGGTGATCAAGTGTGTCAGTTGTGAGTAAATGCATTCTTGGTTGCGGGTTTGATCCTTTTTGAGTGTTATAGTTTCCTGTCATTAATTAAACTCATCTCCAATTTCGGACCATTAATCCAGTTTCCTTGTATCAGATGACAAACTCCAATCATGTAACTCAATGAAGCAACATGATCAGAAAGTGTAATAGGAATTCATCACTTTGATGTTTGGATGTAACAGTGAAAAAAAGAGAGCATATTGAGAAAATCCCACATCGGCTGAGTGACTAAAGTGAAAGAAAAGGGAAGCTGTATAAAAGGGGAAAGAAGCAATAGGAATAATCACTTACCTGGATGGGGTCTATGAGTGATCAAGAAGGCTCATGGCCTAGGTTAGTGATCTCCATTGCACTTAGGAGGGGTGCCACCCTAAGATCGGCCCAAGTGGTCGAGTCTACATCATAATTTGTTGCTGTGGGGGCCTGCGTTCGCGCGGCCCTTGCCCATTTCTCTAGTTTAAATCTTTTTGGTAGTTCTTTGCTATAATAGGTCCATAGCTTCAGCAACTGTACTAAATTAACCAAAGTAATGAGTTTGGTTCTTAAAGTACGATGAAGATTACTTGAGTTTCATCCTATAAGTGGTAATATTTGAAGGCAATGGATTAATCTTCTCTGCCTAGTACAAGGCATCAAAGTAAACAAAACTTAATGTGCCAATAATAGGCAATCGGTACTGGCCCAAATACTAGCCATGGCGGAAGAAACTTTTCTAACACTGCTTGTCATCTTATTGATCACCTGATGTTCTGTCCCTTTATTGCAGTCAACAAATTTATGGACCCAATCAATATAAATAGTTTTTGAGTCATTCTGATGTAGAAAATGCATTTTATATTGTTGCTTGCAGGCGCTCAATGGACGTGTCATATGTGTTGAACTGGCAAAACCATGGAAGCCATTTAATGATGGTGTACCAATAGCTAGAGGACCTCTTGAACCACCTACAACAGAGCAGGTGTATGCACTTGTACATTGGAATTACATGAATTAGTATTCACAATATTGATTTACAATATTTGTTCCGAAGATTATAATCCTACCGCGATCTGATCTCTTGAGTGTTTGTGTGCATACTCCCAACACAAGTGGGCATCGGCCCTAGCAGAAGAAGTAATACATCATCATGTTATTCAAGAAAATAGAGCAATATGTTACTTTCATTATTATTATTATTTTGTTAGACTATAATCCTTAACGTTCAAAATATAGGAGTGGCCTGTAGTTTTGCTGTTTTTTATAAGATAAATGGTTGTCATTGTATATTTATTTGCTTTTTCGGTGTCTGAAACACATGCACGGGTAACCTACGACCAGTTTAAGTATGTTAATTGGTCAGAGGGTCAAGTGTATGTTGTACTTCATCAATATACATCGAATTTTTCAGAATTCAATCTCACCATTATCAGTTATCACTATATTATTTGTTGTCCCATACCCCCGCTCTTACGTATGTGTTGGCCAGTGTGGGGTATAAGATCGCTAGTTTTGTTCTAGGAAACTGTGAATGCAAAAGAATGAAATACGTAATGTAACTCTAGAAAATGACTAATAATCAAAGCCTTTTGAATGGACGAAGTCACAAAACTAATGGGAAAAGGACATTTGCATTTGAATATATGAATCAGGTAATATATTTCACCAATATTGCTATTTCGCTTTTGCAGTATGATTTTAAAGGTTCTGATCTTGATCTGTTTTCCTGGCCTTGACTCATCTAATGGAATGGAGTAATGCATCACAAGTTAAACAGTTCAATCCATCCTTATCTCAAACATGATTGATTCAGTGTCCTAGTTCCAATGTAATCACAATAGTATTTCGATGATTTCGTAATTTCTTTAGTTTGGAATTATGTGTGGTCTTTATCAATCAGTTGTTACTCTACTGATATCACCATGACATTCATTTACAAACTAAAAACCAATCCAAACTAAGTGGGACGTGTAAATCCTACCTTTATCTCAACTTCGGTTAAATTTGGGTACCATTAAACTTAAATGGAGGAAAAAGACTTGCTGTTTATTTGAATTTGATTTCTGGAGTACGAACTTGTAACCTTGTAAGTTTAACAAGTTAATACATTTTTTAAGAAACGAAGAGAAAAAGGCACTATTGAAATAGAAGGTTGCATTGGAAGAGTATGAGCATTTTAAAAGGAATCCCACATCGGTTGAGAGAGGAAAGCTAAAGGAGGGGGAGGAGTATAAAATGGGAAAGAAGCGACAAGGTTAATTACTTACCTTGATGGGGTCTATGAGTGATCAAGAAGGCTCATGGCCTAGGTTGGTGACCTCCATTGCACCCACCTTAAGATCGGCCCAAGTGGTCGAGTCTACATCGTAATTTGTTGCTGTGGGGCCTGCGTTTGCGCGGCCTCTGCCCATTATGAGATTAAGTCTTTTCTTGCCAACCTTGCTGCTTGAAAATAACATCTAGATCTCTAGAAAGTGTTAACAATTTAGAAACAAGTAATTGCGTACAACAAGCTAAACTTTTTTTTGTAGTCGGTCATATTTTTGAGGCTAAGGGTTTAACTTCTAATAATCACAGGGTCCGTAATATGAATAATCCTATTTGTGAGCTTGAGGCATCAAAGGAGCCACACTCCGTGTGCCAATGGATGCTAGCCCAAATTCATAGAAGAAACTCTTTTAACAGCACTTGCCAGCTTTGCTCACCTGGTTTTGGATCCTTTGAACAGAAGTTGATGATAAATTATCTGCAACTAGGCATCAAAATTGGCACCTTTTCTTCATAACTGTATATGCGGAATACGTAGTGTTACTTTTTGTTGTTCTGAAGAACATTAGGATTTTATGCAACTAAAAGCTAAATTCTGTATCAAAACACATAGAGATAGAAAACAAGAGAATTTTTTCTCCAACTAAACGCACCCATAATGACTTTCTGTTTATCACAAAAGAATAATAGAAAATATTGTGTTTACAGATTTTGTAATGTTTGCAATGATCACCCACAGCTAAGAGTCAATTTTATGATTTGTAGCTTTTAATATGTTGCATTTATATCCGGTTGTCCCACCAATAAGAATTTGTTGATTATCAATAAATGTTGCAACTGCGATGGTATGCATTTGTGGTTTGGTGATTTGTTCTAGTTGCTTGACTAGAAGGTCACTGGCTTAGTCCACGAAAGAGCTTTTTATGCCATAACACCTCATGGGGTTTTCATCATCCAACATGTATCGGAGCGGGTGTGATCCTTAGACCTAGGTGGCTAAGTTGAGCAGCCTCCTTTATGGCACCCCATCAAACCCTAGCCGCTGTTATATATCCCTTTTCAAAAGTTGAGCCGCCTCCTTTATAAGTACTGGAATTGAATCAACGCTATTCTTAGTTGATGACAACTACGAATCCTAATTTTCCCATTTACATAGGTTAAGTTTGACACTGACAACTCATTGCTTATTGATGAATAACCTTATGCTCTGTGTAGCTATTGACTATCTGAACTATCATGACTGACTTTTTGTGAATCCAAAAATAACACTATACCTTACAGCTACATAACAAGACTGCAATTTTCAGAGTATGTGTGGGTAAAAGCAGAACCATCTCGCTTGGCACTTTTTCTCCAAAATTGTCCATTTTTGCAAAATGTAGTGTTTTGTTTTATGTTTCTGCAAAAATAATAGATTATTCGTAAGCAACAGCTAATATTAAAGTCAATAACTTTCTGTGTTTATAAAAGCTAGCAGACTTTTTGGTACTTGAATCTAGCTATTATAAAGCTCAAATCTTTAATATAGTCACACAAGTACGGAGTTATGTTTTGGTTCCTATCTCCTTTGAAGTATATGCATTTGATTTGAGAAATCAGGAATTACATTCCATCTTGTATGTCCTTGCAGCACCACCATTGTATACGACAGAAAAGGCAGTGCATTATAAGCCTTTACATAGTGAAACTTTGGCCAAGTTTAGAATTTACAAATTTATGTAAATATCCAAGGAATGATGGATAAGGTTCAAGCAGATGGAAAGGCTTTGGGTTTGTTACCTATGCATCTGCAGATGATGCTGAGAAAGCCATCAATAAAACGATGAAAAAGTTACATCTTAAATTCATCCCGTTCCCAAATTGCAGAAACTAATCCATGTTTTTCATTTTAATTAGTAAAAAGTCAACTATTCCATAAAAGCTAAAACTACACTTTAGTAATAATGTAGCCAACAAATCTTATGGACCTAACTAATATAACTAGTTTTGCTGTAACTCTGATCAAGAAAATGCATTTTAATTTGTTGCTTGCAGACGCTCCATGGACGTGTCGTATTTGTTAAATTAGCGAAACCTCGGATGCCATTCAATAATGGTGTGCTAATAGCCAGAGGGACCACCTGAACCGCCTACTATGGAGCATGTGTAAGCACTTGTTACATTCGAACTGAATGAATAAGTAATCACATCACTTATTCACAAGATGATCTGAAGCTTACAATCCTACCCTCTAAGCTTAGGCGATCTGATCTCTTGAGTGTTTCCATGCTCACCGCAACACAAGCGGGCACCAATGCCAGCAGTATAAGTAACATATCATCGTGTTATCCAAGACAACAACGGAATGTGTTACTTCCATAGTTAATTTGATTATATTTTTGTTAGACTTTGACTTTTAGCATTCAAAATTTATATTGAGCTGTAGTGTTTTTGGTTTGTATTTGCTTAAGATACATCATTGGCTTTGTATACGTATCTGTTTTAGAATCGACGGAAGTGAATGCGCCACTCTCAAACCTACCGCATCTAATTGTTGGTCAAACGTGACTAGTTTTGTTCTAAGAAACTTACCGAACAATAAATAGAAAAAACGGAATGTAAATCAAGAAAGTGGCTAACAGTAAAAGCCTTTTGAATATGTGAATCCGATATTCAATTTCACCAATATTGTTATTTAGCTTTTGAAGTATGGTTTCGCAAGATAACATCTTGTTTTGTTTTCCCAACCTAGCTTGACTCATCTACTCATACATCTGTAAAAGGACAAGGAGTCTACATTTCGAAGTTTTGCAAGTCCGGTGATACGTTTGATCAGGTGGTCTTTATCCATCGGAGTATCAGTATACTCTACCAATATCACCCTAAGAAAGACATTCAGTAGCTAACAGATATTAATTGGAACTAAGCCGCACATGTAAATCCTATCTTTATCTTAAATTCGGTTAAATTTGGGTACCATCAAACTTAGTCACAGAGCATACCTGCTATGGAGAAAAAAGATTTGCTATTTATTGGAATTTGATTTCTGTGTATGAACTTATAACCTTGTAAGCTCAACAAGTTTAAGATACGAGTACATTTTTGTAAAAACAAAAAGAATAAAAAGACACTTTTGAAGTAGAGGGTTCCATAGTCAGGGTTATGAGTATTTTAAAAGTCATCCCACATCGTTTGAGAGAGAAAAGTAAAGGGATGGGAAGCTGTATAAAAAGGGAAAGAAGTAACAGGGTTAGGTACTTACCTGGATGGGGTCTATGAGTGATCAAGAAGGCTCATGGCCTAGGTTGGTAACCTCCATTGCACTTAGGAGGGGTGCCACCCTAAGATCAGCCCAAGTGGTTGAGTCTACATCGTAATTTGTTGCTTTGGGGGCCTGCGTTCGCGCGGCCCCTGCCTATGTTCTAGTCAAATATTTCACTTGTCAATTATTGTTGTCTATTAGTCCTCAACAAATAAACAACTTTGGTTGGCTTTTTATGGGTTGCCTTTTTTACTTGAAAGATGGAACTTACTTAAATGTTCAAGCTGGCTTTTTTTGTTTTCCATGAGAAATCTGGGTGTTTAGAAACGATAAGCTGAAGAAATAATCCAATAGGCTTCCCAGAAGTTGAAAGCAATATTTTCTAGCGCCCGTATAAACAATGTTAAAAGTCTCTGCATATCAGTTTTCAATATCCTATCATTTTGAAGTTGCAGCTGAGCTTGGAAATTAACAACTAATGTTGGTTGTTTTAGAAACATGTACAATGGTGCCACCCATACTTTATATGAAGATATGCAAATATACAATGTTATCCTTTAAACGGTAATACTTTGAAGGCCATGTGTTTATATTCTTCACCCTGTGCCTTTTAACGGAAGGGTCTGAATCCTCCTTTAAATGTGCTCGAGGCATCAAATTGAACCACACTCCATGTGCCAATGGATACTAGCCTGAACAAGAGCCAACATAGAAAAAACTTTTCTAACAGCACTTATCATATTGATTAGTACTTGGTTTTGAATCCCTTTAACAAAAGTTGATCTTAGAGAAGTTCATTCCATAGGAGAGGGACACCATCACACTAATTATGTCTTAAGAGTTACGGACTCTTCAAACCATCATATTACGTATTTTAAATGAACAAAACGCTTTTTGTCGCATGTTTTTTTCAATTAAATTTGATTACGATATTTGTATTTTCAAATATCTCTTCAGGTTCAAAAGTGAAATTATTTGTTATTTTATTTTAATTTTAGGTTTAATGATTACACTTACCAATTCGTAAAGTATAGAAAAAAATGTGTTCGAAGATTTTGTATGATCAAGACTTACAATTGGCTGTTCGGCTTATTTGCTTATTTTTAAGTATAAAAGCAAGTTGAATTTACTTATTTTGCAAAATAAGTAGTTTTCAATAGGCAGGTTAGCACATGCTTATTTAAAATTGCTTATCTAGGGTAATCTTACCAATTGGAATTTGCTTATCTAGAATAAATTTCAGATTATAAATAGCACGGTCTAGACATGTGATATTTAGGTGCCAACGGCGAGAGGTAGTAGTAACATTTCAATTGGTCTATGGTTTGGCGAATAGAACAGTGTCGCCACTCTCTCAAGTTTCCACAGTTCCACTGTTGTAGTGTGAATAATCAAACCTGCTCATTTTGTTTCAATCACATGTTAGGACTAGGTTTATGCACACAAACTATCATCATGTGCTCATTATTCTCAATCGGCCATTGCTGTATCGTATCGATGTGAATATACGACCCACTTTACGCTTTTGGTAGATCAGTCCATAAAGATTGAATTCATCACTACTTCTATCAATTTCGTGATTTCGTTTGCCTTTTTTTACTTATGATAAATTCAAAGAATCAAATTGTAGGACCTTACTTTTATCAACCTTATCACAAACCCAACACAAATACCACGTTAACACAAACAACACAAACACAAACGTTATGCTTAGAAAGAATAAGAAGAAAGGAAAGATGGTGACTTGAATGATATGAAATCCGTGTATGTGAGAGGATAAAGATAAACACAATATGTTGTATATTCCAAATAGAACACATACACACAAAACACACTTTCAAGCACACCCCTCAAATGAGACTTTGAGGGGTTTATATAGTACAAGTAACATGATGCCCTAAAGGCTTTCTATGGGCTTTCATGGGCTTGGACATGGGTTGGATTGGATATTTGGCAAGCTTATCATAACTAGCACCCATTTAGCTTAGTCCAATCCACGAGCCCGTTGACTATTCTATCATGATATCTAACACACGTTACAAAGTTCATAAACGTGAATGACCATCACTTCTAATAAAAACTATTAAGGCTAACAATCTCCCCCTAAGGGGTGGTCATTCAAATGATGCTCCATTTGATTAGGTCTTTACTTTTCTCGAGCTTGAACTTTGTGTGTAGATATAGAATAGTCTCGAATCTTTGTTCCTTCATGCTTTGTGATCAATTAATGTGGTTGTCTGCCGTTGTCAACTTCGTTGGTTAGGTGTCTCCACGTCTTTCTCCACCATGCTCACACTTCTATTTGTCTTTTGGTTACCAATGATGTGGTTCTCGAGTCTTTAAACTTTGTAGATTCTTTGACATTGACGAAGAATCATCTTTAACTTTGAGTAGCCTTTGATTTTGATGAGAACTTTCATGTGTTGTTGGTATGAGCATGTGGAGAGTCTGCACGATCAATCCGCTCCGGAGCTTCCATAAAAAGAAAACATAAAACAGGTTAGTAATAAGTGGATTCCGGCACTTACAAGTTTGAATTTCGAGGGTGTTAACAGCATAGTGTGAAAACACGTCTCTAATTCTCACAAGGGTCGTTCCTGAACTGGAGTCCCACAAGTGAGATAACACGATATACCGAAGTACACCTATAGTTCGGATGAGTCGCTGAGGTACACCGAAGCATCACCCTACGACTGTAGACCGTTTGAGACACACTAAGCGTAATCCACGGGGAGTTACCTAAGTGACCTGCTGTCGGCGCTTGATGTTGACCCTGGCAGGAGTTTCCATTCAATCACCGAAGATCACAGACGTGAAACTTCTCATAAATGTTCTGGCAGATTGCTAAGATCTGCGTAGGACTCTAGAATATATCACTTGTGTCCTTATTGATGAACAACAAGCGATGTCATGTCATGTGTTCCTATGAGATCTTTTGATGAATCTCGTGGCTCTAGACTCAATAAGTGCATTTTGGTTTTCTGGCGGAGACTAGGGGAGAGGTATCCTTCTTCAATACCAACGATCTCTAAGAGAAAGTCGATAGATTATGTAGGGTTCCCGGTGAGAATGAAACAAATCCCTTTTGAGAGGAATTGAGTGGCTAGAAGGTTTAGTGGTGTGTCATTTGGGTCCATGGCGTCTTTGTCTTCAATACCGGTGTCATCTTAGTGACAACCGATGCGAGATGAATTGAACGGTTTACGCCCTAAGGTTGAATATGGAGGGCTATTTCTTTTCACCCTTTTTCATTACATTTCTTTTTAATTCTTCAACCCTTCTTTCTCCTTTCTCACATTACTCCTTTTTTCAATCATTCCTAAGGACTTCTAATACTAACTATTTGTGATGTCCTTGGGTAGATCCCTCCGGCTCTGGCGGATCATAGAACGAGATTCCTATCCTTAGTCACCTTATAACTCCATGACTGTCCTATTGTTGCCATAAAACCAATTTCTTTGAAAATCTCTCAAAGTGTTTATGATAGAAAACATGTTTGAAACACTCCGAGAGTTTTATATTTTCAGAAACACTCCCCCTTCATATGTGCTTATAAGTTTTGATAGAAATCTGCACATAGAGGGTAGAATTCGCACTTTTTGAATTGATCGGCTCATGATAGACAATTCCCTACGAGACACGATTACGTTGCCTAGTTAAAGAGTTCCATTGTCAGTTTTTAGGTGACAACTAGCTCTAATAACTAACTTGAAGTTGTAAACACTCCTTGAAAAGGAGGTTAGACCCATGAAGGTGCATATCTATCACAAGTTTATCGAGATGGTACATTCTTGACTTTGATTCCCCGTCAATTCATTGGTTCCGTCTGAGTCGAGCTCATTTAAACACCGATTTTGATCACATTTTAATCACGTTTCTCCCCCTAAAAAATATCATATCTATGATGTTTTTGAAAAAAAATGATTAAAAGATATGTTTTTCGGAAAGAATTTGGAGAGAAATTGATTTAGCATGAATATTGGAACAATTTGTTATATACTCCCCCTTTAATAAAGCATAATCAATTAAAGGGTTTTAGAGGGAGTTATCTTGAGCACAAAATATTTTGAAAGATTTTGAAAAATCTTTTTCAACAATCTTGAAAAGGTGTTCAAGATGATGATGATTTCTCACCATTTTTAAATGTAGTGCACTGAAGCGTACACTAGTGATTTTCATTAAAAAGCACGAGTTTTGATTTGAAAATAATCAAAAGTCATCATTTTAGTCCGAGTTTCGTCGGAAGTATCTGAAAGCCATTTTATGAAGAAATTTTGAGAAACGACATGTTTTAGAAAACAAATTAAAGAACTCTCGCTCAAGCATCTGTACATACCCGTATCATTGTTGAATGACATTTCTAGAAACGTACAGAATATCGATTATACGAGCAGTGGCGGATCCAGAAATTCGAAATAGGGTATGCACAATTTTAAGTGGATTTGTTAATAACTTTAGTTTTTCGGGATGCTTTTTTCGGGTCGGGTTTTTCCGGTCGAGTTTTCAGAATTTGGGTTGGGCACGTCTCTTTTGATTTTCAGTGCGAGATATTAAAGTTGATCTACGTTGTCAAGTTTGCGTTATTCAAAATTGAGTTGGTTAATTAGTTGGATTAGAGTATTGTAACTAGAATGGGCATAATATCATTAGCAACTACAAGTATAAATAAAATAAAGTAAACCCATTTGATAAGCTTGCTACAAATATCTAGCGATTACTTTAATAAAAAATATACCGTTGAAAAAGTCTACGAGTTCGAATAAAACAAACTTAATATTGATATACTTTTGACGTAAAAACGATTCTATGACAAATATTGAAATATTTTCTAAAAAGACAACAAATAAATATATAAAATTTCATCACATAAATTCACGGCAAAAAGCCCGCCTAATGCGGGTAGAAGCTAAATTTTGGTATAACTAATGCTCGTAGTACAATACACTTTAATACTTTGTAACATTAAAAAATTAAAAAACTATATGTATAAATATGAAAGAAACAAAGTATTAAAGGGCTAGTTAAATTACTTTTAAATAGGTTGGGCTAGTTAAAAATAGTCTGTGATTAAACAAAAATACTTTGTAACACTAATCGTAGTACAATACACTAATGTTTTAAGTTGCATTAACTTTAAATAGGTTGGGCCTTCCAAATAGTTAATGGGCTACTTAAATTATTAACACAATTTGGACTAGGTTAAAAATATAAATTCTCCTTTTTAAGCTACATAACGCAGGCCTCTTCCTTCTTCCCAAAATTGCGGCTTTATTACGAAACTTAACAGCAATGTTTTGATTACTTTTATTTTGAACAAAGGTAAGTTAGATTAAAGGTATGCACTCGGAATTTTTTAGTATTTGAAAGGGTATGCACTCACAATTTTTTTGTGTATTTTGTTGTTACTTTGAAGAAAAACTAATTTTTTTTAAATACTAAAAATTTACGCAGGGTATGCACTTGCATACCCTGCTTATGTTGTAGATCCGCCCCTGTATACGAGAGACATGTCGTGAGAAGAATATTTTTGGATTTTTTATTTTATAATGTTTTTGTATTTTTTGAAAGTTTTATATTTTTATATTTTGCTTTTGTTGGTTTTTCAAATTTTGTATTTTGTTTTTCAAAAATATTTACTGTGAAAGCTTTTGGAAAATCATTTTCAAGAAGATTCGAGAAGACTTTCTAACTCCTCAGGGGTTAGGCTTCGCATTTCAATTCGTCGAACTAAATAGTCAAACCTTTCTTTTGGAAGGGCTTTAGTTAATAGATCGGCGAGTTGGTAATCTGTCTTCACGAAGAATAATTCAACAGTACCATTTTCGACGTACTCTTTGATGAAGTGGTAGCGGACACGGATATGCTTAGTCTTTGAGTGATGAACAGGATTGCATGATATGGCTATGGCACTTTTCGAGTCACAATACATAGGTATTTTATCGAAAGTAAAGCCATAATCTGTGAGTTGTGTTCTCATCCATAGAACTTGAGCACAACACGCAGATAGAGACACATACTCAGCTTCGCGGTTGAAAGTGCAGTGCAATCTTGTTTCTTTGAAGACCAGCTTACTAACTTTTCACCCAAAAATTGTGCTCCTCGGATGTACTTTTTCTGTAACTTGATCACTGCGTGGTCCGCATGAAAAGGCAATTAGATCAAATCCGGATTCCTTCGGATACCAAAGTCCCATGTGAATGGATGTCTTCAAGTACCGAAAGATCCGTTTAACCTCTTTGAGGTGCAGTTCGGTAGGCTTTGCCTGAAACCGTGCTAATAAGCAAACAGCAAAATGAATATCGGTCGACTAGCGTAAGATACATGAGAGAACCAATCATGCTCGATATTTCTTCGGATCAATAGGTTTCCCAAACAAATCGGCTCCAATTTTTGGTGTAGTTACCATTGGTGTTCGACAGTCACAATTATCCATACCATGATTTTTCAAAATCTCAATTGTGTATTTAGCTTGATTTATAAAAATTCCACGAGGGGATTGATGTATTTGTAAACCAAGAAAGAATTTTAGTTCCCCATCATGGACATTTCAAATTTGCTTTTCATGAGATTTTCAAAATGTTTTGAAAGATTCGGATTAGTGGACCCAAAGATGATGTCGTCCACATAAATCTGAACAATCAAAATGTCGTTTTTGCATTTTGTGTAAACAAGGTAGGATCAACTGTTCCTTTGGTGAAATTGTTTTGGATAAGGAAAGAGGACAGTTCATCATACCACGCTCTCAGAGCTTGTTTCAATCCATAGATTGCCTTTTTGAGTTTGTAGACATAGTCTGGATGTTCCAAGTCGATGAAGCCTTCTGGTGACTCACGTACACTTCTTCTTTCAGAGTTCCATTCAAGAACGCGGTCTTAATGTCCATCTGATAAACCGTGATGTTTTTGTGAGCGGCATAGGCTAAGAAAATCTTGACTGCTTCTAGTCTAGCTACCGGCGAATGACTCTTCAAAGTCTATCCCTTCCTCTTGTCTGTATCCTTTGGCCACAAGACGAGCTTTGTTACGAATTACAGTCATCTCTTCATCCCTTTTGTTCTTCCATAACCATTTGAGATCAATGACGCGAACGTCAATGGGTCTTGGAACCATATCCCAAGAGTCATGTAGACGGTATTGGAGAAGTTCCTCCTGCATCGCTTCTATCCATGCGGGTTCTGCCATTGCCTCGCGAATGTTCTTTGGCTCTATATTGCTAATTGAGCAAAGGTAAATGCATAAGTCGCAATCGGTGGCAAGTTGGCGTCTCTTCTGAATTGGCCTTGAAGGTTCACCAATAACTTGTTCAATTGGATGGTCTTTTTTCCACTTGAGTAGAAGGATACCGTTGGTTAAACGTATGCGAGTTAGATGGTTCTCGTAAGATTGAAGATGATTCAGCTGATTCGTAGCAAACGGGTTTTCAAATAAGTCTTCATCTAACGTTGCATCGTTCTGGTTTTGGTTTTGCTCATCAACTACTGGTAGAATAGGTGCAATAACCGGAGTAGATGTAGATGATGTTGATGGAGTTGGTGCATTGGTTTCGACCGTTGTAGATGCATCTTTTGTTGGTGGTGGAGGATGATTTTGAGCGGGTGCAGCGGAATTATGGTTTGATGCATTTGTCGAAGTTCCACCATAGTATTCATCGAACATTAACTCGAAGAAATTCTCCCATTCTTGTTCTTTAGGATTGTCAAACGAAGTTGATTGAGCTCTTTGAGGTACGAGTCCTGAACTGATGTGTCCAGAAGTCTGCTGGTTTAGTGCGGGTTCTAGAGCGAGTCTCTCAGAAGCCATTTGTGAAAGTTCGTCAAACTTCACATTCATCGTCTCCATGATCCTCCTAGTTCTCCTGTTATACACCCTGAATGCCCTCGAGTTATCTGAATATCCAATGAAGATTCCAATATCACCCTTTGCTTTCAGTTTTCCAAGATCTTCTCTGTCATTCGTAGGATAGCACAAAGAGCCAAACACGTGAAAGTAAGAGATATCCGGTTTTCTGTTGTTCACAAGCTCATATGGGGTTTTATTGAATCTAGGATGGATTTGGGATCGGTTCTGAGTGAAACAAGCAGTGGCAACAACATCAGCCCCAGAAATAACGGTGCACTAGAATAGATTAGCATTGTGCGAGCAGCTTCCACAAGAGTTCTATTTCTTCTTTCAACTACCCCATTCTATTGTGGAGTTCTAACAACGATGTCGGTGTGTAATTCCAACATCTTCAAAATAAGTTCTTAACTCCTGATTAGTGAATTCAGTGCCGTTGTATGTTCTTACAACCCTTACTGGAGTTTGAAGAAGTACTTGAATGCGTTTGAAAGGTGATGATGATGCCTGGTGCTTCGTCTTTTGATCTCAGGAACTTAACCCATGTATATCTTGAATAATCATCGACGATAACAAGAATATACTTTTTCCTATTAATGCTTTCAACTCTCATTGGGCCACATAAGTCCATGTGCAACATATGCAACTTTGCTTCCGAAATAGGTACGGTTTTGGGTTTATATGATGCTCTTTTGCTTTTTCCTTGTTCGCATGATGGACATAAGTGATCCTTGGTGTATTTGAACTTTGGAAGTCCGTTGACGATGTTGTCTTTGGCAAGATTGTTGATGGTGTCAAAATTGAGATGGGATAGCCTTCTATGCCACAACCGGACTGTTCGGATGCTCGTGTCATAAGACATATTGGTGATGAAGAGGCCATTTGATTGATGTCGATAGCATACAAGTATGTATCACGATTCCCGTTAAGAGATCGTGCCATCCAAGTTTCTAACGAAGCAAGCATTTTTCCTAAAAGCAACCTCTAAATCGCATCACGAAGGCGCCCGAATGAAAACAAATTGTGTCCCAACCCTTCGACATAGTAAACCCAGTGATCAAATAATTTCCAAAAGGTAGATCTCCATAACCCATGATAGCTGCTACATGATCATTTCCGAAACGTACGGTTCCCATGAATTTCAGACGAAATTGATCAGCAGCTTCAGATTCCCGGTCATGTGCTTGGAGCAACCCGAGTCAACGATCCAAAGACAAATTTCGATAACCGCCATTAACAGAAGAAAAGAATATTGTGGAAACCATTTTGATTTTGGTTCCTTTGGGTTAGAGGTAAAATCCTGATCACACTTAGAGAGGTTTTCTACTGAGAGAATTCGGTTTATCACTCATTGTACCATTCCGGAGTGTGAAAGTTCTACCTGTGGGTTTCCAAATATCATCCCTATAGTATACACTATAGTTCTTGTCAGTAGTGTAAAGCCTAAGTTTTGCAACTAGTCTTCCTACTTGTTTAGCATAAGATCTTTTTGGAACGTTCTTCTTAACAGGCTTATCATTCACATTCTTAGAAACACAATCATCTTGAACATTAATTAAAGATTTCTTGCAAGTTAAACAAAGAGATTCAACACATTCATTAGACTTAGCAAGGTTCATAGGTTCAGTACATTCAGATGAAATGTCTTTCTTATTCAAAAACGGTAAATTCCTAGGGTGTTCTTCTACTTTCTTCTCTTTATTGAAGCTACTACTCCTAGAGGCATGCGAGACTCTATTGTTCCTTGTATTGCTTTTAGGCTTTAGTCTGCTGCTCCTAGAGGTGCTTTCTAGTCCTGTAGAAGGTAAGGCACACGCATTAGGATTCACATTTTTATGAAGGGAGGTGGTTTCAGCTTTCCTAGTCTCTTTAGAGTGCTTTTCTAAACTTATGTCGTTTGTTCCATATGGTTTAGATGTGGAGGCAGACGCATTAGTGGTACTCATCTTAAAAAGGCCAGGTGCTAAAACTTTTGGTTTCTCGATAACCGCTTTTCCCTTATCAACATTTTGTTTAGGTAGGGCCGGTGGAGTGACTGGTTTTGATGAAACATTTTTCTCATTGACTTTTGGAGGAGGCATAGAAACAGACAATTTTGGTTTGGAAACCGGTTTGGGAACATTTGCTTTCTCCGCAGTCAATGGTTTTTTAATCACAGTATCCACTGCCTTTCCTTTTTGACTTTCCAGCTGAGCCCTCAAAAGATCATTTTTCGCTTTCATGTCATTGTAGGCACGCTCATACGACAGTTTGTCATACTTGCATTCCTCAGTTTTTCGATCAAGTTGTTTAAAATATGAGACATTTTTGTTTTCAAGTTTTTCAAGAGCTTTTTCATATTTTGAAACAATTTCGGAGGTCTCATACTGGAGTCTTTCATGATCTTCAACAGAATATGTTTGCAAAATGATGGACATAATATCAGTAGTCAGAACATCTTCGAAGAGAGAATCATTTAAATTTTCCAAAACTTTGATGTGTTCAAAACATTCATTAGCTTGCTTTACCAGAGATTTATGGTCCTTGACAAAGTCAACTGTTTCTTTCAAAAACGCTTGATCAAAATGAATTACCCTCGCGCTTGATGCCGTTAACGGAGGTTCAATTTGAGTTTCAAAAAACTTTTTCTGTTCATTATCAAAACTAGTGAACCAGATGTTTGTTGTAATGTTGGTTTTAGTTTTAACAGTGTCTTGAAGATACCCAATTCTAGTTTTAACGTCATCTAAAATGCTTCTAGCATCACTTGTGTTAAAAGGATTGTTTGAAGACATTTGTTCGATTTTCGAAAGAGATTTGGAAACTACAACTGGTTTTGAAACTGGTGTTGACACTTTGTTTGAAACACTTGGTGTGATGGAAAACTTTGACTTTTCTTTTTGATTAACAAAAGTAATTCCATTAATTTTGTTCCATTTGTTATAATCAATTGGTTTGAGATCTGGATTCTTTTGTTTCATTTTTGATCTACTCTCCTCAGATAGTTCCAACGTTTCAAGAGAATCATGCACAATTATAGGTTCATGCAAAGGTTTTCCATTGTTTAACACATTCCGTTCTTTCTTGAGGAAACCAGGAGGTGAGTTACCAAGAGCCATTTTATGAGTAGTATGAAAAATCGGATTTACTTGATTAGAAAGCATCTTGTTTGTCTTAGCGGAATGACCCGTTGTAAGAAGTAAATTATCCAATTTTTTGATTGTTTCATTTTTATCCGAATTTCATCAAGAAGAGAATCTTCTCGTTTGAAAAATCACAATCAACTGCTTTCTTCTCTTTTCAAGATCAAGAACATGTGTTTTTGTTTAGAAAGTTGGCATTTAGTTCGAAATTTCCTTGTTTAAAGATTTTATTTTCAAGTTTAGATTCACATCAAGTGTATCGTACTTGATTTGCAATTGTTTTTCTCTTAAAACAGAATCTCGGTAACCAATTTCTAATTTTGATATTTTGTTTGTATGAAATTCATAGGCTCTGGCATTCTCTTTGTAACTCTCAAGCTCAGTGGTCAATTTAACATTCGCGGCCTTAACTTCGCGATTGACCTTACTCACTTTCTCAATTTCAATGCCACAGTTATTGATTAATGATTCAAAATAAGCATGTGTTTCCTCATCAGTCTCAGTATTTTGTGCCACACAACCTCCACTAGGATCCACATCTGGAGTTTTGGAGTTAGTATTGCTACAACTCGGATTGTCCAGGTATGTATCATAAGTAGGTGCTGGCATCACAGAATGCTGTTTGTCATGAGTAAACACATCAAATATGACATTGTTATAGCATGGTTCAATGATTGGTACCTCAGATACTGCGTTGGCGTCATAGACAGGAGCTGCGTCAGAGTCAATGTCGTACTTAGTCTCCTGAAGATTTGCCATGAATATGTAGTTCGCATTGATTTCCTCGAGGTCTTCCAAATCATCCACGATAGCGAAAAAATAATTTTCCTCAGCACTCAACTGCATCCCTGCTTCTTGCTTCTGTGCTAGCAGCATAGCTTTCTGAAGAAACTCAGCATTCTTCTTGGCGCTTAGTGGGGACGTTTCGTGCCATGTGACCCATTCCTTGACAGTTATAACACTTAACCTGATTACCCCGATTCACATTTCCATAATTCCCAACGACTGGAGCTGCAACATTCCCATTCTGATTACCCACTATTCTATTCCCAACATTCGTCCATCGATTTCCAACATTGACCCAATGATTACCCGATACGGAACCGCTGATTACCCATACGAAATCCAGTAGCATATCCCTGCTGATTCCCAATAACTCCAACCATTTTTCCTTGATGACCCATATTCAAACCCAGCTGTGCAATTTGCCCTGTTGCAGTGTTTGATGATATCCTTTGGTTGTTGTTAGTTGGTGTGGAATAGCGACTTCTGAATGCTTTACCCAATAAAGAGTATACATTTGCAAAGGTCGCTTCTTGTTCACCGGGATCGGTGATTCCTTGTTCCTGGTATTGTGGATACTGTTGTTGTTGAATGACTTGTTGTTCTCGTGGATAGAATTGTTGTTGTGGAATGTATTGCTGCAAGTTGTTGTTGTTGGAAGATGATGAAGTTTGTTGTTGTGTATTCACTGAAGATTGAGTCTTTGCAATGAGAGCCAATGGATCATGATTCTTTGCCAATCTTTCTTTCTTGACTTCATTGACTTCAGCTTGGTTTTGTTTCAGAAAATCATTGAGTTGATCAAAGTTCACCTGATGAAGGTCTTTTGTTTGGTTGACAATAGTACATATCGTCCCCATTCTTCTGGAAGATTGTTCAGGAACTTGATGTTTTGAACGATAGTTTTGGGTGTCAACTTGTTTCGATAAGCTCATTCATCAAAGTGCAAAACCTTCCATAGTAGGATTCAATGGATTCTCCTGGTGTTGAAGTAAACTTTTCCCATTCAGTTAGCAGCTTGTTCTCCATGTCTTGTTGACCAATTTCCGTTCCATGACAAAGCCGTCTAACACGTTCCCACATATCGAGGCAGTTCACAACTGTCTACAGCAGCAAAATTTCTATTGGTAAACCCGTTGGACAATATGAATTGCCATGTCATCTGCATCGACTTGTTTCTGATCTTCTTCAGTGTATTCTGATTCATTTTGAAGACGAGAGGATGGTGGGACGGGAGGTGTTGCATTAGGATCTCCAGGGATATGGACTTGTCGAGGCTTGAAGGGTCCATTCTGAATGGATTGAATCATCAGTTTTCCATTCGGTTTGGTCTTGATGTAACGGAGCATACGACTTGTCCATTGAAGATAACCACCTTTTGCCAGCATAGGAGGACGGTTTTCACGGCACGCATGAATGTCTTGTTGAGTTGCCATTGATGAAGGTATGTTATGATAAAGTTGATGTAGGATCGATTCAACGATAAAAGAGTTGTGGTTGATGAAGATTAAGCTCGGTTGAGGTGGTTCTGAAAGTCGTACTCGTAACCTTGGTTCTAAAAAAAAATTTCGCCCAAAATTTGAAATTCACTATAAAAATCAATTCTAAGGTCGTATGAAAATTTTGAGTTATGACAATTTTGACGCCAAATTTGACCCGAAAAATTTGAATTTAGGCCCAAAAATTTAAATTTTTGACCAAAATTTTCACAGTTAAACCAAAATTTGAATCTCGCGTAAAAATTGAACGTTTAGTTTCCTCAAAAATTTAAATTTTACTCAAGTTTTCCCGCCAAAAAACTTTTTTTTTTTTTTTTTTTTTTTTTTATGCGTAGAAAGAGCTTAGGCGTAGACAACATAAGTTACGAGTAGGATGGCTTAGGCGTAGGATTCCTTAGGCGTAGAAATGCTTATGCGTAAGTTTAAAGTTAGGCATAGAAAAACTTATGCGTAAGATTTAGCTTATGCGTAAGACAAGGCTTAGGCGTAGGAAAAATGCTTATGCGTAAAGTATTCTACGCGTAAGTCTAAGCTTATGCGTAAGATTAGGGTTATGCCCAAAAATCCTTTACACTATCACAGTGTAAAAGATATCCAAAAGTCGAAGTGTTCCACAAACTTATCCAAGTGAGGGAAGCACTGAGTTATCGTTATAGCTCGAAGAATCTGCACAAAACTCTTACGCGTAGAAACAGGGCGTTGACTTTCTTACGCGTAGAACTAGGGTTTTGACCTACGCGTAAAAAATTTCCAGTGATTCAAACGATTTCTCTTGCACAGATAGCTTTAGAAACACTCGAATAACCCAAAAATGTTGACCTTTTTCACCCAAAGTGCTTAGATAAGTTACGAGTAGAACTGACCAATGAACCAAACACGAGTTTAAAAATGAAGAAAAACACGTAAAGCTTCGAACTTTTTGCAAAAAACTGAAACTTTAGCACCAAATAAACCTTAAACCACAAGAATCTTGAATTTTTAAGTGCAAAAATTAAAGCTTTAAGCATGACAAATATGTAAACGAGAGCCTTTCGCGCGTAACCCTTCAAAACAAACACAAACACTCCTAAACCATTGTTAGGCGATTGATACCAATTGTAGGACCTTACTTTTATCAACCTTATCACAAACCCAACACAAATACCACGTTAACACAAACAACACAAACACAAACGTTATGCTTAGAAAGAATAAGAAGAAAGGAAAGATGGTGACTTGAATGATATGAAATCGGTGTATGTGAGAGGATAAAGATAAACACAATATGTTGTATATTCTAAAGAAAACACACACACACAAAACACACTTTCAAGCACACCCCTCAAATGAGACTTTGAGGGGTTTATATAGTACAAGTAACATGATGCCCTAAAGGCTTTCTATGGGCTTTCGTGGGCTTGGACATGGGTTGGATTGGATATTTGGCAAGCTTATCATAACTAGCACCCATTTAGCTTAGTCCAATCCACGAGCCCGTTGACTATTCTATCATGATATCTAACACACGTTACAAAGTTCATAAACGTGAATGACCATCACTTCTAATAAAAACTATTAAGGCTAACACAAATAATTTTTGTTCGAAAGTTTACTCACATTAGTCCCCCACATTGCCTAGAAAAGGCCCTTTGTCTGTTTCAGATGTTGATTTGAAACAACACTTAAGCACACCACTCTTAAATCCTAATCATTTTCAGAACTTATGTTTCTTTTGCTAATTCAAAGGTGTTTTATTTAGCTATTTATTTTTAATACATCAACTTAACAAATGCATTCATCAAAATTCAAAGAGCCTATGTCACAAGTTCAATGTCCCAAATTACTTTTATTTACGACTAATACTATCGTTGACTAACATGTCACAGTTTTGATGTAATCCCGGTAATATTAATCTTTATGCTAAGAGCACTGGGTACAGTGGTGCCAAAGTGTAGCTTGCGACTCGTGCCTAAACTGCACGTCAGCAGGTTTTTGAGTTTTGCACGGAAACTGTTTGGCACCACATTTCTGAGAGGTATCCGTTGGCACAAATTTCTGGTGCCAAACTCAATTTTTTTATTTTTTATTTTTTTATAAAATTTAAAAACAATATATCCTAAAATTACTTTATTCATAAAAAAAAAACATTACAAGAAATAAAAAAAACAATAAACTTAAAAAAAAAACATAACATAATTATTCTTGTGAATATTTTGCCCGGATCCGTGCTTGTTGGGCCCTCACGATTGACGCGTTCATCGGATCGAGCGTGCTTGGGTCCATAGATAGCACGCGCTATCTTCGGCTATCCTTTGAGTTTCGATTAAATCGACCTCTGTCGAGACTCCGCTCAAGAACATCTTGCTTCATTTTTCGCTCCAACTCGTATTGTTTTTCCATCATTTGTGAAAACATTTCCGAGTTTGAACCGGAACTTCGTCGAGTTAGGCGAACGTTGGCTCTTTGCGATCCGGTACATCCCGTCCGGCCTTGGCAATGCGTCGGGTCCAAAATGCTCGGGATCCTCTTCCGTAACCCGAAGACGATTACGTCTTGCATTTGTTGAGTCCGGATTTTTCCACTTCTGCTTGTCCTTCAAAACTTCAAGCCGTGAATGTTTAAAATCGCCATGATATCGTTTGTACAAAGTGTGGCAACGTTCCATGAAATCCATATCGTTCTCCCCACTCATAACAGCCGTTTCATTCACAATCGAATTAAACTTCCCGACACAACGATTCATCGGAGTCCACTTTCCGGTAAGCGTGTTCTTGGTACGAGTTACAAACTTTGTTTTTGCTTCCTTGTTGTAAGCTTCCAAAACTTTATACCAAAACGTTTCATTACCTTGATCCACACCGACTTTTGGATCCTCGGATACTTGAATGTAAGTTTGCGCCAAAAGTAGTTCTTCTTCGATCGGTCCATGCTATTCGCGATCGTTCTTGGTCTCGGCTTCCTCTTCGGTTGTTGGTTGCTTTTTTTCGTTTTCTTTGCCTTCGCCGGTTCCTTCATTTTTGTTTTTTTGGGCGTGGGGGTCGGGATGACCGCGTCCTCTTCTGATTCGTCTTCGTCAACAAGGTGGAACGATTGTTGGGACGATCTTGGTTGTGATTCGTTTTGTTGTTGTTGCATTTTCCATTAAGAAAACAAAGCGTATTAGGTAGGATTGACGCATGAGTTTTGTTGAGAAAACGAAGGAAAGTAGTGTTGTTGGGTGTTCGGATTCGGATTCAAAGACGAACCGATCATTTGGTTCGATGGATCGTTAAGCATTCGATTGATCCAAGGGGTGTTGTTGGGATTCATTTTCTTGAAAAAATATTGAAGTTGAGATGTATTTGAAGTGTGTGTGAAGTGGTATAAGTGATAAGGTTTATATAAGATTTGAAAGTGTAAAAAAGAGGTCAAAAATTCAAAAAAACCCAAAACTAGCCGTTTGGTTTAAATTCCAACGGCTATTTTTTTTTTTTAAAAAAGAAAAAAAAAAAAGTTGGCTGTTAGTTTTGGCGCGAGGCCTCTTGGCGCGACAGAGGTAACGGTGCGCCAAACTCGTTGGCACCAAGTTTGGCACCACCGTACCTCCTGCTCTAAGCATGAAGTCAAAACAGCAAATATATGGGCAAAAAAAATCAATAAGCAAATGGCATCACTATGGTACACGGAAGTGGAAAAGAAAAAGAACACTTAAATGAGATCCCACATCGGTTGAGATAGGAAAGTTAAAGGAGAACGAGCTGTATAAAAGGGGAAAGAAGCAACAGGTTTAGGTACTTACCTGGATGGGGTCAATGGGTGATCAAGAAGGCTCATGGCCTAGGTAAGTGACCTCCATTGCACTTAGGAGGGGTGCTACCCGCTGTGGGGGCCTGTGTTCGTGCGGCCCCTGCCCAAACTTCCAGTTTAAACTTTTAATATGTTTATTCTTATTTAGATAGCTATGTTTTGTTTACACCTCAAATTTTAAAACCTGTAATAGATTAAAGTAACTAAAGCACCTTGTCCAAATTGGAAATCTTGGTTACTAGATACGCTATTTTTAGGGATAAAACAGACTTTGGTAATATGTAAGTAATACAATGTTTTAAATTCTCTTAGCATATCAGTTCTTAGAATCCTCCATGACTTTGATATTGTGTTGATGCTGTTAAAGAGATGAACAATGTTGTCAGAAAATGTGTGCAGTGTTGTCATGAGTGATTGGTTAAATGTAGGCATTTTCAATAGCGCATGGGTTCAAAAGTTTTCACCCATTGCCTTATTTCTAGAAGAGAGAATATGAACCATCCTTGGTTTGTGTCCGAGCTGTCAAGGTGAACCAAACTCCATCTGCCAATGCATATATACTAGCCCAAATACAAGGGACAAACCATCATAGAAAGAATTTCCCAACTGATGTTTTTGTACATGAAATGCCGTTCACCTTTCATCGTGATGACCTGGTTTGGATCTTGTAGAGCCGTTGACGGTTTATGCAAATGTTGATAACTTTATGTATTTATAAAAACTAACATAAGTTTTTGTCATAACTAAAAGCATGATTAAAAGTTCAAGTATGAATTTGGTGTCACAAAGCTTTTGTTTGTTTCGCTTCTTTGTCCTACTTTTGAAATGTATTTTTAATATATTTGAGATTCCTCATTTTCTATATATATGGCAGAACTATCCTTCAATACTACGGAAAAGGCATTACTAGATGTGTTTTCTGTATATGGCTAAGCTGTTTTACGTAGTTATGGAACCAAATTAGAGTATAAGCTTATTGAGTTATTGCTACTTACAGCCAATGTAATGATGGAAAAAGTTGCGAGCATATCAAATGGCCTTGGTTTGTTATTGATGTATCTTGCAGATGATACTGATAATTGGCATAACATAATTGAATGGGAAGGTTCCATCCTAAATCATCTCCTTTTACAATCATATATTAATATATGCTTTGTGTGCATAGAAGAACTCCTTGTTCAGCAACATTTGACTGGACATATTTGTAAAAGTAACAGAATTGAATGGGAAGGTTCCATCCTAAATCATCTCCTTTTACAATCATATATTAATATATGTTTTGTGTGCATAGAACTCATTGTTCAGCAACATTTGACTGGACATATTTGTAAAAGTAAACTATATCTCAAATCTTAAAAAAAAAAATGTATTAGGAGATCAATATAATCCCGAAATTATATGCATCCAATTCAATATCATTGATTTTCATTATTTATTACAGTGCGACTAGATGTAATGGTCACCACCACAACATATGCATTACATCACCCCCTTTCCCATCACCTTTACCCCTAACTATCTATTTCTAAAGGCTGTCCAATACATAGATTCCTGAATGCTTTTCAGGTGATGTACTGATGTTAATTAGTAACAATACAGAAATGGCGATAGAATTTCTTAATTGTATCGGATCTAGTATGATCTGTAGTTTCTGTTCAGAAGCAAAAAAATGTTGGCTCTTATAGTCTTATGGTTAGAATGATATGTACAAATTACAATTGTATCAAGTATACAGAGTCATCATTTTAATGATTACATTTTGAAGGTCATGGGATCACCTTTTTCACCCATCCCTTCTTTCTATGGAAGAAAATGTATCAACCATTATTGGTGCAGTCTTGAGTCACCAATGCGAACCACACTCCACATATGCCAGTGAATTCTAGCTCGACTACAAGCAATAATTTTTTCATTTTTATCACCTGGTTTTGAATCCACTTGACAAAAGTTGAGCATAAAGAAGTTCGTTCCAAGTGTCGGGGATACCAGGCAGGCACCAATGACTACAATCTTGTGGAGCCGATTGTGGAGTACCTGGCTCACGATATCTTGAGGGGTGACCATCTTTCCTCATTGCTGTTAGATACGTAATATCCAAGAAATGGGCTTTTCTGTTTGCAATTTGCATCTCTTTTACCACATTCAAAATGATCTGATTGTTCAAGGGCTCACTTTCTGGCTTCACATAGTCTATTTCTGGTGCGTTACTTAGATCACAGTGACCACCGGTGTTCCATTCTCCATCCCTGCATTTAACAACTTTTACTTATATCACAAACTACTGATCCTATAGGTAAATTGGTGGATCAGGTAATGTGTCATAATAGGTTTATTTCAAAAGAGGTAGTTTTGACACTATTCAAAATGGGTCAGATTGCGTTAACCCGTCTAGGCTGCTACACTTATACGTTCATTTTCTTAAATTTTACAAATATTAATCTCTTTAACTTCAGTTCTCAACATTAATATCATATTAAAAACCAAATTATTATAAGCATATAAAATTTTTGCAATAACTAACCCAAATCATGTGTTTAGTTAGTGAAAAGTGCTTCATTTTTTCAGGAAATTTCATTAAAAACTGAAAAAACTGAAAACTCGTTTAGTCACACATTTTTTAGAAATTTTTCTGAAAGAATGAAAATCTCATTTTTCAAAATTTAACTAGAATTTAGGAAAGATCTCTTTACTAATTCTTATATATTTCCTTCCATTTTTTACATCCCCTTGCATTTGTCAATTTTCTAAAATATATCATCTAAACGCGTTCTCTATATCACCTTTCTAAGAATAAAACCCTTCCCCTTTTCTAAAGAAATTGAAATAGAATATTAAACAAAATTTTCTACAACTAAACGCACGCTTGGTTTTTCAGTTAGATGAGTTGAATTTTCACAAGAAATTACTAATACAGAATGTTTCTTGTTAACACTCACCTATAGTGTACAGGTGAATAGCTTCGAATGAAAATATGGTCAGTTTCAGGATCACAATTCTTAAAAGCCCATGACTTTAGTGTTTGAAGAGACTTCCGAAATCCCTCCATGACATCCATTGTCATGTTCAATGTCCCTTCTTCCTGGAAATACCATCCCCTGGATAACAAAAACCACGGTCAGTATAGAATTTAAATATTATGTATTATAGGCAAAACTAGGCCAATTTTGGGCAGGGACGGAGCCAAGTATGGAGGGGGGTGGGCCATGGCCCATCTTGAAATTTCATACTACGTATATTTTTTTTACTTTACTATAGATATGTAGAGATATTTGGCCTACTTGACGGATTTGACCACCAGGCCACCCTAACTTATTTTGAGTCACCATTTATAAAAGTAAACGCAATACGAGTATTAGTTTCTAATATCTAATATCAAAACTGAAATATTAAAATTGTCATAGCCCGATATTTATTAGTAGCAAACATGTAACTGTTACTAAAATCATGATATTAGTGTTTAGCAATTTTTTCATTGAATAATTATCCTTATCAATGTGTAATTAGTTTTTGGGTACTTTTTTCGCCCACCCAAGTAATAAATCCTGGCTTCGTCACCGATTTTGGGTTACTTTAATTAAACATAATTGAAGGATACTAACATCTTCAGCGTTTTATCTTGGTTCCACCAGTGGCCAGCACTAAAGACAAGAACGTCGGCTCCAGCCCATTTCTGTGAGAACCAGTGAAGTTTATCAACTCTAATTGCTCGTTGGACTTCTTCAGATGCATTTTGTGGCGGATGATCAATGACCACAAGGAAAGGCACACGATAGTACTCGACAGTTAAATTGTAGTCTTGAAACCTTATAGAAAGGAAGCCTTTGTGTTTGGTTATAGGGTTTCCATGCTCTTCATATACCGTTGAAAGATTTGAAACTCCTTGTGAAAGCATGCATAGTAGAGATTCCCATTGGTTTCTTCCTATGGAGTCTCCTGCGAAAACTATACGACCATTTCGGCTTCTTTCGAGAAAATCTTGTGCATCAAATCTGTTCCCACAAGTAATTACAATATCAGTTTTCTTGTATAATTGATATGATTATAAAAGGCACAAAACATAGGCAGTCTAGTGATTATGAGCAAAAGTATATATTTGTAAACAAACTTTACTCATACATGTGCTAAGTAAGTTAACTGTATGAGGTAGAACTAGATGCAGGATATAGTTATATGGAATGATGCAGTATAATTTGAAGGGGATTACTCCGAAAGCTCCACCAGTATCATAAATTTTGTTCTCCGATCAACCTATATAAGATTATTTGATCAAGATTGATGATTTTGATAGGTATGTAAATGAAACACGATATAGTATCACATCTAGTCATAACAAGAATCCAGAAACATTAAACTTACCATTCTTGTTCTTTTAACAGCATAATATTATAAATAAAAAACTAGCAATGAGCTAGAAGATACAATAACCAAAACACCAGAAAGGGGATCACCTGAAAGAGAACCCCTAAACAAAAGACCTTGAACCTCACCAAAATGGAAAAGCCTCACAAAAACGAAACAAAGCAACACCTAAAAAAAAGCCTAACTCTAAGATCGACCGACACCCGAAGAACTCAAAGAGACCTAAGTATCAATAAAAGGGCCACACCATGCTCTCTACAAATTACAACGCTTATGGCGAAGTGCTTTTAAAGCAACTGATGACCTTTAATGACACATCTAATTTTTTTCATCAAACCACCACGAAAGTGGCATAATGGTGATGTTTAGACCTCCATAGCCAAACATGTGGGGGTGGCCAGAGTAATGGTTTGAAAACAGTCACGAAGATACCTCAGTTAGGCCATATATATCTAAACCAAAATCCTGGCACTCCCTAAGAGCATGAACAAAGACTTACTCAATCATTTATACTCTAATTTACATACATGGAGTCAACTTTTTCTCTAGAGAGAGTATAGGATCGTCATATTCCATGATTTCGATAGCAACACGTATTAAACAATTTATTATCACTTTTCGACACGACTTGAATCCGAAAATATTAACTTAATATAACTGATGAATACGTCTTATGGTAGTAATTAATTAACATGTCAACGCTCATGATGTAATTTCTATTATTCTTCTCGCATGAAATAAAAGGACCACAATGTATATATGGTCAGGAAAGCTTAAGCTATGTAAGATTCACAATCTAATTATTGAGACAAATTAGCCATCAATCTGCTTAGCAAAATACTACTATACTCCGCTGCAGGTGACTGATTTGAGTTCACTCCTAATACTTCAACTCGTCATGTGACCAGAAATTCCCTTAACAATGTATATTTAGTCAGATAATAAATTATAGCGCATTTTTTAATCACATAGATCCAAGAATACCCAAATAAAGTATAAAGAAAAAAAATCACTAGCACTCATAAAGTCGTAGTTTCATAAGCTTTAACATGTTTAGCATTATATCGAGATCCACAAAAAGCTAAAAAGGTGCTAATAATGATACTATTATATTATTAACATTTACACTCACGTACGTATTAAGATACAAACGAAAAAACTGTATTTACAACAGGCGATGCGTGCATCTAAGTGAGCACTAAATATTCAACCATAGAATTTGTCAATAGCAATCACGAAACTAATATTTAATACAAAATAAAATTCCAAAACAATAAAAAAAGCCATGCATGCAGTTTAATATTCCATATACAATAAATCGATAGAAATCACACTGCACCCATACCTTGGTAGATCACATCCATGAGGTTGCCATCGCCATTTAACATAGCCAGCGTCCAACCGACCGTTTCTATGGCAACGGAATCCTGGATCAAGAAAAGGGCAATCCTCATTGTACTTACGAGTCGGGTAACTTTCATCCCAAACCCATTTCCCATACGAGTAATCACACGTGTTCGTAGGTCGCTGGACTCGGGTATTGGGTAGGGTTTTGGAGAAGTTAAAAGGAAGAAGAATGTGAGGGTAGAATGGTGTTATAAAGTTGCACAAAACGATGGAAGTGATTAAAAGAAATATGAAGAAAATAAGTGCAAATGCCACATCTTTTTTATTTGGAAATGGTAGAATGAAAAATGTGGGTGATTTTTGGGGCTGTGTTTCATGATGAAGATCCATTAGATGAGGAGAATTAGTTGAATTGAGTGAAAATATTAGGGTTGTTTTTTTTGTTGATTTTTCTAAGGGCTATTTAGGGGGAAGATTTGAGTTTTATTCTCGCTTGTTTTTATATTAAAGAGATAATTTGCATGTTCCATTCC